>VDFB02322083.1:16707826-17087225 GCA_007258455.2 Sequoia sempervirens | reverse complement strand
TTTCTTTCTGTTTGCATGTTTGATTACAGGTTATCACCACCGCTAAATTTTAGCTGTGTTTCAAAATATCTTTACATAAGTGGATTTAAGATCCCTATTGCTAACAATATTGTTAGGTAGACTGCACTTCAGAAATGTTTAGAGTGTTGAGAATTGGTACAAGGTTTGAAATTTTTTGTATCATCTCAGATTGGATAAATCAACTACATACCTGGTGTTGGCATTTTCTTTAGAACTTTGAGGTAAATATGTGATAGCCTACGGATATGCTTTCCAACTAATTGTTTGATATGGTAAGGCAATAAGTTTTCTGTAAGAGATCTTATTTTAACTTTGCTTACTTGATAGAATCATGTGTTGTGGCATACTTTTCTTTGTATTTTACATATTCTTACAACATATTATTTCTTAGTGATTTTATATGCTTTATTTCTTTACTCTTGAATTCCCATGGGCTATAATGAAATTTGTATAAAATCTTTTGATTTGAGAGAGTTGTTACTAAATTTGCATTTTTGCAATAAAGTATGTTGTCTTCTAACCTTTATCTTGGTACAACTAAGGAGCATGATGATATTTTGGCCCTCTTCATCATTTTATGCTCTTTTTAAATGATTGAAATCTTCCACAAAAGCCCTTTCTAAGATGACACTGTTCGCAGTATGAAGGAGCTGCCAGAGAGGGAGGAAGAAGACCAAGCATTTGGGATACTTTTTGGCATACCCCTGGTTAGGTGTTAAATTATAAACTTTATTAGTTGGATGCATATTTTTTTATAACTGTTATGATCTAAGCCTGAAAAGATGGAGATAATATGTGGAGTTGATTGAATCATTATTCCACTTCACAGTTATTTATCATATATCAGAGCCAGCTAACTATTGAAAATTCTAAGTAATTATGTTTGCAGAAGCTTAAAGTAATAGAATATGCTATCAGCACATGAACATATATATATTCCCATCGTATTACCTATATGGAAGAGGACGGGTTGAAGCAAATCTACAACCGCATGACCAGTTTTAGAACATAAATTTTGAAAATTATAGTGAAATGCATGTGCAGTATCAGACAACAGTACCTTGGCTCAATGTGTCGAATCTTCTGAACCTTTAAAAAGTATTTTAAGATTATATAATATATCTGTTAAATTTTTTTTGGGAAAAGCTTGTAGATTATGTAGGCCTGTATATTTTCTGGATTTAAGGTCACCTGCAAATGTTTTTTTGACTCAAAATAGTCGTCAGCAATTGGCAGATCAGTCTACCTTCCTTTCGTAATTGGAAACATGCTAATTTTTTAAGTAACAGTGAAAGGCAACGTACCACTAAGATATGGTATTAACAAACTGGTGCATGCAAATGTAAGAAAATTTTCCTAGGAAAAACATTCCATACCTAAGAGGAGGAGGAATCAAGCATCGAAGTAGAGAAAAATAATATCCCGACCGTAGTTTGAAGCCAAAAAGAGTCACTATCAAAAGGATCAGAGATCGAATAAGTGGTCGTAGTTTTTTTTATTGTATCACCAGTCAAAGAAAGAGTTTGTTAGAAGGTTGTTGCTGCCAAAGAGTTTGTTAGAAGATTGTTGCTGCCAAAGGCACATTGATCAGAAGACTCCAATAAAGTTGCCGAAAGGAGGAGATTTGGTGATAAAGGTGAAATCGAAGGAAGAAGTTGCATGTATAGTAGGTTGCCACATTAGGTGTTGCTTTCACAGCCATAGCTACTAAAATAAGAATAAATATCTAGATATTAGATCTGACATGTCTACTAGGGCAGTCGTAACTACATCTGTCAAAATCTCTCTATCCTTCATGTTTTCACGGATGTCAATACCCTGTTCCAAAGCTCCCATTTTTGCACAGGCAGGGAGGATGCTGGCAAAGGTAAGGGAATTTGGATTTACACCTACCAATTGCATTTGCTTGAAAGTTTCTAAAGCCTTTTCAAAAAATCCATTTTGTGCATATTCTGCAATCATTGCAGTCCACGGGAGCACATCTCTTTGAAGCATTCTATCAAGAGCTCTGTTCACGTCCCTTGTCTACATTTCCACATTTTGTATACATGTCTACCAGGATAGTCACAATTACAATATCTGACAAAATTCCTCTATCCTTTATGTTTTGATGTATCTCCATACCTTGATCCAAAGCTCCCATTTTGGCACAGGCACAGGCAAGGAGGATGCAAGCAAAGGTTGTTGAGTCTGGTTTTACACCTGCCGATTGCATTTGCTTGAAAGTTTCTAAAGCCTTTTCAATAAATCCATTTTGTGCATAACCTGCAATTGTTGCAGTCCATGAGATGACATCTCTTTTAGGCATTTTGTCAAACATTTCATGCGCCTTGTTTATGTTTCCATATTTTGCAGGTTAGTAGTAATTCAACATTTTTTTGGTTAAATTTTTTATCAAATTATATTTTAGCATCTACAGTACAACATTCTGCAGTTTTATTTTTCTTCATGGAGCAGCAAATTTAGATTGAAATTTTAATGATACAGTGCTCACTTTTTGGGGTCTATCATGGCAGCTTTCTCTGCATTGAAACAAGGAAGTTCATCATCATTCAATTCCCATTTTTGTAATACCCCTTAATAACTTTAAGTTTTATGTTTTGACAATGTTTTATGGTGTTTGGTTGCAGGTGACATGATCAAACCGTTCAGTTATTATACTTTCTCTATCTATATTAGGACAATTCCATGATGCGCTAGGTCAGTTTATTGACATCACTCACAGCCAAGGACTCACAGGAACAAGTCTTTTAGATGTGCGTACAATTGCATCTGCAAATAGGCGAAGTGAAAACTACGCATTTTTTAGAGTTATTAATACATTATGTGAAATAACTTTGGCATGCTTAAGAGTAAGAATCCATTGAGACATTTTATAATTCATGATTTAAATTGTAATGTTATTCAGCTTGAGCATCTAGTCAGTATTAAGTTCTCTGTGATCTAGTTTCTCTGCTTTACGGTTATCTATTTTCTTCATATCTATAGACATGAGCTTGTGCTTCTTGAGCCCTGCTTTTCCCATTTGGCAGGGACTCCAGCTGCAGCGCAGCACTTGTTTTATTATATCATAAATTTATTTTATTGGTTACATCAAATCATTTCCCTTATACTACATAAGTTTTGCGTTTTATTTTTTCAATTATATATCTTTTTTAATGATTGTGCATCATTTTTTGTCTAGTTGCACATTAATTTTTAAATGTCTACATCATAAATGAGCTTTGCTAAATTTGGTAAAAAATGTGTTTTGAACTCTCATATTCTATGTATTTATTTCTAAATCATTCATTAATGATTATATATATATATATATATATATATATATATACATATACATATATATTTTGTATTGAACAAAGCAAAATAATTAGAAGAATAGAGCTACCAACAGTAGCTGAAACTCAAACTAGTCAAAATACCAGCCAAACTAAACAAACCCAGACTTACAAAATTAGAGTGACATTAACAGAGTGACATTAACAGAGGCTATACAAAGCATCAACCATAAGATACAATCACAAATAGACAAATTACAAAAGTTGTATAACATTTTTACAATGCTCAATCTTATTATCCAGCTAAAACTTCACTATCTGCTCTTTAATTTGTTGTAACGTTTGTTTAGCCCACTCATTCTTCTTACTTATAACTTGAATCTGCAAGAAAAGAACAACCACTTGAAGATATATGTTAAAGTCGTAAAGTTCCAACAACTTGATAATAGTTACTAGAAAACATTGCAACACACTTATTTTTTAATTTTTCAAAACATGTTGAATAAAATCAACAATCACATCTATTTGCATGCCAGAATCAAAAACCTCTTTCCAAGTCATGATTAAAATAGCTAAGAAATCTCTAAAAACTGGAAACTAAAGCCTTTTAACATATACATAGTCCTAAAAAATGTGCTTCAAAATTTCTACACCCTTACAAAAAGGACAGTTTGTTGGTTGAACCATAATGCACTTCAATCTATCCCCCACAGGTAGTTTATAGTGCAATATCTTCCAAGGTAGTTTATAGTGCAATATCTTTCAAACCAACACTTGTGAGTCAAAATCAGCTTTGGAACGCCATATCTAAACACTAAATTTAAACCAAAATTTAATATTGAATATGCATTTCCACTTTTGGTTCAAACGAGTAGCAATATTGCAACTAGGCAACAACTTCAAATATATGTGTTTTAATTGAAAATTATTGAAATGACAATAAGATAGTACATAATTTAATCACATCTATTTGCATGCCATAATCAAGAACCTCTTTCCAAGTCAAGTCATGATTAAAAATAGCTGAGAAATCTCTAAAAACTGAAAACTAAAGCCTTTTAACATATACACAGTCCCAAAAAATGTGCTTCAAAATTTCCACACCCTTACAAAAAGGACAGTTTGCTGGTTGAACCATAGTGCACTTCAATCTATCCCCCATAGGTAGTTTATAGTGCAATATCTTCCAAACCAACACCTGTGAGTCAAAATCAGCTTTGGAACGCCATATTTGAACACTTAATTTAAACCAAAATTTAATTCTGAATTTGCATTTCTACTTTTGGTTCCAACGAGTAGCAATATTGCAACTAGGCAACAACTTCAAATATATGTGTTTTAATGGAAAATTATTGAAATGACAGTAAGATAGTACATAATTTAATCACATCTATTTGCATGCCATAATCAAAAACCTCTTTCCAAGTTAAGTTATGATTAAAAATAGCTGAGAAATCTCTAAAAACTGAAAACTAAAGCCTTTTAACATATACATAGTACCAAAAAATGTGCTTCAAAATTTCCACCCTTACAAAAAGGACAGTTTGCTGGTTGAATCATAATGCACTTCAATCTATCCCCCAAAGGTAGTTTATAGTGCAATATCTTCCAAACCAACCCCTGTGAGTCAAAATCAGCTTTGGAATGCCATATCTGAACATTTAATTTAAACCAAAATTTAATACTAAATCTACATTTCCACTTTTGGTTCAAACGAGTAACAATATTGCAACTAGGCAACAACTTCAAATATATGTGTTTTAATGGAAAATTATTGAAATGACAGTAAGATAGTACATAATTTAATCACATCTATTTGCATGCCAGAATCAAAAACCTCTTTCCAAGTCAAGTCATGATTAAAAATAGCTGAGAAATCTCTAAAAACTGAAAACTAAAGCCTTTTAACATATACACAGTCCCAAAAAATGTGTTTCAAAATTTCCACACCCTTACAAAAAGGATAGTCTGCTGGTTGAACCATAATGCACTTCAATCTATCCCCCAGAGGTAGTTTATAGTGCAATATTTTCCAAACCAACACATGTGAGTCAAAATCAGCTTTGGAACGCCATATTTGAACACTTAATTTAAACCAAAATTTAATACTGAATCTGCATTTCCACTTTTGGTTCAAACGAGTAGCAATATTGCAACTAGGCAACAACTTCAAATATGTGTTTTAATGGAAAATTATTGAAATGACAATAAGATAGTACATAATTTAATCACATCTATTTGCATGCCAGAATCAAAAACCTCTTTCCAAGTCAAGTCATGATTAAAAATAGCTGAGAAATCTCTAAAAATTGAAAATTAAAGCCTTTTAACATATACACAATCCCAAAAAATGTGCTTCAAAATTTCCACACCCTTACAAAAAGGATAGTCTGCTGGTTGAACCATAATGCACTTCAATCTATCCCCCACAGGTAGTTTATAGTGCAATATTTTCCAAACCAACACCTGTGAGTCAAAATCAGCTTTGGAACGCCATATCTGAACACTTAATTTAAACCAAAATTTAATACTGAATCTGCATTTCCACTTTTGGTTCAAACGAGTAGCAATATTGCAATTAGGCAACAACTTCAAATATATGTGTTTTAATGGAAAATTATTGAAATGACAGTAAGATAGTACATAATTTAATCACATCTATTTGCATGCCAGAATCAAAAACCTCTTTCCAAGTCAAGTCATGATTAAAAATAGCTGAGAAATCTCTAAAAACTGAAAACTAAAGCCTTTTAACATATACACAGTCCCAAAAAATGTGCTTCAAAATTTTCACACCCTTACAAAAAGGATAGTCTGCTGGTTGAACCATAATGCACTTCAATCTATCCCCCACAGGTAGTTTATAGTGCAATATTTTCCAAACCAATACCTGTGAGTCAAAATCAGCTTTGGAACACCATATCTGAACACTTAATTTAAACCAAAATTTAATACTGAATCTGCATTTCCACTTTTGGTTCAAACAAGTAGCAATATTGCAACTAGGCAACAACTTCAAATATATGTGTTTTAATGGAAAATTATTGAAATGGCAGTAAGATAGTACATAATTTAATCACATCTATTTGCATGCCAGAATCAAAAACCTCTTTCCAAGTCAAGTCATGATTAAAAATAGCTGAGAAATTTCTAAAAACTGAAAACTAAAGCCTTTTAACATATACACAGTCCCAAAAAATGTGCTTCAAAATTTTGACACCCTTACAAAAAGGGCAGTCTGCTGGTTGAACCATAATGCACTTCAATCTATCCCCCACAAGTAGTTTATAGTGCAATATCTTCCAAACCAACACTTGTGAGTCAAAATCAGCTTTGGAACGCCATATCTGAACACTTAATTTAAACCAAAATTTAATACTGAATCTGCATTTCCACTTTTGGTTCAAACAAGTAGAAATATTGCAACTAGGCAACAACTTCAAATATATGTGTTTTAATGGAAAATTATTGAAATGACAGTAAGATAGTACATAATTTAATCACATCTATTTCCAAGTCAAGTCATGATTAAAAATAGCTGAGAAATCTCTAAAAACTAAAAACTAAAGCCTTTTAACATATACACAGTCCCAAAAAATGTGCTTCAAAATTTCCACACCCTTACAAAAAGGACAGTCTGCTGGTTGAACCATAATGCACTTCAATCTATCCCCCATAGGTAGTTTATAGTGCATTATCTTCCAAACCAACACTTGTGAGTCAAAATCAGCTTTGGAACGCCATATCTGAACACTTAATTTAAACCAAAATTTAATTCTGAATTTGCATTTCCACTTTTGGTTCAAACAAGTAGCAATATTGCAACTAGGCAACAACTTCAAATATATGTGTTTTAATGGAAAATTATTGAAATGACAGTAAGATAGTACATAATTTCATAACTTCATAGTTAGATCAACTAGTACAAGAGATTTAATAAAAAGGATGAATTGTTCATAACTAGAACTCAGCCCATACTGCTCCTTAATTTTGTTACAAGGAGCCCAGTCAAAAAGATCAAAATCCCAAAGATCTAAATAAACTATCTAACTCCCTTTCTAAACAAATAGTAAGCTTGTCTTGGGAAACATAAAGCTAATGGTTGATTATGATAAACAATTATTTTATTCCACCAAATGGACATTGAAACAAAGCTAAACCTAGTCTGCAAGGATGAATCATTCCAATGTAAAAATTTGCTAACTTTTTGCCATGCTTTCCAAATAGATTGAAGGGGAAAAGAAGCTCTGATTCTAAAAGAAGAGGGCAGAAGCAATTTATCAAGCCAACGAACCCCTTGCCACTTCTTTATAGAAGCATCCATAATTCATTGATGAACTAAAACCTTCCATAGTTCATCTCCACTGACAACTCTAATAATTCATTTTGCATCAAGGCAGATCCCTTGGGTTTGAGGATTGATAAGTCTTAGTCCACCTTTGTGTTTTAGCTGAATATAGTGAGACCATGAAGAAGATATAAAACCACCATTACCATCCCATCTGGACCATAAGAATCTACAAATTACTCTATTGAGTTTCTCATAGCCTTGCTTGGAAGACATCCAACAAGAAAAATAGTACACATGGGAAGAAAAGAGAATTTTATTAGCCACTTGAATCTTTCCAACCAAAAATAGAAATTTATTGCCAAAAGTGAACAACTTATGCTTAATTCTATTTAAGAACCAACTCCACATTCCAGAAAGAGAAACTCCCAAACCAAAGGGAATACTCAAATATCTAGTTATCTCACCATGTTTGATTTTCCTCCATTCTTTCGGTATCCCTTGAGAATTAGAATAGGGCCGAGTCATTAAAAATTTAGTTTTATTGTGAGCAATAAGAGAACCAAACACCTCATAGTACAACTTAACCATTTCCAAAGCATTGTTCACCTCTTCTTCAGAATTATGCAAGAATAACATACTATCATCTGAAAAATGGAAATTAATGACCACCTTGTCTTGAGGGATAGAAATCCCTTTGATGAGTTTCATTTGATGAACTTTATGCAAAAAATAACCCAAGGCATCAATTGTAAGAACATACAAA
This sequence comes from Sequoia sempervirens, assembly GCA_007258455.2. Taxonomy (NCBI): domain Eukaryota; kingdom Viridiplantae; phylum Streptophyta; class Pinopsida; order Cupressales; family Cupressaceae; genus Sequoia; species Sequoia sempervirens. Next base: position 17,078,872 of record VDFB02322083.1, on the reverse strand, counting down.
AAGGGAGAAATGGGACATCCCTGCCTTATGGAATGTTGTAATACAAAGGAGTCTGACATATTCTTATTAATAATCAAATGAGCATTAGCATTTTGAAACAACATTTGAACATGCCTTAAAATTTTAGGACCAAAACCCATCCATTGAAGCATTTTGAGAATAAAGCTCCAACGGATTCTATCGTAAGCTTTATCAAAATCCATCTTGACTATCAAAGCATTTTGTCCTGATTGTTGTGCCCATTCCATAGTCTCCCAAGCCAACATAAGGTTATCAAGGATATATCTCCCTTTTAAAAACCCTGTTTGTTCAACCCTCACAATAATTTGTACGATGGGTTTAATTTTGATTGCTAAAGCCTTTGCAATAATTTTATATTAAGTGTTTAGAAGTGTGATTGGACACCAACTAGCAATGGTATTATCATTCTTACTCTTAGGAATAAGTTTAATTATACCTTTGTTGATAACATGAATTAAGGAGCCATTATGAAAAGCTTCCAAATATAACATATAAAAATCATCCTTAATATGCATCCACATAGTTTGGTAAAATTCAGCAGGAAGACCATCAAAGCTAAGACTTTTGTATAGTTTCATGGAAAACAAAGCATGTTCAATTTCTTCCAAAGAGAGGATTCAATCTAAATATTTTCTATAGCCAGGGTCAATCATATTTAGAATAAATTCTTGTACGCTGTCCTCCAATGCATGTTGAATATCAATCCACTTAGTGTCTTCTCTTAATAGCCTTTCATAAAAATTATGAAACAAATCAATGATTTTAGCCTGGGTAGTATGATACCCATTTTCATCCTTTATAGCTTCAGTTTTCTCTTTTTTATGCTTATAGTTAAGATGATTGAAGAAATACTTAGACCTCTTGTTCCCTTCCTTGATCCATTGAATTTTGGCTCTAATTTTGGCACCTTGACCTCTATAATGGTCAAGTTTTCGCAGTTGAGCTTCTGTAACAATAATATGTTTCTAAAGAGATTTATCATGAGGATCAAGATTAAGTTTAGTTCTAGCAAGCTCTAATTGTCCTTGGAGAGATTTCTCATAGCGTTTATGTTTCCAAGCCATTCTTCTTCTTCTGAATGAAGAAACTCAACACATTGTTCTATAGCAGAAATCCACCATCTCACCCATGACTCTCCTTCATGAGGTTTAGGTATAGAGTTCCAAATCCCAACCAAGGCTGCAACAAATTCTTTATTTTTAAGATGAGAAATATTTAGCTTGAAAGGGAGTTGAGAAGACTCAGTATCAGTACTCTCAGAAGAAGAAATTGAACAAACAATTGGAAAATGATCAAATAAAGTTGTAGAATAGTCCACTAGCACCCAAAAATCTTGAGACAACTTTTCCAACTGTAAATTGTGAGATAAGTAAAAACGATCCAATCTACTCAACTTCCTCTCATTACATGGTCTGCAATTAGACCAGGTGAACCAATTTTTGGCATTAAAAGAGAATTTGTTATGGATAGTATCAACCACTCCAAGCACATTTCTACAATAAATCCATTTTTCAAATTCTTCCTAATTGAGCTTAAAATGACTGAACCAACTACAATCCTCATGATGTTCCACCATGTTAAAATCTCCTCCCAACACCCAATCAGGAACAGGAAGGTTCTTGGTCATCCAGTCCCAAAGAGCAACTCTTTCTCTTAGATTATTAGGAGCATAGATTGAGCAGAAAACAAGGGGCTATCCATTGATAAAGATGAGGGCCTAGACACAGTTATGGGATGGGTTCTCACCCTTATCAATGACATATTTGAAAATTGAAGGGGACAATCCAAGAACAACCTCAATGCTACCCTCTTTATGCAAGGTATGAACAAATAGAGCATTCTTCCATAGATTGAAAAGAGACATCTAAACGTTCATTGCCAATCTTAACTTCTTGTAACAAAAGCACATTTGGTTTCCATTTCTCAAGAGTGTCCTTAAATTTAAATTTACGATGAGGGTGGGAAATCCCTCTCACATTCCAAGATAATATTTTGAACTGTAACGCCCCACTACAAAACCTTAAAGGACAACACACTACACACCTAAAACAAAATATTTTTTTTATTTGAAAGTGTAATATTCACACGATTGCAAAAGAAACATTAACTTAATTTCTAACCTAAGTCCTCTAAGGTCCATGACTACACTACTCGATTCCCATTAACTAAACTAACATAATCTATAAATCGTTTCATTAAACAAATTCTATCAACAATATGAATTTCTTTTAATCATCACATTTACAAGATCAACTAATATGAATTATCCATTTCATGCTAGCAATAGAATAACATCAAAGATCATTAAATTGACAATAACATCCATTACATTTACCATTACATTAGAGAGTTTACATTTTGTTACAATAGTACATCAATACATCATTGTCTCCTTAAATGAGAGGAGAATACATCAAAAGTAAATACATGATACAATAGAATTATGGTACAATACAAGTACATGTAATGATAATCCACATGAATTGGTACTTGAGTGCAGGAGTCTTTAAACCTAGGAGTAGTCACCATGAACACGAACCAAGTGAGGGAACCCAATGGAGTACAAGATAAATTCCACCTGACCATGTGGAACCCTAAGGTCCACCCCCCGTGCTAGGAGATAGCATTAAGGTCCCACCACAAAATGGACAAGAGACAAAGACAATACAAAGGCCAACAAGACTCCAATGTACAAGTATTGTACAACATTCCATGATAGTAACACCACTTCGAGAGGCACACAACATCAAGGAAACAAGAGGCAAGGGAATTCTAGGTTGCCATAGGAGGAGTGTCATCACATAGTTTGCTATGGGTTACCCAGACAGATCTTCCTAGGCCCCAACCCCCATCTTGATTTAGCTTGGTAGCCTCTATCGATCTTCGACCCCCATACAAACCTATGCAGAATCAACATACCTCTCATGAGGACAAGAAAGATGATCTTTCCATTCCAGGCCTTCTAAACGAGCACTTGAGCCATGAGTGAGGCATTCACTTATCTTGATTAGTGTGATTACTACCCAACCCCTAGTTCATTTTAGGTTATCACTTAATTATGAAACTCCCACATGGGTTACCCTGGCGCCACTATGTGCGTTGACCCCCATTGAGAGCCACTCCCCTACTAGCAACTAGGATGCCCAATGAAATCAAAAGAGCAAAGCCAACTTGCACAATCATAAAATCTCATTAATATATACAACAAGGTGAGGCATAACCCTTCTCGCTCACAAGTTCCAACGACATTGGTGAAAATACTGTGCAAGGCTAATGACCATCATATACTCATTTAATACAAAACAACCATCTCAAAGAGTTACCAAAGAATTCCATCAAGAAGACAATTTTTCCTAGCCTTTGGAAGACTCCTAAGATTCATTTCACAAGCTGACATAAGCATTCAAACAAAATCCACCATTCACTCCCAAATCAACCATCATTCACTAGGCTTCACATAACAATTCAAAACAATAATAAAACATGGAACCTATAGTGGGTTTTCAAAGTATCCATTTAATATTACACAATATTCATCTTAATCTCAATTAATAATCCTTTATTTCAATTAAATTAATCTTCCATTTACATGATGCACTTATCCATCCATATCCAACTTTCACTCTATTTCATTTACTTCTTCTACATGATCATTTAATAAATAAGACAACAAGTTCACTTATTGATCTTATCAAATGTATACACACATGTCCATATACAAGATTATATCTATATAAACATATACAAGTATATATGGTTTTCACACATATATATACACACACATACATATTTATTCATCAATACACAAATGTCTATGTATAATTTATAGACACACACACACATATATACACACACATATTTATTTGTCACTACACAAATGTCTATGTATAATTTATAGACATACACACACATATATACATTTATTCTTTCACATACAGTTGTTGTTCATACAATACAAAATACAACAAAGTACCCATGTACAAAAAAATATATACGCACCACATAAATACTTTAACATTATATATACACACACACACAAAAAAATAAATCGTTGTCTATCGAATAAATGGAGGCACATTTACATATTACCAACATAGTGAAGAAACTAATCAAAACCATAGTATTATACATTGTTAACATGAAATCAATCCTCAATGTATTCGAACTTGATGCATGTTAGTGACAGTTATAGGCGTACCTATCAATTGGAGGATTTTAGAACAAAACTTGACTTAAGAAGAAGCTCACGACAGAGGTGACGACGAAGCAAGAATATTAACCAATTTAATAAAATTCAATAGCAAAGTATCCCATACAACCAACTATACAAAAATAGCATGGCGCTAACTATGAAGAGTAAGACATTTGAATTTAATACCAATTTAGTCTGACACTATCAAACTAAGGAGTTGGAGATAAAGAATGTGAAACCCTTATCCTAGGCCGCGGCTGAGAGGGAAGGTATATAGAATGGAACGAAAGAGATGACAATAAAACTGATGCTTATAATTGTTGTCAAATAGATTGCACCCGAACGCTTGAATGATTAAATTCAACAATCTGTTGAAACATTGGATCAAACTTAGGTTGTGGGTGCCCTATAATGAGATTGAACCTCTGGATTCTAGGCCGGCTTCCTATATGATTCTTAATTAAAAACTGAGTAACTTGCTAGAAAAAGGATAGAAGAACTATTGCTAAATGCATGTGAAACTGTAAATTGAAGGTGATGCACCTAATTGATGGTAAACTTGCAGAATGGTTCACAACTTGTACCTTCAAGGAAAATTGTTAACACAGGGCAATTTGAGCTCTCTGAACACATTATTAATTCATTAAAAGGTTGTATTTATTTCCTTTCTTCTAAGGAAAACTAAGTTTTCACAAATAGGAAAAGGAACAAGTTTTGAGCACAATTAATGACTTGTCACAAACAACAATTGTGTATAAGTATGCAAAAAATAAGACAAAAGTTTGAAGGTTTCGATAATGAAACACATTAGACTTGCATCAGATCATTCAAGCATACAAATTGCAAAGGTGAACTCTATCTCAATGAACAATACGAAGGAAAACTTTGCAAAATGACAAACTAAAGTAACCTGTAAAGCTGTAAAATTGTATTAATCTGAAAAGCTGAGTTACAAATCTTTCTCTCTACAAAAAGGTATGCCAGAGAAGATGAAAAATAAGAACTAGTGAAAAATGACTTAGTCATTTCACTTTATACAATAAGCCTCTCAAAGGCATGAAGATGAAAACTGGAAGTCAAACTCAATGTGCAGATGATAACTCCAAGGCAAAATCCGAGCAAAAATACATATCTTCAAAAGAAGAGCTCAAACTCAAGCAAAAATGAGTGAACTCGGGTTCCAACTGGATGTCAACTCGTAACTAATCCATGGAGCCCTCAAATTGAATTGGAAATCCCAAAAAATGTGGGCCAAAACATGCAAAAGCCACCTCATTTTTGTCAATCCGCCCAAGATAACTAGAAGTCTATCTCCATAACGTGCATGATCAAAAGCACTCAAAATCGATGTGAAACTAAATGAGAACTCCATCACTTGTTCCATTTTGCATGATCAAACCTTCAACTCACTTTACTTGTATTCCTTGTATGGTTTTTAGAGAAGGCAATCACTTAATTAAATATTAAAGGTAATCATTCAATAATTATCTTAATATTTAATATCAATTAAATCCACCTCTATTTACTACATGTTGAATATTAAGGTAATTAGTGAAACATTACCTTAATATTTAATAATATTACAATTTTTAAACTCCATGCAATAAATACCAAGTGAAGTGAACCAAAATTTTTAAAAAACAAATGAAAACTTTTTGAAGTTAGACTTCAAACTTCATGGGTCCCCTCCAGAATGATTAGGTTCTTTGACCTAAAAGTCATAGACCATAGTGGTATTATGAATGATTTTAATTTTTAAAAGAAAACAAGAGTTGAAAATACTCATTATGCAATGAGTAAAAGCTCTGAACCCTAATCATCCTTACTCATTTTACATTTTAAAGAATACTCTGCTGCTGCTGCCATGAAGGGTTTGAGCTTGATTTTTGACTCTTTCCTGTCGATTAGATTTCTTTTTTGAAGATTTCTTCAGGGAATCATATGGTAAGTTTTTCTCAAACAAAAAATCCTCTGTATTCTTCATTTTGAAACATTTTCTGAGAAGTTTCAGCCTGTATGGACACAACTACTGCTATTTTCCTCATTTATTTTACTTACTTAACCCTCCTGTTGGTATTTTCATTATTTCTGCTGTCATAGGAATCAACCTTGGCATTTTGGTTTGAAATTTGAGGCTTCATTGCAGATTCTTCATGACTTTTTCCACATAGTTACAGGGCGAGTGAATGCCGAGCCTTTCTTACAAAAGTAATGAAGATTTTTGTGATTTTTTTTAAAAGTTTGGCCATGGTATAGGCCGTGGCTTTGTGTATTTCTGATACACTCTTTTGATTATGTTAATATTTCTCCTACTATTTGAGCCACCATGATCAGTATTGGTTCGAGCTCTTTTGAAGTCTTCTAGAGTTTGGAGCTAGAACAACATAATTTTCAAATTGCTTTTTTTTTTTTTTAAAAGAAAATCCTTACACGCTCTACCCTTGTGTTAGTAGGCCATGGTCCTTCCTGTAGCTCTAGATTACCTTCTTTTTAAAAAAAAAACTTGAGGATTTTTAGCCGCCATGGAAAATTTCCAGATGTATTTATTCTTGGAGAAAATCTCACTGTAACTTATTACTTTCAATGGAGAAAGTCTTCCTTATTGATGGCTCGATCTTTTCTTTCTTGCATAACATATTTTACTGTCAAATGCAGTTACTTATTGTGACTATCAATGGGAACCCCTGTCATACATTTGTGCTATGTATTTGGTGAATCAAACACCTATATATCAGTTCCTCCTGAAATACCTTATTTCTCTATTTAGAAAGTATTTTCATCTGTTTCAAGACCACGAGCACTAAGTGTAAACTGTATAAGCTCAGTGTATTTTGGATAATCCCATAATGGCAGGTTCCTTGGCAACAGTGGCCATACATCAGTTGATTGTTGCACATATGTTTACTGTTAATGCATTAATATGTGAATATTGAAATGCATAAAGCTCTTGACTGTGACATGATTGTTGAACCTTTGCTTGTTTTGGTAATTGTTCATTATCATTGTTGTGTTGTACATGTTCTAAAATTTTTCAGCTGCTTCCACTATCTTGAAACTCCTTGAGAATGATGAAGAAGGAATATCTCTTTCTTTTAATGCTGAAGACTATGCAAGCCTCTTCAATGATTATTAAATGAATGCATAATGTGACTTCCCTTTCGATGTTTATGGTCACTGTATATCCATAGCTGTTTGGCTATTTGGTTGTTTGAAATTTCTATTTTTGTAGCAACATAATGAAGATATATTAGCACCTCAAGTACTGCTGCATTAAATGTTGTTTATGGTTTTCTTTTTTATTGTTGTTGACTGTGAATATTGATGCTGTATCAATACAAAGCATGACTGTCCCTCTTTTCATTTGCTTGAACTATTCATGAGATGAACTGCTGTCTCATATAATGATGGACTATACTTGTATTTAAATCTGCTTGCTTGAACTATTCATGAGATGAACTGTAGCATCATTGTATAAATCTGTTTGATTCCTTACAGCAGAAATGATGATGACACAATCGAAAAATGATATGAAAACATGATGTAAAATCAGTGGCAACATAAGAACATGTATGCAAATATTACTTTCTTAAATATGTGATTTCTCATTCCACTTTTATCAGCTTTGTAACAACAGTCTTATTGTGGTCACTTAATTCTTTTATGATCGAATCTGTCATTGTTTATGAGCTGGGCTCGACCCTTGTGGGAGCCACATTTCACACCACTCATAAGAATATCTATCGATTGGAATGATGATTATGCTTGTACTTGCACACTTAAACAAACATGTTAGCAAAATAAATGAAGCTGAAAGCTTTCCTCTTGAGTTTTATGCCTTTGAAATCTAAATCATCTGATGGATGCCTGATCAAATGTATACTGTATTTCTGTTGATAGCGTAGGCATATGATAGGATTTGATTCACATTACTCTAACCACACTTCTATCAACCTTGCAGGTGCATTTGGAGATTGGAGCTGGAGCCACAACTGAAGACCTCAACTTGTCAATGATTCATCATTCCAGGCAATGACGAATCACTTTCTACCCTATGCCTTCTTTATTCTCAGTTGTATAGTCTACTTTACTTCATGCACCCTTATTTGATTATGAAAATCAAATTGAGTTACTCCCACGGCTTGTGTGGGATTCTGGTTTGTACATTATGAATAAAACAACAAAAAATATGCAAACTTATGATATCATTTTGAGATTTTTTTTGCAAAATTTACATTGTAACGAAACATTGCACAATAATGAGTACTTAGCAGAAACTTTTGAACAACTTGTGTACCTTTTGATTTGAATTTGCAATTCAGCTCTACCTGTTTGAGCTGGTAGTGAAAAATAGGTAACAATAATCGAAGCTTATAGCTGGAGATTACAATGAATAAGCCGCTAGTTTGAAGGAGGTTTGTTTCCAACACTCACTATTAAGAGGTAAGGTATAAAGATAAAATGCTAAATTTGAATGCCTCATAGCCACTTACATATCCAATAAACTAAATGCTGAAAGACACAGACAAGGTATATGAATAAATATAAGCAAGAGCTCAACCATTTTATGCCAACGCATTGCTACCAGACAAGAAGAGCGATTGGAAGTGATGATGAATTCGGTCTATAATGCCCATAGAAAGGTTTAAGATATAATATCTAAAACAAAAGCTTGGTTTAGGGAGGCAATTACTACACACGGTTTAAACCAAGAAAATAATTTGTAGAGGTTTGCACCTAAATCGAGATTGGAGACATTAATCATTGTTGCAGCTGAGATGCTTAAAAAAATTACTATCAAATTAGAAAGAAATACAGAGCAAACACTTTTACAGAGTACTCAAAATTTTAATCAAATAATTATTTTACTTCAGGCACACATTCATGTGATATTCGTTTTTTAAAACAAACATTAATTTAAGGAGAAATTATGGAACCTGGAATAATTTGAATTCACTGAGCTGGGTGTTGTTGCCGGGTTTGAATTCCAATTGTAGCTCTAATTTCCTCCAAAGCTTCAATTTTCCAATTTGTAGCTCCAAACTCTTCTGAATTCACAACCTCTGTGAAATCCCCAAATTCAAAGCTCCCAAAACCCCAAAGCCTTCAAGAACAAAATTTCAGAGCTTTCAAGAAAACATAACATTCTCGAGATCAATCCCCAAGATTAGTTTTTTTTTTTTTTAAGAAAAATAACCAAAAAGCCCCTCTCATAGTTATCCCTAACTAATTTATTTCCCACTCTCTGTAACTGCATGTATTTAATTATTTAATTTAATTTTATCCCAGCTTCAACTACCACTAATTTTATTTTTTTTACAATGCAACTATACTTAATGCTTGCACACAATAAATTAAGCAATTAAAATATTAATTTATAATTTTAATCCCTTTCATTTTAATTTTACTTGCACAAGGCACTAATTTATATATTTATTTAAATATTTCTTTATTAAACTATAAGTTTTAATTTATTTAAATCAAATAAACACATTATTACTATTTATTTAATCAATACTTCAATATGTAAAAGCTTTTATTTTAATTATTCCAAAGCCTTTTAATTTCTATAATCTTTATTTTAAAATAACAATTAATCAAAGTATAATTAACCAATTCAATCAAATACATAAAATACCCAACAATACTAGACCTCACGACGAAGACGAAGAACAGGTCCACGACATGGGACACAGATGAACAACACTGCCAGGGTGACATAGATACACATCCTTGTCGAGGATGATGGCTCAACATGGGGGAACCCGCTGCTATCTCCAAATCAACTATCTCCATTAGGTATAAGGCACGATCAAACTTGATGATTCAGGTGGAGTCGATGCCTAGTACCTGCAACCTGCAACAAATCACATGGTCAAACATGTACATAGGCAAACGGTCAAACACACCGTGAAGGGAAAATTCTAGTGTCGTAGGGCACTCGCAAGTGAGAGATGCAACACTTTCCCCTTCACCAAAATACATCAATGCACAATAATCATATGCCAAAACATGATAAGAACATACATCCAACAATCACATAATATTTAAATCAATAAAACCCACATAATAAATTACACTGATCTACTAAACATGGTATAAGCATAAACATCAAATATAAAAGTGTCATTGTTGATGGTGTTTTCTGCACAGCAACAACTCAGATAGAATACAATATTCTATCTCTCTTGAAAGGTAATCTTCAACAATAAATTATCAAAAATCACCCCAAGGTCTCTCAGGTGTCAGGTCATGACAATGCATAAACAACTTAGATAATATGTGAAAATGCTGGTAATCACAATCGGACCTTACTACAAGCAAACTGTATCCTTCCAATTTATCAGATTGTGCAATATGATGATCTCAAATCCAAAATCTAACCAGATGATAAAGAAATAGCAAAAGATAAGGGTGCAAGAATATGATAAGATCTAAACTATTCCTAGAATGAACAATGCAAATAACAGATATCTAGAATGGACCAATCTCAAGTAACCAATTCTTGATCAACCCACAATGCAATATCACAAGAACAGTGCAATCTTCTAAGGTGTATAGATTTTCAAATCGCAGATATTCATCCACAATCGAACTTAAGCACATATAAATATATGGTCCAGGTTGACTTCACCAGCCTACTACAATCAGATAGTTACTGGGAGTATAGACCAGAGATTGCTACAAACATTCCAAATATGAAATCATGAACATCATTCACCAAACTAATCTAATTCCAAGACACTAAATTCTAAATCTTTAAGCAATTTGAAAGATGAAACAACATGAACCATGCAAGATAAGCTAACACAAGAGATTTCACCAGGAAAACCACAATGCCTTCAATTGTATTAGATCACCAAAATGCTACAACAATTCCACTGTTTTGTTACAATATTTGCTTCAAGAAATTGACCACTACTCCTACTACAAAATGCTCTAGCTCTTACTGATCTAACTTGTCTCTGTTATCCTTTTCTCTATCTCCCCTTTACAATGAGGCATGAATGCCTTTTATAACAAATTCTCAAGACATGTCGGCCCAGCCAAACATTTACAAAATAAAATAGCCAAAACAAGTCGGCCTTAGGAATTTCAAAATAAGGCACACATTAAATGCCAATACATCATCAAGGTCAGCCTAGACACACTCCCCAATGTAGCCCAGATCAATACATGCCCTATAATAATAGGGAAGCACAAATCTCAAAATGGCATTAACTACTGCCTCCCTTATCCTTACTCTGGGCCAACGATCCTTGAACCCTCAAAAACACTTTATCTAGCTTAGTGACAGGTGGAAATGGCAAGATCCTAAGTCGGCACTCAATGGAATCAATCTCCTCCTTTGACTGTTTAACAACCTTATTCCAATCATCCTTATGCGCTTGATACTCATCCATCACTGCCAAGTAGGTTGCTGCATCATCCAGCTGGTGTCCTGTTATGACCTTCTCAGAATCTGAGGTGTACACATCATGCCACCATTCCCTTAGTTGTTCCAGGCTCAGGTACTTAGGAGTAATCTTCCTCCTGCCAGTCATAACCTCAAAAAATGCAATACACCCCTCATACACCCCAGTCAAGTCGCCATCTATCAACTTCTTTCGCTTCCAAATCTTCCCCATGGCCTTCTGATGAATCTGTAAAGCCTCAAACCATTCCCTAGGCTCATTGAGTCTAGAGGAAGGAAGGATCCCATTTGCAACCAACTGATCTTTTCCATATTCCATAATTACTTTGGATTTCTGTAGCAGGAGATCAATATCCTCCTTATCCTGGGATAGAACATATTCCAACAGTTCCTTGGCTCTGACTGCATCTTTCCCAACTGAAAGGATATCCTTGATTGCATTGTCTCCTCTAATTTGCACATCCTTTAACCAATCCGTTGTAGTTTGAGCAGAGGCTTTCATCTTTTCAATCTTAGAAATAGTTTCTTTGGGTAGGAAACCAGGAGTAGCAGAGGAAGATGGGTGAAGAGATTGGAGAGGTTTCATCACCTCTTCCAAGCATTTCCTAAGCCTCTCATTTTCCTTTCTTAGCTCATGCTTGGTTTGAGTCTCTTTCCTTAATCTGCCAACTATCACAGCACTGGACCCTTCATACTCCTCAATATCTTGCTCTATAGAAGCTTGTCCAAGGTTGAAAGTCTGCACATTATAATCCTCACCAGTGACATCTTCTCTAGTCTTGTCTGCAGTAGGGGTGGCAATGTGTATTACTCTGTTATTCACTTTGTCCCTTTCTATTCTTGAAACTACCTTGGCCGCCTTCTTCTTCTTACTTTTATCGATCTTAGACAGCATCTCATCCCAATCCAAAGGAGTGTCTTCAACAACAACTTGTTTCTTCCTTGTAATCTCCTTTTCAAGCCAATCCGGGACAACAGGTTCCACCCGGATTTCCTCTGTTTTTGCCTCTTCATGCTGTTATGTCGTTTTATCTTCTTCCTTTTTAGGGAACTGCTCAGCTTGATCACCTACTTCAATCTCCACTTCTTGCACCGGTGATGGGGTTCTAACAGGAATATTTTCCTTTTTAGGTGATCCATTACCTTTGCTACTTGCCGGAGAATCTTCATATTGGACTAGTGGAGAAGGGTGCTTTTCTACCTCTTCTACTTCAAGCTCAGTTGCTGCACCAAAGAGCTCTCCTTCCTTGAAAGGTTCTGCCTCTCTGCTGGTCTCACGTTCCTCAAGAGTCTCTTGCTCAGGCACGCTTGGTGAAGGAGAAGTAGCCCTAGGTTGCTCCACAATGGGTGTCTTCAGAGGAGGATCCATCTTTTGCACAGTTTCCTTAGGGGATGGAGTCCTTGATCTCCTTGAATAAACATTAGTTTTTTCCCCTGAACTCTCCACATCAACAATCAGAGTCTCATCTTTAGAGGTATCCTGACCTTTCTTCTTTGAAACCCTAGCTGTCCTAGTCTTCTTTGGCGGTGGAGGAGCATCCTCTTCTTCTGGCTTTTCAAATCCTTCCTCATCAGAGGATCTGCCTATTTTCAAGGCTCGACTCCTTTTCTTTCCTTTTGGCTTTCTTTTTGGTTCTGGCTCACTTTCTTTAGGGCCTCTGATTTTTATTTTGAAGGGTGAGCTCCTTTTGGTTTTCCCTTTGGGGTCATCTTCCCCGGATTCTTCTGAAGTAGACATAGGATTGAGATTTCCCATCAAATTAAAGGTATAGGGTACCTTCTCACTCTCCAACTCCCAAACCTTATGTTTTAGCCATGAAGTAGTGAATCTCATAACAGGAGCCATGAGGTCCTCCAGCTCAGTTACCTCATCATCGTTCTAGTTTATCTCTCCAATTGATCTGTCCTTAACAGACTCATAGGCATGATCCTGCACCAGGTTTCCATCATCCTCTAGCTGGTCAGGGATTAACTTAACATTGTATTGCCTAATCACATCGACAGGCAGCCTAGAGTACCTTTTCTTCCTTGCCTCAAAATCATCTTTGATATTGGCCCAATAGTCCTCTAGGTCATCCTTATGACAGTACTCTTTGGTAGCCTTCTTTTGTGCTTCCCCGATGATATCAAAATTTTTCCTTTTGGAGTGGAAGGAGAAACCATGAGCTGCCAATTCATCACCTGCTGCGTGTGCTGATTGAATGGAAGGGAAAACCTCTGCTACGCCAATTCCAAGAGGGAAATACCCACCAAATCCTGTTTTATGCTTTTCCTTTTTGACAATTGCATCAAATTCGCATATCTGTCTAACAATTTCCAATAACACAATATGATCAGTGGGGTACCTAGGTAACCTGTATGGAGCAGCTGGGCATCCATCAATTCTGATGTAAGAGAAGGTGGGAAACTGAATGAACCAGGCTCCATATCTCTTTATCAATTCCTTCGTTCCATCTGATAGTCTCACATGCTCTGAATTTTGAAGCATCCTAGTGATGTGCATTGTGAATGCATCATTGGCTCTTCGGTAATCCCGGTGCCCTAGGTGCAATTCCAGATATATTTTATAGACAATGTCCTGTCCAAATGTCCCATGTGGATTCAAACCCCTGTATGGGTAGAATCTAGCTAACACATACACCACATAGGAAGACATGGTGAACTTCTTTGTTTCTAGGACATCCCTTAATTGCTTGTCAATCACAGCACTAATAAGTCCTGCCCAATGGTAATTGGTTCCTTATTCAATTTTGTTGATCACATGGACCATCTAGCTTTCCAACACTCCAGCACTTTTCAAACCTGCCACTCTACTCAAGAATGTGATTGCATCATAAATATCTGATTTGAATCTAACCCTGTGCAATTGCTTGGGAAATTTGGAGTAGTGTGACTTTGGCTTTTCCAACCAAGAATTAATCATCTGCTGAGCTTTGGTTGGCTCATTCTCATAATATGTTCTGTCCAAGTCCATGTTCAAAGCGCACACCGAAGGAAAATCTGGCATGTCAAAGGCTTGAGCAATAGAAACAGGACTGGAATTTTCCAAGACCCTTCCCTCCGTGCTGACCACCCTTTGTGTGTCGAAGTCATACTGCCGAGCACACTCAAGTATTAACTCATAGCATTGGATTGCAGGAGGGAACCCTGCCACATGAACCAATCCGGACTTCATCATTCCCTATCTCAGGACCAACAGATCCTTCTGAGCTATTCTCTCTTTAAACTCCTCATATCTCCACGCTCCAACATTGGTGTCCGAGACCTCAGACCACATCGAAGATATCTTGCTTTCAGGGGGTTGACTCTTAGTGTCCAATCTTAATCTTTCTGCATTTGAAATAGAGGACCCCTCCATGTCACCTTTAGATTTTCCTGCTGCAGCCTTGCTTGATTTAGCTTGCATTCACAAAAGAATGTCATGAGTATCCACTTATCATACGTATTCCAATCCAAAGGTTAGCATAATATCATATAAATCCATTGAGATCCATCACAAATCACCAATCCTTGAAAAACCAGAAGAATAAAGCAATCCGGGAAAACAAGGTAAGCCGGGAAAAATCCAGTCGGGGCAGAATTTCGGAGAAATCTGACCTAGATGGATTCCTGTTGCCAAGACACCATTTTCCAAATAGATCATTAGTACAGACAAAATATTATAAGATTATCATGAAATTCATCCATTAGCAACAAGAAATCAACATTTAGCATTTACTCCATTAATCCTATCCTCGAGAAATTGAAAGAAACAAAACCAGACAGGAAAACCGAAAAAGTTCGGACAGGATGAATTTTCGCAGATAGTTCAAATACTCCAGAATTCACCGTACTCCGCTGAATTGGCCGAAACCGGGAAAATCCAGGTGCGCAGAAATTCCGCGGACACCTTGGAAACCCGACGGATGACAACATGCGAACCAGTGACTGAATAATCATGCAAAACCTTACTAATTGGGGTTCAAATGATTTCAAAATTGACGCCAACCAACAAGATTCAGAATGCGCTTGAACTTAAATTTCACAAGCCCTCGAATGACCAAACTTCATGGCGAAACGATGATGCCCTAATTTCAAAGAATAAACCCTTCGCCATGAAAACCAGGGTAGGCTCAAGGTTTGGAACACTATCCCTAAGGATGAATCTAAGCACTCCGAGTCTTCACAAGGCAAGGAACTGGTTTAATATAGGCACAAGATATAAAAATCATGACGGTTTAACCATTCTTAGCAGTTTCGAGCAAAACACCCAAAACCCCAACCTCGCCTGACATGATGAATTACGCATCCAGAAACAAAAATCCTACCCCGAACTCCCATCAACACTGACCCATCCGACATTTATTGGGTAAACAAAGTAATGCATAGTGCGGGTGATGGAGATTCGCAAAAAAAATGGGTCAAACCCCAATTCGATAAATACAAAATCGTAACCAAGCATAAGCCGACTCGAAATGACCATCAATCAACATAGAACAGTTCAATCATTATGCAAATAGATGAAAGGGCCAACGATAACCTACCATGGATTAGCCTAGACGAAACTCGAACTCGAAGAAGCGGCTGCAAAACGAATGCGCCCAAGCAATGAAAATCCTGACACCAGCGTCCAAACAATTCACACGCAGGCAGCTCAAACTCAATGACCGAAGCTTAAATGAAAACTCTCAATCGCCAAAGCAGCAAGCAAGTGAATAATGACATCAAAATAATGCCCAAAAAAGACTTTAAATCCATCCATATTCGCGTCTGAGCAAAGGTACCTCGAGCATTAATGAACGACAAGACATGTCAGAAAAAATCCGGAAACCCGAGCCCAGGATGAAATTTCAAAAAATCCCAAGATACGCGGAAAATTCGGATGAACACGAATTTTGCAGATATGGCAGAAACTGGGATTTTAACGAAGTTCAGGATTTTGGCACAGTCCGGGAAAATCCGCCAGAACCGGAAAATCCCCGAGTCGAGCAGAAACCCAGATTCAGAAAATTCAGCAATGAACAGACAATGAACCAGAGCCCGGGAAAATCTGTCGGAGCTGGAAAATCCCGGATTCAGGTCAAAACCCAGATTTTCACTAAAACCCAACTTTAACCAATTCAAGCCTCAAGGCAAGACCAAAACCAGCAAGATCAATATCTCAAGACCTTAAAAAGACAAATCTCATAAAACCAAAGGTCAAAAGACATCACGAAAAGAGGGGGTCCCTACTCCAAGTGGTGTGTGTGTGCAAAACTGCACAACAATCATCAAGTGTCATCATAACTGAGCATCAAAGTATCATAGTATCCAAGTACAATCAAGTCACTGTCAAAACAAAAGGGTAAACTAAGGGACACTACATCCTCCCCCTAAGACTAGGCTTACTCCTAGAAGCCTGCAAACAAATATGGGTACAACTCTCTCATCCTGGATGCATCCTCCCATGTAGCAGAAGACTCATCATTCGGATCCCACTAGGCCCTAACCTGCTTAATGTATCATCCTCTGAGTGTGAGTCTCTTGTGCTGTATGATTCCCACGAGCTCCAAAGCCAGCTGCTTGTCCTCTACCTGTAATGCATTCCAATCAAGTACATGAGATATGTTTGGATAATAGGGTTTGAGAACTGAAATGTGAAACACATCATGAATGTGTAAGAGACTGGGTGGAAAAGAAAGAAAATATGCTACAGGACCAATCTTCTCCAAGATCTCAAAAGGCCCAACAAAATGTGGTGTGAGCTTAGAGCCTTTTCCATAGCGGATCATACTCTTTCACAGACGCACCCGTAGGAATACCCAGTCTCCAACTGAGAACTAACGATCCACCCTATGAGCATCAACATATTTCTTCTGTCTGCCCTGGGTTGCCAACTTGGGTGCCCAAGGTGGGTCCAAGTCAATCTTTGTTAATTGAAACATATCTCTCCATCAATTCATGCAAACAAGATGCATGATTGATCATCCCCACTAAACTAAATGTATCACCTATTATCTATCATGCAACTCAAGTCATTAGTCATGCATTCCAAGTCAACTAAATTCAACTAGCATTCAATTGAAACTAACTACATGCAACTAAAGATAATTGAACCATAACTGAACTGAACTAAATTAAACTAAACTGAAATGAACTAAATTGAATTGAACTGAACTGAACTGAACTGAACTGAACTGAATTGATATTGAACTGAACTAAACTGAACTGAACTCTATTCATGTAAATATCAATTTCTAACTTCTAGGATCTTTACATGCATTACTGAAGTGTTATCTTTCTCCAAACAGTTAACTTAACTCAAGTTGAGTTCCACCTTCCATGTGGGTGCCCCATGTGCTCCTATTTTGTAGGATCTCTTCTTGGGCATCCCCACGTGTTCCTATCATTTAGAATTAATTACAAATGCCAATTTACATGTTCATTTCATTCGAATTTAATCTCTTTCTAATCCTAGTGTTGGGGAACACTTTCCAAGGACTTAGGAGATACATGAAATAATGTTTAGGATTCCAATTAAATGGCATCCTATTTCCAACAAATTCTAGGCATGGGATTCATGCATTCAACCCTTTAATTATTCTTTCCTAACAATTTTCTCAATATTTTCTTGAATTGACATCCATTATCTCATTCTTGCACCTCCACTACCTCCAACACTTGCACCAAGAAGATTCTAGCACTAATGGAAAACAAATTCAAATTCTTGGAAGTTACAATTGAATAAAATCAATTTACATTGGACATGGGACTTTGGCTCCCAAGTATAATTTTTAATTTGCAAAATTTGCAAGATCATTACAATTTAAATTCAAAGCATATTATTGATTTTATGAAACAGGGTCCCAAAAGTAACATGCCTGCAAAACCAACAACACACCAAAAATCAAGAAAATAAAACAAATTTATTTTTTGGGTGTGTAGGATTGCTTGGTACCCTTGGATGCTCCTGCATCAATATTAGAGTTAATTAAGTATGACAATAATTTTTCTATTTTTAAATTATCTAAGTTTAACGATTATAAAGTATATCTAGTATTTAGAAGAAATACACAAAAATAATTATTTATCAAAATCAACTTGTTTAAGACTTTAACACATATGATCATATATTTTAACAATATGAATATTAACATTATTGTAGTGATGGGTGTGTTGTCAGGTGGTGCTGTGGTGGTCTCTTCAATTGAAGGTAAGGATTTTTTGAATTTTGATAAGGTGAGAATCTATGCTCCAGGGCCTGGCGTTAATGGCGGAGGTCAAGCTGACGTTGGGAGGTTGGTTGACGGTGGTTCATCGGATGGGACATCTTGTGGGTCCTTGCTGTTGGGTGTTTCACGTGTCATTTCTTCCTTTGGTGGTTTGGGTCAGGATGGTGTTGACAAATGAGGTGTTTTCTTAGCTTAATACTCTATAAAACTTTAATATTGCTGATCTAAGTAAGCTTTTTCTTTTGTTACATATATTCTTTGTGGGTGATTATCTTGATTAATTCATTTTACTGTTGTAGAATGTAGACAAAAGTTGATAGAAGAACTAGACATGATATTAGAAAGATTACACAAGATGCACTGTGGAGAAACCCTTTCGGGAAAAAACTCCAAGACTTATTCTATTATTCAATCTCTGAATTACAATAGCTCCAATTCTTGCTTGAGAATGCTTCTTCTGTCTTTTCCAATCTTCTTCACAACCTGCAATAAAAAATCTCATAACTCTATTCAACTTGCTTGAGATAAATAGGATTTTCTCAGCTTTGTAAACTCAACATGAGTTACAATTATAATGCACAAGCCCTATCCCTAAAAGGTATGCCTATCTCATGCAAATAGGGTTATCTTGTGAAGAAAAATGCTAAAACATGTGCTTCATCTATTTGGGTGTCCCAAACTGAAGCTACAACTCATCCTTCACTTCGGTGATAATTCCAAAGCTCTTCCTCAAAGTTGGCACCCATAAGTAATCCTACTTAACTAAGCCTTCAGAAAAATCTCAACATGCAAAAGAGGTAAATCCAAGAAATTATCTTGGGTGCCCAAGTTGGCTCCAAGTGATTTCTTGTTAACTAAAACATTTACTCAACACCATTCATGCAAGAATGGTCATCCCTTGTTAACTGGAGGTAGTCCCTGTTATTTGTCATACAACTCAAGTTATTAGCCATGCATTCCAAGTTAACTGAAGCTAACTACATGCAACTCAAAATAACCAACATGCATGCAACTGAAGATAACTGAACCATAACTGAACTGAACTTCATGCATGCAAACATCAAACCCTAACTCCTAGGATCTTTACATGCATTCAAAAGTGTTATCTCTTACTCTGAATAGTTAACTGAACTCAAGGTGAGTGTCACCTTACCATGTGTGCACCCGCATGTTCCTATTATTTAGGAATAATTACAAATGTCAATTTCATGATTTATTTCATCAAAATATTAATCTCATCCTAATCTTAGTGTTGTTGAACATATTCCAAGAACTTAGGAGATACATGAAATAATTAATGTTTAGGATTTGCAATTAAATGACATCCTATTTCCAACAAATGGTACTTCCTGTGACAAGGTGGGGTCTAAGACTATGGCTCCTGAGGCAGCTGTCATCTCTAAAATTTCTAAGTTAGATTTATCCTTGGTGGATGGTAAGGCGTGGTCTGCTTTATTCGATGCTAAACTTAAGGAGAAAAGTTCCTTGCCTCCAGTAGATTTCTTTGCTAACCCGTCAACGGATGATTATTCTATCTTAGTGCTAGATTGCATTATTGACAAGGGTATTCTTACCATGGAGCAATCGCTGGTTGGTAAGTTTTTGGGATCTCAACCTAACATTGAAATGGTTTGTATGCTGGCTAAAATTTGTTGGCATTTGAAAGGCTAGGTTGAGATTGCGGCCCTTGCAAAGGGTTTATTCTCTTTTTCTTTTACTTGTGATGAGGATTTGCTGAAGGTTTTGGTGGGGGGGCCATAGCTTATTGGGAAATCTACTTTGGTGTTGAAGAAATAGGAGGCGGGCTTCTCCCCGAGCTCTTGTTCCTTTGATTAGGCTCCAGTGTGGGTTTGTTTGCCCGAGCTCCCTCTTGAATTATGGGATGAACAGGTCTTTAAAGGCATAGCATCAACTTTTGGACATTTTCTTTCTATTGATAGTCTTACTGCCTCTAGGTGTAGGCTTGTTTATGCTCAGCTTTGTGTGATTCTGGACAAAGCAATGGATCTTCCTTTGTTGATAAAGATTAAATCAAAGTTGGGTGCGTGGGAGTAGGTGGTTAAGTTTGAATCAATCTCTTTTGCCTAATTCCACTGTAAGAAGGTGGGGAATTGGGAAAAAAAGTGCCCTTTGAAGCCTGTAGTTCCTTTTGAAAAGAACTCAGTCCCTCAAAAGGAGGCTAAAGTTTGGAAGGAGGTTGGGAAGTGAAATGAAGCGGGGTTTGGGAAGGGCTCTGTTGAGCCTATGGAGGGAGTGTCATCTGAGGATCCATCTCTCAGTGTCTTTGTTTTTTCTCCTGGTGCTTGCCTTGAAGAGGAGGCTCCTTCGGGGGAGGCTGTGGAGAAGGGTTCATGTGTTGATGAGCGGGTTATTAATCCGGCGGAGGAAGGTGGTGCTGTCTCATTGGCTCTGGTGGTTGCTAAGCCGGAGAAGGTGACTCCTTTGAAGATGGTCTCCAAGGGGATGTTGTTAACTTCCAAGGAGGATTGTTCCGATTCCCCTCGGGTGGTTTCTATTGTGGGAAAAGAGGATTTATCCTCTGTTGGACCATTGGTGGATTCGGTAGCTAAGAAGCTGGTGCTCACCTCTTCTATCATTGATTGTTCCATCTGCGCTTCTCAAGAGGAGGAGCCCTAGAATACTATTCATTCAACTTCCAAGTCTCAGAATAAGAAGACAAACCCTCTTGGGTTGGGGATGGCTACTAGAAATTGCTTGAAGCTAGATTGTGGATCAAAACCAAGGGGCGGGAAGAGGAAGGCCTTCTCTGAAAAAAATAAGGGAGAGGGTTAGCAAATGTGATACTGTTGATGGATCGTAGTTTACTCTGCTCAAGATGGGCCTGAATGGTCCCTCACAAAATCCTTTGTGAAGATCCTCTCTTGGAATATAAGAGGATTAAATAATCCTCATAAACAGGATCTTCTTGCAAACATTGTAAGAGATCATCGACCTAATATTATTTTGATCCAGGAAACTAAGATGAGTGCTGAGAAGGTTGATAGAATTAAGAATAGGTTATTTAAGAACTGTGGTTGCCAAGCTGTTGATTCTGATGGTGCTTATGGTAGGGTGGCAATGTTTTGGAATCCTAAGGTGGTTGCTGGCTCTGATTTGTTTTCGTTTGAAAATCATGTGGCTACCTCATTTTTTGTTTCAGGGAAAAGTTCTCTTGGGTTTTGTCTAATATCTATGCTCCTAGTGCAAAAATCTCTCTTAAGCGTTTTTGGGAAAGATTGAATACTTTTAAGGCTCATTTCTCTTCTTAGAATTGACAGGGGATGGGGGATTTTAATACCCCATTGAATGATGCTGATAAATTTGGGGGTTCTTAGGTGGCTGATGATAGTTGTCTTGACCTCATGAATTTTATTAATGATAATCTTCTGTTGGATTTGGATTTGGGGGGAGCGTCCTTCACTTGGTCCAATCGGCGTTTTGGGGATGCTTTGATACAGGTTAATTTGGACCGGGCTCTTATTTCACTTGACTAGTTACACTTTTATGCCTGTTACCTCTCTACTATAATGAGGCTTGGGTCAAATCATTTTTTAATTTCCTTGAGAGCTAAACCCTTTGGTCGTAAAAAGGATTTTCCTTTCAAATTTGAGAAGATGTGGACTAGCCACCCTGATTTGTGTTCTAAAATTGCTCAATGGTGGAATATTAATGTTGATGGATCTGTTATGTATAAAGTTGCTAAGAAGTTGGCCTCTATTAAGAAAAAAATGATTCAGTGGAATAAGGCCTCTTTTGGTAACATCTTTGAGGAAAAATTGGTTCTTAAGTGTAAGTTGGATATTGTGCAACAAAAAATATAGGTTTTTGGGTCTGATTTTGTGCTTCTTCAAGAGGAAAGTGTTCTTTTGTCTATTTTGCATAATATTGTTGCAAGAGAGGAGTTCTGGAAGTAGAGGTCTAGGGCTACTTGGCTTCGAAGTGGGGATAAAAATACTTAGTTCTTTCATCTCACGACTTTGAAGCATAGATCTTCTAACAAGATTTCTAAAGTTGTGGTGAATAATTCTTCGATTGAGGAGGATGATGAAATTAGATCTATGGCTTGGTGTTTCTTTGAGGACCTTCTCTCGAAGGATCATCCATTGGATCGTGCTAGCCAACATGGTTTCCTTAATGTTATTCCTAACTTGGTTTCAAAAGAGGAAAATAGTATTTTGACTACCATTCCTTTGGATGAGGAGATTAGAAAGGCTCTGTTTTCTTTTGAAGGGAATAAATCTCCAGGGCCGGATGGGTTCCCTATGCTATTTTTTCACTCTTATTGGGAGATCATTTCAAAAGATGTTATCAATGCCACAAAAGAATTTTTTGGAATTAGATAGCTTCTTAAAGAGTTGAATTCCACTTTTATAGTGTTAATCCCTATGAAGCCTAGGGCTGAGCATTTTGGTGATTTTAGACCTATTAGTCTTTGTAACTCAATTTATAAGATTTTTTCTAAGTTGCTTGCTTCGAGGCTGCAAAGGGTGTTATCCAAGATTATATCTCTGCAACATAATGGTTTCGTGCTAGATTGACAAATTTTGGACTCTCATAATGGTGCATGAAAACATTCATTCTCTTAAAGTTAACAAAAGCCTTGTCTTATCTTGAAGCTTGATTTGGTCAAAGCCTATGACCGAGTGAATTGGAGCTTCTTGTATAGTATTCTCAAGGCGTTCGGCCAGTTTTCGGACAGGGTGTTGCAATTGGTGTGGCAGATAATCTCCTCTCCTTCTTTTGCAGTGTTGATCAATGGATCTCCCTTGACCTTTTTCAGAAGCTCTTGTGGACTGCGTCAAGGGGATCCTATCTCTCTCTTGCTTTTTATCATTATGGTGGAATCTTTGGGAAGGTGTCTCCTCCAGGCAGTGTCTAATGGGGCCTTCAAAGGTCTTTATCCCTCTTCACACTAGCTTTGCTACTCCCATCAACAATTTTTTGATTTAGCTTCTGTGTTAGGAGCTAAATCTACCCATCTTATTCTTCAGCAATATAAGGCAACTTCGGGTCAAAAGGTAAGTTTTCCTAAGAGTAATGCTTTTTTTCTAAATACTCCAGAGCTTCGTCAATTGAGGATTGCTAGTATTCTTGAATGTGGTATTGGGGAGCTCCCTTCAATATATTTGAGGTTCCCTCTTTGTTCTAATGGTGTTCCCGATTC
This sequence comes from Sequoia sempervirens, assembly GCA_007258455.2. Classification (NCBI taxonomy): domain Eukaryota; kingdom Viridiplantae; phylum Streptophyta; class Pinopsida; order Cupressales; family Cupressaceae; genus Sequoia; species Sequoia sempervirens. Next base: position 17,054,894 of record VDFB02322083.1, on the reverse strand, counting down.
CTTTTGGAATAGTATCATTGCTAAGTTTAATTCAAAGCTTGCTGGTTGGAAGGGTGCTCTGCTTAGCCAAGCTGGGAAAATTTAGTTAATTAAGTCAACTCTCTAAAATTTTCCAGTTTATGCTTTAAGTTTGTTCCAAATTCCTAGAAGATTTTGGGATAAGATTGAGGGAATTCAAATTTTTTTCTTGTGGTCTAGTGTGGAGGAGAAGAAAAGATTACACTTGTTGTCTTGGGAGGAGGTGTGCAAATCCAAATCCCAAGGCAGTTTGGGATTGCGTAAATTGAAAGATTTCAATTATTTCCTTGTGGCTAAACAATTATGGAACTTGCTTGTGTTTGATAAGGATTGGACGACTATTTTTTCTTCAAAGCACTTGTGGGGAGTGGATAAATATAGAGATTTTTTTAGGGAAAACTTTGTTCCTTCACAGGGGTCAGTCCTATGGAACTTTATGATTTGTGCTCATTCGACTGTGGCTGTTGGTTTGCGGTGGGTTTTGGGAAATGGTAGAAGGATCATGTGGGTAGTTCCTTTCAAATATTTTTGTATCAGGGAATGGGGTTTTTTTGTTGCTGATTATATTTCCCAGGGTAGCTGGATTAGTCTTCATGTGGTTAACAAGGACTTGAAGCCCCTTTTTGAGTTTTTTTCCATGATTCATATTTCGGTGGATGCTCCTAAGGATTCGGTTATTTGGCGGTTTACTCCTAATGGAATTTTTTCTGTGTCTTTGGCCTTTTCCTTTCAGACTTGGATGGTTGGTCCTCCTCCTTTCTGGGGCCGTTTATGGAATGGGAAGCTCATGCCTAAAATCAATATTTTCTTTTGGATTCTTTGTCAAGAAAAGGTTCTAACTCTAAATAATCTTGTGAAAAGGGAAATGTCTTTGCTGAATAGGTGCTTCTTATGTAAACAAGCGGCTGGGGATTGTCTTCACTTGGTGACTGGTTGCAGTTATACTTGGGATGTTTGGGCTCATATTTTTCAATTGTGGGGTATTGTGTGGGTATTCCCAGTCTCCTTTGCTGACTTACGGTCTCAATGGGTGGCTCCTTCTCTAAACCCGACCCTCTCTTTATTGTGGTATCTTATCTTGCTGCATGTTGTGTGGGGTGTTTGGAAGGAACATAACAATCAGGTTTTTTGTCAGCTAGAACTATCGTCTTCTAGGCTAGCCTTTAAAATCTATGATGCTATCAGGGAAAATTTCCTTTTTGAGTTCTTGGTGATCCCTTCATTTTACCTGAAAGTGAATGTTTCTCCTTATGATATGCTTGTGGGAAAAATATTGAATCTTTCTTGTGACCTTTCTAATTTGGTGAAGAAGTTAAAAGAACCTAGAGAGGGGGTTCGATGGAAGGCTCCTTTTGGTTGGTTTAAAGTTAATTTTGATGGAGCTTCTAAGGGAAATCTGGGTCCTGCTGGTTGTGGGGGAGTGTTAAGAGATGAGAATGGTAGGTTTGTCTCTACGGTGGCGCTCCCTTTGGGAATCCAGACAAACCACTTTGCAAAGGCACCCGTAGCCTATCATGGCCTCGTTTTGGCAAAGAATCTAGGGGTCTCTAAACTTTGGTTGGAAGGGGACTCGCTTAATATAATAAACTATCTCTTGAGGAAGTGTCCGCCATCATGGTCTATCACTCATCTTATTAATGATTCTATCTCCATCATTAATACTTTTGAGGAGATTAGAATATCTCATTTATTTAGAGAAGCTAACATGCTAGCTGATGAATTTAAAAATTTGGGAGTGGTGGCTAAATATGATTGGGATGCTTTTGAATCATTACCATTCAATCTTAAATCTATTTCCAACAATTACCAGGTGGCATGTATTTAAGGTGGTCGATATGGGGGAAAGGTTCTTCATAATTTTTTTGAGTTGGCTTATGCACGTTGAACCTTCGCCCTGCCTGTTTCATAATTACAACTTTGATGTCCGTAAAATTATGGCCTGGTTGCGTAGGCAAGGAAGTACTTTGAATGAAATTCTCACACATTTTGTGGGTATTATTTGTGTGGTTTTGTTGATAGCTAGGCTAATTTTGTTCCTGTAGAATTTACTGGTGTTGTTAGGTTCTTGCTCTTTACATGCCGCTGGTTGCGTAGGCAAGGAAGTACTTTGAATGAAATTCTCACACATTTTGTGCATATTATTTGTGTGGTTTTGTTGATAGCTAGGCTAATTTTGTTCCTATAGAATTTACTGGTGTTGTTAGGTTCTTGCTCTTTACATGCCGCTATGGGTGGAGCCCATTGTAGGGTCGAACTGAGCTTGTGTGAGGAATTCCAAAGTAATGAAACAGTGTGGGATCATTTGGAAAAGGGTGGGGTAACCTAGTATATGCAAAGAATCCAAGGCCCTAATCCTGAAGCTACAAAGTTTTTTGTAAAAGGGTGGAATGGTAAGAATTTGTGTTAGAAAGAGGCGGAGTTCAATATTGATGAAGATTTCATTGCAGAAGTCACTAGGATTTTGTCATTTGGGAGGAAATTCTTTCGAGATAGAGTTGTTATGAAGAAAGCCTTTGCTAATTTTTTCAAATTTGATGAGAAGAAGCTTCAGAAGGTCGGGAGTGGTTGGTATTCCCATAAGTCTATTAAGCCGTTGTGGAGGGATCTTGTGCAGACTATAATGCATTATTTCACACTAGAAGGTAGGTTCTCTGTTGTGTATAGTTATCACTTTATGTTGTTGAATTACTCCTGTCATAAGGTGTTGGTATCTTTTCCTTTTTATCTTTTACTGTTGATGGAAAACAGTATTGCGAACCACCGTAAAAAACCTAAGAAGGTCATTCTGCATGAAGGCCTTATGAGTCTTATGTTTGCTCATATTAAGCTCTAATTAATCCCTGTTTCTCCTAAAACCCCAGGCAAAAAGGGGGTTAAGAATTCTGGTTATGAGACAGGGGATTTTGTTGGGGAGTGGGAAGGGAGTTCTGAGGACGCAAACTCATATTTTTATGAAATTTCTATGGGTGATGATGTGTCCAAGGAAGGGTTTGAAGCATCTAAAGCATGGTCTAAGGGTTACAAAACATGCATTGAATTGAGGGAAGCCATGGTGTAGCCGGGTAAGAAGAGTTCTAAGGGGAAATCTAAATGTCCCAGAAAAGACAAATCATCTACTAAGAGAAAAGTGGAGTTGGTGAAAGATGTGGATACTCTTGGTTTGGGTGTGAAGCCCACTCTGAGTCCTAGGAAGGTAGGTGTGGTGGATAATTCCCCTATGATTGGTGCTAAGGGTCCTAAAATTGTGGGGGTTGATGATAATGCCCTTGTTGGAGATATCAATCCTAGTGTGGATGAAATGTTGCCTGGGTACGTGCCTATGGAGATTCAAGGGATTCAGAGTGTCTAGTGTACTAAGGACCTTGACCCTAATCAGGATCCCCATGTCTCTCATGTTAGCCCCGTGCAGGGAAATGAGAAGATTGTGAAGATGGAGTGGTTGGAAGCATTGGCTGACTTGGCAAGCTTGCCAGACAAGCATAGGATAAAGGTGGAGGTCGTTGAGGTTGAGGATTCCCTTATTGAGGAGGAAGAGGAGTAGAAAGAGGAGTGTAGGGAAGTCCTTGGTCACAACTTGGAGCCAAAGGAAGCGCCTCCTGCCAACTGGGATGAGGTAAATATGGGATTGTTTTGCAAGATGGCTGAGGATGGAATGCATAATTTTCTTTCTCTTATGAAATGGTTGTTCTCAGAGGTGAAGGAGCTCAATGTATAGGTTAAGAATTGGTAGGATGTCTGCGTGGCAATGATCCAGTGTAATAATAAGGAATAGGCTATAAAAGGTAAGGTTAAATCTATGAATGTAATGCTGGATAAATTAGTTGTTGATGATGATTGCCTGGGAGTTACTCATGAGGAGAGGATTTCCTCTTTGGAAATGATGGTTAATAAAGTTTCAGAGGAAATATTTTTTATTATTAAGGATAGAATTGGTAAGTTGTTAGAGGATTTGAAAATCGTGGTGAACATAAGTAACAATTCTTTGAATTCAATTGCTAAGGGTCTTTCGGTTTTAAACGAGAAAGCCCCAAATTGGGCTGGTAAACCCTTGGAGCTGGGGGAAATTGAGAAAGCGGTTGAAGATTTGAACTGCTCAAACTTGGTGGATAAAACTATGGATCCTGCTCCAATGATGGAAAAGGATGTGGAGGCTGGACCATGTTTTAGGACAAGGAGTAAGATGAAGAAGCGGGCAACTGTTTCATTTGATGAGCTCATAGAGGTTATGGAGATGCATGAGGGGGTCATAGAGGGAAATATGGCCTCGGTCAATGTCCTGGAAAAGATGTTGTAGCTATTGTTGACTCTTTTGCTTGATCAGCCAGGGTGCTGCTATTTTTTGCTGTTGGTTTGCTGATGGGTTTCTTTGATTTTTTCTGTTGTCAGCATTTTGGTTTTTGGGTTTGCGGGTTTTAATTGCTTAGTATTTCTCGCAGCTTGTCGTCATTGTAAAGGGTTTTGGGGCCCCTTCAAAACCTGCTTTTCCTTATAAAAAATAATATGAATATTAGCATAATGGAACAAATAACATCTTTAGAGAATTTAATCATATTAATTCTAACTGATTCATATAATTTCCTCTAACTTTCATAGTCGTACTCTAACATTCAACAACGAATGAATGATAAAATCAAATGTTAAAACATAACCTTTCTCATTTATTACATGTGTAATCAAGCTCTTGAAATATAGCTCAATTAACTATTATAAAAACTTTATGATTGGCTAGTTACACATACCTTTATATCTATAATGGACTTAGAATCAATATGCTTACAAAAACATAATATGTATCCTTAAGATATATGTATAAATGAATTTGAATGGGATGGAGAGGTGAAGTAGAAAAACTTATGTCAAATTTATATATTCTACTCAATTGATTATTCGTCACTCATTCATTATTTTGTATTTTTATAATGTTATTTCCCACTACATGAGATGATATTATAGTATAGGTTGATATATTTGATACAAATCCATTATCCTCATTACCATTCCTCATAAGCTTTGTTGCTCTTTGTTATGGTTTATTAAAATTTTGTCCCTTCAATAAAATTCTATTCTATCTTTCTAGAAAACCTCTAAAAACCCCACCAAAATTTAATATATACATACTTTGAGATTTATTTATTTATTTTTATAAATTGACATTGAATGTTGATGGTACTCTTTTAAAGGTTTACAAATAATAATAAAAATACTATTGGATGTTTTATTAGAATCTCAAAGCAATATTTTCTTTAAAAATATAGAAAAATTCTATAAATTTCAAAATGATCTTTGGCATATAAAACATTTTTTGCTCTGGAAGGAAAAATGGTGGAGTGAAGGAAGGTCTGCGAAGGTTGTAGATAGTAGGATTTTTGAGGGCATGGAGGAACCTAGTACAAGAGACCTAATAATCAGAGACAAGAAGGCCGACCATGAAACCCACCATGGAGCACCCCGAGGCAAGTGTGGAAGGCTTCAGGAAATAATGAAAAGGGTCCCAATAACCCTACGAATAATAGACTAGAACAATAGGGGTATGCTGAAAGGAATAGATGGGGTTATGCAAATATGCATCTAACCAAGCCAATGGACTTCTGAAAAGTTGAAAAGAAATTATAGAGGCCAAAACAACATGGAGATTCGACCCCAACAGACAAGGTAAATCCTTCTTTTGAACATACCATAGTTGTTTCTTTAACGATATATGGAAAAGCCTGGAATGAATTTGTGAGTCAGTTCAAGGAAAAAGCTTTCTTTATGAAATGGAGTGGCCCTTGGCTGAATTTTAGTAAGGTTAGAAAATGGTGTAATGAGCAATGGGGAGAAACAACCATTCTAAAAACACTACCCAATGGTTTCTACCTTGTTATTTTCCCAACTACTTTAGACAAAGAATGGATCCTCAATAGTGGCCCTTTTTTGATGGGGGGAAAAAGATTTTTTATAAAATATTGGTCACCAAACTTCAACCCAAAAACCGAAATTGCCTCGGAGGTCCTGATTTGGGTTCGGCTGTACAACCTCCCTCACGAATACTGGGACTTAGAAACCCTAAAAATGATTGGTAATAAATTAGGGACTTTTATTAAAGCAGATGAAGCCATAGAAAATAATGACTATAGTATGTATGCATGCATCTGCATCCTCTAGCAAGCGATCCACCCTCTCCCAACAATGGTGGAACTAAAAGCAGGAGAAGGAATTTGGAAGAAGAAGATTGAAGTAGAGGAGAAGATTGAAATGTGTTCAACATGCAAAGGGGTAGGGCACCCTGTAGGTGAATGCAGGTGGTCAGAAAAAGGGAAAGGGTTGGAACAAAATGCTTTAACATATCTACTTTTGATAAAGGAGGTTGCTTTCCAAGCTGAGGATAGTGGTTTTTTGGAGGCTATGCTAAGTAAATGGGACCAAACTGTTGGGAATGATTTGGGTTTGAGCAACTCAAAAATGTCTCTCAGTTTGTGGATAGACTCACAAGAAGAGGAAAAGTCAAAAGGAACCGAATGGGGTGAAGAAGTGGGTAATGTAAGGCCAGTTGTTATAGACACAAAAGTGGATCTTGTCTGGATAAGTACGGATGCATCACAAGAGAAAGATGGAAGCTTGGTGGAAATTCTTGTCACTTTGGGTGAGAATAACTTGACAGAGCAGAAAGTTGATTTTAAGGAGGATGGCCCCAAGGAAGGAATGGATTTAGATTTAGTTAGATTATTTGGAAAGGAAGATATTGTTGGATGTTGTGGTTGTGTTGCTGATGTGTGGTTGTCATTGATGTCAACACTATTAGCATTAATGCATTAGAAGTTGTATATGTCGATGATATTGAGAAAATTGTAATGAAATGAGTTGCAGGTTGTTAGTGGTGAAGTGAAGTTCAGTTTGTTGGTGAATTCAGTACGTTGATGATTAGTGGTTGTGGATTAAAGGGTTTCCTATCGAGTATATCTAGTTTATTCACATTAAGTTTCAGAGATCTGCGTGAAGTGTTATGAAGATTTGTATTCTGACAATTTTTCTGTTTCTTCAGTTGGTGTTCCTGAATGAAGGTGATGAGATTTTAGTAAGTTCAGTTGCTGTGGATGCCTCTCTGGTGATTCATGATGTTTGTGGATGTTTCTAGTTCATTCTCTATCTGTGTTGCATGTCCGCATTGATCGTTGTGCCCGCGATTCGATATTTTCTCTTGCGTGTTCATGTTTTTCATGTTCTTGGATGACAGGGTGTTGTAACATGTTGTGGATCTTCGAGGATTAATTTTTGAAGGTGGTTCATGTTTGAGAATTTTATTTTGGGTCTTCAATATGTTGTGGCCAACCGTGGTTGATTCACATTAATAATCTTTATTGTTTTGGGCCGACAATTTGCATTCATTTTATTATTTTATTGAGGCCGACATGTAGTGATGTAATTTCTTATTGTGGATATATATAAGTGATTGCTTTATCATTTGAAGCAATGAGTATGTAAAGTGTGCAAGTCCTATGTGAAAATATTGTTCAGATCTTTTGAAGGCAGAAGCAAAGTATAAAGAAGAGTGAGGAAGTGTTCATGTGCTTAACCGAAACTTTAATTAGGCATTAGCATATACTATTTTTCTCAGTTCAAATCTTGTGGTTGTAATTCATATTTTTGTAAGACAGTGTGTCTTCCTTTTGTAATTGAGCAGTGAGCTCTAGGAAGTGCACCTGAATGCATGTGCATTCCCCATTCATATTTCTTTATACTTTTAATAGGGTATAATCTTGTGGACTAACCTCCACCGTGATTTTTCCCCTAACAGGGTTTCCACGTAAAAAATCTTGGTGTTATGTTTGTTTATGATGTGTTGTTGATTTATGCTTTGATGGTTATTAATCAGATCTAAGAATAAGGTTAATAAGTTGAAATAAGTTTGAAATTCTATGACAACTGATTCACCTGCCCTCTCAGTTGTTTGCCCTTATGTTGCCAACAATTGGTATCAGAGCTTGTTCCTTGGAAGAAGTTTAACAACTTGAGGTGATCCGGGATGGCGACATACAAGAAGGATAGTCTAAGATTTGATGGAAAAAATTATTCTCTATGGAAGACTCGAATGGAGTGCCATCTGAGATGTATTGGTGAACCCTATTGGAGCATTACAAGCAATAGGTATGTTATTCCTCAAAATGGTCCTACTACTATTGCTGAGATTAGAGATGCTGAGCACAATATCAGGGCTAAGGAAGCATTGTTGAGTGCTTTGACTGATTCTGAGATGACAAATGTTATGGATCTGAAGACTGCTTATGAGATCTGTAAAAAGTTGGAAACTTTGTATGAGGGTGATGCTAACGTGAAGATTGCTAAGTTACAAATTCTGAAACGGAAATATGAAATGTTGAGAATGGGCGATGATGAGAACATTACTACTTTCATGCAAATAGTGAATGAAATTGTGTGGTATCAAATGTGTTGGTGGACAATTGGAAGAATTAGAGATTGTTTCTAAAGTGCTTAAATCCTTGCCTACTACATACAAAGTCAAATCTACTACTATTGAAGAGCTTTGGACTGTGACAAATGTAACCAGAGACATGTTGATTGGTAAGCTTACTAATTTTGAGTTGAGTGAATTTGGTGATCCTCTTCCTAAGATATAATTTGCATTCAAGGCTACTACTTTTGGAAGAGATAAGAAGAGATATGATCTGGGTGAAATTTCTTCTAGAAAGGTATTCAAGTTCAAGGAGGAAATGAGAGAGATTGAAGAAGAGGAGAGAAAGCTAGAGGAGCTTGAAGTACTTATTGTCAAGAGAGAAGCCAGAGGAGAAGGTAAGTATAAAGGAAAATTTCCTATTAAATATTTTTCTTGCAATAAGATAGGTCATTTTGCATCCAGGTGTCTAGAAAGAGTCCCTAAACCAAGACCTAACAAGCCTAGATTTCAAAGAAATTGCTATTATGCTGCTGATGAAGGTGTGACAGATGATGAATCTGATAAAGGGAATGCAAGTGAAGATGAATGGGTATTTATTGCTATCAAGGAAAATGATCCAACCCCTACTGAGTTTGTTAGTTGCTCAAATGTGGAGGAAGCTCTAGCAGGAAGAGTTGAAGAGAAAGATGAATGGGTGATTGACAGTGGATGCTCTCATCACATGACAGGTGATAAAAGAAAGTTTGTGAGCCTGGAAAAGTATGATGGTGGTGTTGTAAGATTTGGTGATGACAAAGCTGGTGTAATTCGTGGCAAAGGATCCTTTTCTCTTGATGGTAAGAATAATACTGATGATGTTCTTTATGTGGAAGGTTTGAAGCATAATCTCTTAAGTGTTGGACAAATGGTTGACAAGGGATACAATCTTCAATTCAAGAATGGAAAGTGTAGAATATTGGGGAGTTCTAGAAATGTGATTGCTTTAGGTGCAAAAACAAAAGGTAACATCTTTCACCTGAATGTTGTTAGTAAATTTTTTCTGATTGCTCAAGTTGATGAAAGTTGGTTGTGGCATAGGAGAATGTGTCATGTAAATTTTGGAGATATTATCAAGATAAGTTCTACTTAGGCAGTGAGAGATATTCCTAAGTTGGTAAAGCCTACTAATACTATATGCAAGGAATGCTAGTTAGGGAAGGAAACTAGAATTTCATTTCAGAGCAAACAACATTGTTCAAAAGAGGTGTTGGAGCTTGTTGATACTAATTTGTGTGGTCCTTCTAGAATAAAAATCTTACAAGGAGACAAGTACTTCATGTTACTTATTGATGATTACTCTAGATTGATGTGGGTTACTTTCTTAAGGGAGAAATCTTAAGCTCTCGATAAATTCAAGACTTTTAAGGTCATGGTTGAGATAGAGACATGTATGAAGATTAAATTTCTAAGATTAGATAGAGGTGGTGAATTCACTTCCCATGGGTTTAATTATTTTTGTGATGTGCATGGGATAAAGAGACAATTATCTGCCCCACAAACCCCTCAACAAAATGGAGTTGTGGAAAGGAAGAACATGACAGTTCAAGATGTTGCTAGGACTACGATGTTGGAAGGAAATGTTCCTCATATCTATTGGAGAGAAGCTGTGAGACTACTATTTACATCCTCAACCAGGTACAAGTCAAAGGTGATACTGGTAAGACCCCTTTTGAGCTATGGACTGGTCATAATCCTACTATTAGATATTTAAAAATGTTTGGGAGTAAATGCTATATCAAAAGAGATGAAGAGATAGGAAAGTTTGATGCTAGGAGTGATGAAAGAATCTTTCTTGGTTATTCTACTAAGAGTAAGGCCTACCGGTGCTACAACAAGAGATTGAGGAAAGTAGTTGAAAGTGTAAATGTCAAGGTTAATGAAGACATAGCTAGACCATCCAAAACCTGTGGATATGATTCAGATGATCAGAATAACAATTCAGTCACAAGAAAGAAATTTCAGACTCAAAATCAAGTTCAAATCATTATGGTGAATCAAGAAAATCAAGACGAAGGAACTAGTGAAAGTGCAGAAGAGAGATCACAAGAGCCAGAAGTTCATGAAAATCCTAAGACTCCAAGGTATGTAAGACTAAATCATTCAGAAGATCAGATTATAGGTGATAAGAACAAATGTGTTCAAACTAGGAGAAAGATTGTAGAAGAATACTATTTGATTTCAAAGACTGAGCCTAATAGTGTGAATGAAACATACAAAGATGAACATTGGGTGGAAGTAATGAAAGAAGAGCTACAAAAAATTGAGAAGAATAATACATGGATTCTTGTTCCTAGACCTAAGGACAAAAATGTAATTGGAACTAAATGGGTCTTTAGAAACAAGCTGAATGAGCAAGGTGACGTTGTTAGAAACAAAGCAAGATTGGTGTGTAAAGGATATTCCCAGATGGAAGGAATTGATTTTGAAGAAATTTTTTCCCCTGTTGCTAGGATTGAAGCTGTGAGATCATTTGTTGCTTATGCTACGTACAAAAACTATAAGGTTTATCAGATGGATGTCAAGTCAACATTTATAAATAACAAACTGGAAGAAGAGGTGTATGTTGAGAAACCTAAAGAATTTCAATTGACTGATCAAAGACATATGGTTTGTTGGTTGAAGAAATCATTGTATGGAATTAAGCAAACCCCAAGAGCATGGTATGCTAGATTGGGCAAGTATTTGTTGAAGCTTGGATTCAATAAAGGTACTACTGATAGTAATACGTATTTCAAGATTAATCATTATAAAGATCTGATTGTTGAAGTCTTTGTTGATGATATCATTTTTGGAGGAGATGATAGTTTGTGCATGAAGTTTGCTAATGAGATGCAAAATGAGTTTGAGATGTCTATGATTGGTGAGATGAAATTCTTTTTGGGATTGCAAATTAATCAGTTAGATAAAGGGATCTTCATATCTCAATCCAAGTATGTGAAATAATTGCTAAATAAGTTTGGTATGGAAGATTCAAATCTAGCTGGTACACCTATGGTGACTGGATGCAAGTTGACACAAGATGATGATTCTCCAAAAGCAAATAAAACTAGATATAGATCCATGATTGGTGGATTGATTTACTTGACTCAAACTAGACCAAATATCATGAATGTTGTATGCATTGTTACAAGATTTCAAGCTGATCCTAAAGAATCTCATGTAACTGCTGTGAAGAGGATCTTTAGATACTTGAAGGGAATAGTTGATTTTGGCTTGTGGTATCCTAAAGATGATGATGATCTTACTTTGAGTGATTTTACTGATGCTGATTGGGAAAGAGATGGGGATGATAGAAAGAGTACTAGTGGTGGTGCATTTCTCTTGGGTAAGAAGCTAATTTCATGGTTAAGTAAGAAGAAAAATGCCATTTTATTATCTACTGTAGAGGCAGAATACATTGTTGCTGCTAATAATTGTACTCAAGTATTGTGGATGAAGTAGATGTTGAAGGATATCCGAGTTGTGTATGATAAGCCAATTGCTATATTTTGTGACAATTCAAGTGCAATTAACATTTATAATAATCCGGTGTTGCATTCAAAGACCAAGCATATATCTATCAAGTTTCACTTTTTGAGAGAGAAGGTGAGTGAAAAGGAAGTTAGATTAGAGTATGTGCCTACTAAAGAGAATATTGCAAATATCTTTACAAAGCCGTTGCCTAAGGATATTTTTGAGTATCTCAGAGGGAAGCTAGGGGTGATTACCCCTCCAAATCAGAACTAAGATGCATTAACTTGCATCAATCTGTGCATTTCATGGTCATATTTTGATCTGGATTGATGTTGTGGTGGCTGCTACACATGGGGAGTAGTCAGCTGTTCAGTTATGTGGTTCAAAGCTTGTGTGGAGAAAAGAGATCTTTGTCATTGATGTCAAAGGGGAGAAGATTCATGTGAAAAACTATGAATTATCTAAGGAGAAGAGTCATGTGGGGAGAAGAGTTGTGTAAAAGAATTGAGGACAAAAGAATTAGAACCTAAGGGGGAGTAAGTGTTGAAGATAACAACGTTGATGGTTTTTTTCACATCATGTGTTGCCATCAATGCCAAAAGGGGAGATTGTTGGATGTTGTGGTTGTGTTGTTGATATGTGGTTGTCATTGATGTCAACACTATTAGCATTAATGCATTAGAAGCTGTATATGTCGAGGATATTGAGAAAATTGTAATGAAATGAGTTTCAGGTTGTGAGTGGTGAAGTGAAGTTCAGTTTGTCAGTGAGTTCAATACATTGATGATCAGTGGTTGTGGATTAAAGGGTTTCCTGTCTAGTATATCTTGTTTATCCATGTTACGTTTCAGAGATCCGCGTGAAGATTTGATCGTATTATGAAGATTTGTATTCTGACAATTTTTCTGTTGCTTCAGTTGGTGTTCTTGAATGAAGGTGATGAGATTTTAGTAAGTTTAGTTGTTTTCGATGCCTCTTTGGTGATTCATGATGTTTGTGGATGTTTCTAGATCATGATCTATCTATGTTGCACACCCACATTGATTGTTGTGCTCGTGATTCAATATTTTCTCTTACATGTTCATGTTTTTCATGTTCTTGGCCGATAGGGTGTTGTAACGTGTTGTGGATCTTCGAGGATTAATTTTTGAAGGTGGTTCATGTTTGAGAATTTTATTTTGGGTCTTCGCTTTGTTGTGGCTAACCGTGGTTGATTCACATTAATAATCTTTATTGTTTTGGGCCGAAAGTTTGCATTCATTTTATTATTTTATTGAGGATGACATGTAGTGATGTAATTTCTTGTTGTGGATATATATAAGCGACTGCTTTATCATTTGAAGCAATGAGTATGTAAAGTGTATGAGTCCTATGTGCCAAGATTGTTCAAATCTTTTGTAGGCAGAAGTAGAGTGTGAAGAAGAGTGAAGAAGAGTAAAGAAGTGTTCATCCGCTTAACTAAAATTGTAAATCAGGCATTAGCAGATGCTATTTTTCTTAGTTCAAATCTTGTGGATGTAATTCATATTTTTGTAAGATAGTATGTCTTCCTTTTGTAATTGAGCAGTGAGCTATAGAAAATGCACCTGAATGCATGTGCATTCCCCATTAATATTTTTTTATACTTTTAATAGGGTATAATCTTGTGGACTGACCTCCACCGTGATTTTTCTCCTATCAGGATTTCCACATAAAAAATCTTGGTGTTATGTGTGTTTCTGATGTGTTGTTGATTTATGCTTTCATGGTTATTAATCAGATATGAGAATAAGGTTAATAAGTTGAAACGAGTTTGAAATTATGTGACAACTGATTCATCCCCCCTCTCAATTGTTTTCCCTTATGTCGCCAACATATATAGGTATAGGAAAATAAACCAAATTGGAAAAATCTGAATTTCAGTATGCAATACATGAAGCAACCCAACTAGTCTACCCAATAAATTTGGGAAGCACGTCTAGATCCCTCTTAGACAAATCAAGGGGGGAAAAACCAAGTGAAGAGGAGGTGGAAAGTTTTAATTTACAAGAAGAATCTCCTCGACCAAAAAAATCAAAAGGTGGATGAAAACATTGAAGGTGAGGAACCCTTTTTTAAAGATATACAAATTTCTGCAATTTGAAATTTGGAGAGCTCTCTTGATGAAGCAAGAGAAGAGGAAAGCCTTTTTGAAGATCTAGAGTCAGAATACCCAATAGATGAGGAGGTAGGTGGCGTGGATGACTTGGGTTTAAATGCAAAAGTTGGAATTCTAGAGAAAAGATCCTTGGAGAAAACAATGGCAAAGCAAAGAAGAATAAAGGTAGGAGAAAAGAAGAAGTGAGGACCAAAGTCAATTTGAGATAAGATGGAGATAGTGGGAAGCGTAGCAGGACAAAAAAAAATTGAGATCGGGAAAAGGCAATGCCTTTTCCTGGGGGCAATGAAGGTCCTTTCATGGAATGTCATGGGAAACAATGCTCCTGACAAGATACGTTTGATCAAGAGATTCCTTGATCAAACAAGACCAAACATAGTTTTGCTACAAGAGTTGAAGCTAAGTGGGGTTGAAATTGATTCTTTCAAAAATAGTTTTAGGTCTTGGAAGTGTATTATTGTGGAAGCTATGGGGGCCTTATGAGGTCTAGGGATTCTTTACAAACAGGAGGTGGTAGAGATACAGGTTCTTAGATCAGAAAAGTCTTGGCAACGAGTAAAGGTTATTTCTAAACAAATACTCTCAAGCTTTTTTTTAATAAATGTTTATGGACCAATTAATATCCTTGAAATGAGAAGGGTATGGGGAGCTATTTTAGAGGTAATGGCATCAAATAGTGAGAGACTCTTCCTTTTGGGAGGTGATTTTAATCCAATTTTAAGGCCATCTGATAAAAGAGAGGGCCTAGGCTGGTCAAACAAAAAATAGAAAGATTTCAGTGATTTTGTAACTTCAAATGGCCTCTTTGAAATTTAGTTTAAGTGTGGGGACTTCACTTGGACAAACTGGCGAGCTGGATTTCTAAATATTTCATAAAAACTGGATAGGTTTTTTATAGCAGGGAATTGGACATACTTCCAATGGACTTTTCAAGAAGAAATCCTGCCTATAACAGGCTCAGATCATTATTCGATTAGTGTGAGAATTCAAGAGGATGAAGTACCTAAATGTTGCTCGTTTAAATTTGAAAAAATGTGGTTAAGGGAGGAAGGTTTTTTTGAGTTGGTAGCAGGATGGTGGTCAAATGCACCACCAAGATGGGGAAATAAAGCTTTCATTTTTTCAAAAAACTACAGTATGTCAAGGAACGATTGAAAAAATGGAATAGAGAAGTATTTAAGAATATATTTTCGGAAAACTCGGGTTGGAAAAGGAGTTGGGGGAGCTACACTCTAAAGTCATTTAAGGTGGTTTGTCAGAGGAAGATTTTCAATCAGAAAAAGAATTGAATAAACAATACACAGAGGTTTTGGCTAGAGAAGAGATTTTTTGGCGTCAAAAATAAAGGGAAACATGGCTTAAGGAGGGCGATCGAAACACAATTTTTTTTCACAATGCTATTAAGGTCAGAAGATCCAACAATAAAATA
Organism: Sequoia sempervirens; assembly: GCA_007258455.2. Classification (NCBI taxonomy): domain Eukaryota; kingdom Viridiplantae; phylum Streptophyta; class Pinopsida; order Cupressales; family Cupressaceae; genus Sequoia; species Sequoia sempervirens. The sequence goes on along the minus strand of VDFB02322083.1, from coordinate 17,039,426 downwards.
TTTTTGATTCAGGACAAACATGGAAATAATCTCATGGAAAAGGAAGACATTTGCAAGGAAGGTGTACGTTTCTTTTTTGAAGCCTTTTGAGGTAACCAGGTAGATTTATCTTAGGAGAATGAAGTGTTGGATGTCATACCACTGTGTGTTACAGAGGCTCAAATCACAACACTAACAAAGGTAGTTACTTTGGAAGAAGTAAAAATAACTCTTTTCAGTCTTGGAGGAGACAAAGCACCTGGTCCTGATGGCTTTCCAACACTCTTTTTCTAGAAAATGTGGGAAATTTTGGCAAAGGACCTTTGGGAGGTAGTGGAGGAGTCAAGAGTCAATGGTTTTGTGCTAAAAGATTTCAATAATACTTTTATTGCTTTAGTCCCTAAGAAAGAGGAAGTGGTGTCTTTTATTGATTTCAGACCTATTGCTCTTTGCAATATAGTTTATAAGGTTATTTTGAAGGTTATGGAAAACAAGCTTAAAGGAGTTTTGGACTCTATGATTTCTCCTGAACAAAGCGACTTCTCCCCAAATTGGTCCATCTATGAAGGAATTATCATAGCTCATGAAATAATACACTCCATAAGGGCAACTCGAATGGAAAGAATGCTAGTAAAGTTGGACATTAGGAAGGCGTATGATGAAGTAAATAGAAGTTTCCTCCTAAAGGTGCTTAAGAGGTTTGGATTCTCTTAGGCATGGGTCAATTGTGTGGCGAGTTGTATAGATACATCTCGATTCTAAGTTTTAATTAATGGCAGCCCATAAGGTTTTTTTGACTCTAAGAAGGGAATAAGACAAGGGAAACCAATTTCACTGTTCCTATTCATAATAATGGTAGAAGCTTTGGGAAGGATAATAGCTAGAAAAAGGGAAGAAGGGATTTGGAAGGGTGTTCTAGTTGTAGAGGGTGTAGACCCACTATCCCACTTACAGTTCGCCGTTGACACTCTACTAATGGGAGAAGCCTCTTTCAGGGAAGCTAGGGTGATGAAAGGTATTCTAGATAAGTATAGCAAAGCTTCTGGGCAATGCATAAATTGGAAAAAATCATAAATTTTCTTTTTTAATACCTGTTGTGAAAAGCAAAAGGAAATATGCTCTATCTTGGGCATGAAGATGGGCTCCCTTCCAAGAAGATACTTGGGTATCCCCTTATTTGAGGGAGCAAGAAAAGCAACAATATGGAAAGATTTGGTAGAGTTCTATTTGAAACAAATGGATGGTTGGAAAAGTCGGTGGCTAACTTCGGCTGGAAGGATTCTAATGCTAAAATATGTTATCTCGACCATTCCCATTTTCTCAATGATGTACTTGAAAATTCCAAAATAAATTATCAAGGTAGTGGGGAAGAGAATGAGAAAATTCTTTTGGAACGGGGCTAATGATCATGATAAAATTCCTCTTCTTTCCTGGGAAAAGATCTGTATGGCGAAAGAGAAAGGGGGTGTGGGACTGAGAGATTGGAGTATCATGAATGAGGCATTGGGAGAAAAATTGGTTTGGAACATTTACTCCCAACCCTCTTGACTATGGGTCTAGATTTTAAAGGCTAAGTATTTGGATTCGATGGATGACATCAAAAATTTTACTGTTCGCAATCCTCCTAATGGTTCAACAATTTGGAATTTTGTGGTTTTTTGCTGATAGGTAATAATTGAACACATCACATGGCAGATTGGGAATGGTGTGAAGGCAAAATTATGGGAAGAATTGTGGGAGGGATTTCTAGCTTTGAAAGAGAACAACGAATTGTAGGACCTAAGACATTGGTTCACGCAACATTGTGGGGAAAAATTAAGTGATTACTTGGAGTTCAAGGTGATGCTTTAGATGGTGACTGGTGCTAGAAATCTCTCTAGGATGTTGAGCTATTAGATCACTAGCGAGTGCTAATACAAGAGATCTTCAAGTCCAGAAAGGTGATGAGAACTAATAAGGAAGATAAGGTGGTATGGCGTGGAGTAGCGGATGAAAAGTATTCGGTAAAATTAGGTTACAAATTTTTGGATGGAGAGGTTGGAAATGAAAAATGGCTGATAAGTCTATGCTGGGGAAAGGAATGTTTACCTAAAGTAGGGGTGTTTGCATGGTTGGAAATAAGAGGTCAAATTCTTTTAGGTGAAAGAAGGAAACATTTAGGTTTCTGTGGGCCGACTAGATGTGTGATTTGTACAGAGGCGAAGGAAACTAATGATCATCTGTTGCTACATTGTAGACTGGAAACCTCATGTTGGGAAATGCTGAGAGGGTCTTTGGGTTGGAAAGGCCCTACCTTGAACACACTAAATAAAATGTTTGAGGGTTGGCCTTCAATGAGAAAAAATGACAACTTTTTCTTATGTTTGGAAGGTCAACCCATCTTTAGTAGTGTGGGAAATTCGGAAAGAGAGAAATAGGAGAATTTTTTTAGATAAGGAAGAATCTTTAGAAAGGTTACAATGGAGAATCAATCATGCCATTGAAGAAGTAGTTGGGGTAGCAACATCATAGTTTTTCAATCCAAAGATTCCCTTCACTAAGGAAGATAAAAGTATTTAGACATAGTGGCCATGAATTCGATTTCGACCCATTAAGGGGCCTAGCAGGGTTAAACTAGTTGCAGATGTGTCTGAGGTGGTGAAATGGGAAAAAACCATTGGAAGGGTGGTGGAAAATTAACTTTGATGGTGCTTCAAAAGGGAACCCAAGTCCATCAGGGGTAGGTTTCATCATTAGAGATTGGAAAGGGGATGTTTTAGCATTAGGAGCGAAGAAGTTGGAGGAAGGGACAAATAATGCAAAAGAAGCCTTAGCAACTTTAACGACGATCAAGCTTGGTACAAGTTTGGGAGCAACAAAAATTCATTTAGAGGGGGATTCATTAATAATTGTCCAAGCCATGATGAAGGGAACGATAAATGCGTGGCACCTCCAAAATGTAATTGAGAAAACAAGAGAAGAATTATCTTCATGTGAAAACTTTTCAGTAAGCCACATTAGAAGATTGGGGAATGTTGAAGCTGATGTCCTTTTGAAATGAGCCTTAACATTTAGGGAAGTTGGTGAATTAAAATTAGAAGATTTAAGGAACACAAATCTTGTGGAATGAGGGAAGGAAGTGAAGAGTACATTGCATTTAATGGACAAGAAAGGGATCATTTTGAAGTAGATTTGAAAAGATGGCTGAAGTGATGGGAATGTTGGTGGTGGCAATGAAGGATGAGTGACATTAAATTCAGAGTGAAGTAATTAAGAAGGTATTATCTTTGTCCCTTGGTCTCAATGTTCTTAGTTGTGTTAGGTGTGGATGATAGAATTCTAAGAAGGATAATTTACGGTGAAGGCACTAGTAAAACATGGCACAAATGGAGGAAATTTCACCTTTCTCTCTAAGCGACAACTTAGTCCATTTTATGTGAATGTGTTCGAGAAGAGGTTAATGGGAATGTTTCTCATTAAAAATGAAAGGTTGGTGCAGTGCGTGAGGATGATTTTGGGTAGGGACTTTGGAATTTTATGACATCATTATAGAACGAACATGGATGTGTATTCCCCGATGGTTGCATGGGGTTTTGATCTTGGAGAAACGATATAAACAGTTAAGGAAGTGATGGAAATGCTGGTGCACCCAGATTTCTTGGTGGGTCTAGATTCAATTTTAGAATGGCTATCTCGGGTGTGGGGTTAGACATTAATGAACCAATAGAGATTGAATATTTTGAAGATTCAGTGGGTTGCACTATGTTCATTCGTTGGCCAGAGGGGAAGTTTAAAGCATAGTGCAGGGAAGAAGCGAGGCTTGGTTGGAAGGCATTAAAGCTGTTTGTGGAGCTATTGAAGGTTGAAGCCATAATTAAAGAGGCGAAGGTTGAAGCGGAGATGATGGAAAAAGAGGAGGAAAACCAGTGGAAACAAAAGGTGAAAGAAAAGTGCAAGGCCGAGGAGGAACTGGGTAGCGCAAAGTGTTGAAAAGACTTTCTCTATTTTGTTCAAAATTTGCAATTTTTTTCTTTAGGCTAGAACTAGAAGGTGGTTGAACTATACAGGGGATGAAATGAGTTTTCAATATTTAGGGTTTAGAAATTGTTTAAGGTTCAAGGTGTTTTTTGAAGGTTAGCCCAAATTTTGAAAATGTTGGGTGTACAGAGGTAGATAAAGTTTTTATTTTTGCATGTTAATGTGCTTCAGGGTTGAACATTCTGGTTTTTGATGGTTATGGTCTAAAGATGATAAACTGAATGTATGTAATTTCTTTTTTAAGAAATACAATCATACTCTTATTACCGACCAAAAAAAAAAAGAACTTTGACAATTCTATTGTTTTTTAATATTTTTAAACACACTTTTGGTGGGTTAGGTTTAAGGTAGAAAAAATATACTTGATTTTTTTGACATTTGAAATAGTTTTGGAAACTTTTAACAAATTTTGATTAAATACATCTAAAAAGAACACTAATCAATTTAAAAGATAATTTTACTTTAAAATGAATTATTTATTTGTTATTACAATGTTACTTTTCTCTAGAATATAAAATTAGAAAGATTTAAGATATCAAAAGTAATTATGACAATGATTTTTCTATTGTTAAATTATCTAAGTTTAAAGATTATAAAGTATATCTAGCATTTAGAAGAAATGCACAAAAAATATTATTTATCAAAATCAACTAGTTTAAGGCTTTAACACGTATGATCATATATTCTAATAATACAAATATTAGCATAATGGAACAAATAACATCTATAGAGAATTTAATCATATTAATTCCAACTCATTTATATATAATTTTGTGTATCTTTTAATAAGGACAAGTTCAATACTTGTTTGACTCAAATCTCTTAAAAAGACCACTATCACCCTAGGAATATTTTGTTGGTCTTGACCCTCATAACTATGGTGCATTTTGAAGTTCCCTCATTAAAAACATATCATGTGCCTACATGCACCACTGGCCCTAGGTAAGGTAATCCTAGGTTCTACTTTGTAGTTGAGTTAGATGTATTCTACATGGTCTCTACTATGCCCATAGACCACAAAATACCTTCCTCCTTGAGTGAACTCCATGCAATTCCAAGTCGTACATAAATTCTTTATATAAACTTTCAATGGGTGATTGCTAAACCATCACTCTTTCACAAAAGTTGTTTTTAATAATTATTTAATAAATATAAATTTTCCTCCCTTTAATTTTTTTTATTAATATTTATTTTAACCAAAAGGTTATAATAACCTTTATTCTTATATCTCTCTTTTAATTCCAAAGGATTATTTCATGAAAAAAATCACTTTCAAAAAAGTTACATAACTACAAACTAACATCAAATGTTAAAGTTAAATGCCTCTAGAAGCCCTTATGTAACCTAAGACATTCTTAGAGTCCCTATGTGTGCCTTTGGTGTTCTCCAACTATAAGAATTATTTCTCTTATGGTTTCAAAAACCACTAATCACCCCAATAACAACTTTGGCATTTCTTGTGATGTTGACAAGCAATTTCTTACTAATAATTTGACACACACCTACAATGGTTAGAATCTAAGAAGGAAATTTATTTATTTTTGGTTTCTTTTCTAAGCAATTCCTACTTCAAAACATGTTCAATTTCTATTCTCCTCCAAACTATTTATCACCCCTTACTCAGTCACTTCTAATTGTCTTATAAACACATCTCTAGTAGTTAAAGCCTAAGATGACAAACTTCCCATTGTTGTTAGCTCATTTCTACAAACTTCTTACATCATATCCCCTCTATCTTAAATTTATACCTCTCAAGGTTCATAAGTAACTTTAAACACTTGAAAAAAGATTGTCTAGATCCCTAATGGTTTTCCCAACACCAAAAAGTATTATTCGTATATAAAACTAATAGTGGTCTAAGTAATGAATAATGATTCTTTATTATTCTCATGGTTTGAAAGACATCTTTTGTGGTTTGAGTCCCAATCGAAAGTGACCCTTATTAGTTTTTTTATTTCTAGACATTTCTTGTTGCTTATCCAATCTAATTGTTGCTCTAAATCCCTTAAACATTGTTGGATTATGCCTTAGATTCCTAGTTTCTTTTCAATTTTTTAATCCCTCACACAACCACATTAGTTTATATCTCTCAATTGTTTTGAGAACCTTCCCCTTTCAACTCTTGCCTCCTAGCCTCTTGAATTTGGGATATACTTTAAGAAATGATATTTTGAAAACTCTATCTATTATAAAAAATAATAGTATTTTAGATTATTATTTTTTATATTAGAATCCCAAATTTTTAATAGATGATATTTTTTTCATGTATTTCTTTTTTTGTAATTTAGAAATTAAAATTTCTTATTAATATATAACTAATATGATAATTCAGAATTTCTCATAAATATATAACTTTTAAGTAAAGAAATTAAAATGATATAAAAATAAAGTATGAAGTAATTTCTAATAAATTAAAATGAAAATTAGCATATTCAGTAACATAATACACATCTATTTTATAAAAAATAAAAAAAATCTAATTATAATTTTTTTTTAGAAATCTAAAAAAGTTTTATTAAATACAAATAAATTGCACACTTAAAAAATAAACAAATAAACCTAAAATTAAACTATTTTTAAAGATTGTCTGTTTGCAATTCTCTTTTCTGTGACCTTGCAGTTGTGTCACGTTGATTTAATCTCTATCATAAATTTTACAGAGTTTTAATATTTAAGAAATCTTTAGTTTCATATCCGTTGTCGTCTAGTCCGGTTAGGATATCTGGCTTTCACCCAGACGACCCGGGTTCAAATCCCGGCAACGGAAAGTTTCTAATTTTGTTAGAGTTTTTGTGCTTAGAACTTCTGTGTCATATGATTTACGTGTTTTTTGGGTCTGTATCATCTTGAACGGCGAAACTTAGATATATTGGGAATAAAAGATGAGGCGTGTCTTATCACTCAACCTTCATTTTAATCTAGAAATATAGAGAGCTCGTTTTTAGCTGTTATCTAAACTATGAATAAATATAATTAATGATAAATAGGCAAGCACAATTGCTGGAATAGCTCAGTTGGTTAGAGCGTGTGGCTGTTAACCACAAGGTCGGAGGTTCAAGCCCTCCTTCTAGCGGGGTGATGATATTAAAATTTCTTACTCTTATTATCTTTTATACTATAATTTTATTTTAGTTTCAATTCTTTGTAATCTTTATTTTTGTTTATTAGAAAGAGCTTTCAGATTTTTATTTTTAAGATTTAAATTTCAATTCCCATTGGATTTTAATTTTATTTCATTAGAAAAATTTCAATGTTATTTATTTATTTTTTCTTTGTGATTTTTTTTTTCCATTTTTTTTATTTTTTATTTTTAATAAATTTCTTTTTATAGTAAAAAAAAATATGTTAAAATAAATTCATTACATTATTATACTGATTTTTATTATACTGATTTTTAAATGGTCAAAGTTAAAAAAAATAACAAGAATAGTGATTTTAAATAGTTAGAGCTAAAAAAAAAACAACAAAAGAGAAAATCCAAATTAATTTTCAAGAGAAAAGTGTTTAGAGTGTCCAGTAGACATCCATAGGGTCAAGTCATTTATTAGCAAGACTAATAATAAAAGATATTATGTCAAATAAGTCAAAACAAAATATGTAAAACCAACATAGAGGCTTTGAATAGTGGCAAACAAGCTAGAGCAAAGAAGAAAGCGGAAGGTTAGGATTGATCATTGTGAATTCTTGATAAATTATAATTAAATTTTCCTTTCTAATATTTTATTTTTAATATTTTTAAGTCTTTTAAGATTTTTTATATTAATTTTGTTTAGCTTCAATCCTTTCCAATATTTTTTATTTTACCAAGAAGAGAAAAAATCCAAATAATTTTTAAATGATATTGTTTTCAAAAAGAGCCCAAAGTGCCCATTAGACATCCATAATCCTTGAAGAAGGGGTGACATTTATCAACAAGGCTAGTTTACTAAGTATGCCAAATAAGCTAAAAAAGTTCATAGAACCAACACATGGATTTTGTTGAAGATTTAATCATAGGGGTGTCATTTATCAACAAGGCTAGTTAAAAAAGATACTAAGTATGTCAAATAAGCTAAATATTTTTTAGTTTACCTATCATCTTTATTTTTGTTCATAAATCATTTTTTTATGATAAAAAGGTGAATTATATTGAAAGAAATCCATTGCATTTTACAGTGTAGTGATTTTTAAATGGCTAGAGCTAAAAATAAAGAAGAGAGAAAATCCAAATAAGTCTTCAACAATCTTGTTCTCGAAAAGATCCCAGAGTGCCCATTAGACATCCATAATCCTTAAAGAAGGGTTGTCATTTATCAACAAGGCTATTAAAAAAAGATACTATGTATGCCAAATAAGACAAAAAATTCCATAAAACCAACATAGGGACTTTGGTGAAGAGTTCCAAGTAGAGTGGCGATCAACAAGCTTGAGTTGCAACAAAGGAGAAAGGTGAGGATTGATTATTGTGAACAAGTAGGAGAAGTTGAGAAAGATTTTTAGGAGGCACAAAGACATTCCAATTGGTATTTTCCTTAGCAACCGATTTGGAAAGAAAATATACAACCAAGTTTCATTCCTTGAGGATATGTGAACAAAGGTCAAATCTTCAAACTTAGAAGTGAGATGAAGAATTTATTCAATGAAAGTCCCCAAATACTAGGAGGATTCACGGGTCATCACATTATTCAAAAGAGAAACCATGGTCAAGGAATCCATCTCACATAATCTTTTTCAAGCCCAACTCACAAGCATTTTTATTAGAAAAAAGAACGACATGACCTTCCATCTAATTATTGGTGTTGATCACCATAGTAGCAAGGAAGAAAAAACAAACAAAATCATCTTTAGCATGACCAATCCATCCAAACCCAATAAATATAGATCTCCACATGAAGAACCATCAAAATTTATTTTAAAGAAACCTAAAGGGTGGGAAACCAAAATCACCAAACCTATTCACCTTTGTAGAAGCTTGTAAGGTAATGCAATAGTGATAAGAGGAAGCAATATTTGAGTGTAACTTGAGGTTTTTTGAAATCCATAAATCAAAGAATGATATAGTCTCACCAAAAAAAAACTTGGAAACAATAGTTTGTTTTATGAAATCCATAACCTTCTACCATATTTGTGAGATGAGACTCTAGTGACCTTAGAAATTTTAACAATTTTGTTCTAGCCAAGCTCCATAGAAAAATTGATAACAATAATCATAGAAGGTGGTTTACCCATCCTTTCCTAGAACTTAGACAAGGAGCATTGTCAATGATATACCAATTCTAAACTCGACACCATTGTCCCTAAATACCTAAAGAAAAAGGAACACTGGAAGAAAAAGTGAGCAACAAATTTTTCCTCCATACCACATAGAACATATTTGAGGGGCCTTAAAATTCTCTCTTTTTAATATTATTTGAAGTGAGACATTTATTTTAACAAAGCAATTGTATAAAGAAGTTGCATTCAAGATAGTTAAATTTGTACTAGATTTTGTTTCACCAAGAAAAATATCTATTTTCAATATTCTTCAAGTCAAGGGACTTGTAGCCAAAATCCACCATATACTTTTCTTGAGGATCATGGCCCCACACGAGAATATTCACTTCCTTCAAAGAGAAACATCATTGAACTACAAAGTGGAAGATGTGGTGCCCCAAGCTTCGAGAGTTCCCCTTCAAGAAATTTGTTGGAAGCTTGCAAGTGATATTTTGGTTCTTTTTCCAACTAGTTGCCTAGGTTTCTCTAAAGATTAGCCAAGTCCTATTATGAAGAAGCCTATATCAGTGGTCAATGAATGAGAAATTTATCTCACTTTTCTCCCTTGCACTTCAGGCTCTACAAAACCTAGGGGGGTCACCCTTAATGACACTAAATACAAATCTTCAACTAGTGGTGCAACATAGTGTCCAACAAATAAGCTTCACACTAAAAAATAAGGGTTTGTATGACTACATTCAGGAATGGTACATCCCTTGTTCTCATTTTAATTTTGGTATGAATTGAAATAGAAAGTAAACATAAAATGTAAAATATAAATGGTTGCTTAATTTAAGATTTGTTTTTGAGGATGGCAGAAGAAAATAATACAAAATTAGTGCTTTCCTTGGTCTATAGAGTCACATATCATGCACTCATATTCTAATGCTATAACATAATCTTGATAAACTACTAACATATATCACCTTATAACATAAAGGCCTTCTTTAGCCTGTTATGAAATTCTTCTTAATGATCCATATGTAAACACAATACCTTCACTACCTTCAAGCAAACATTTACACCACTCCTTGAATGGACAAAAAATAGATAACTAGTTCAAACAACAAATGTGCTTGAACCTCAATAACCTTATTATTTTGCTTCAAAAGATATTACATCTTGAAGCTGAAGATAGTTACATAATAGTATATATTCATATAATTTGTGATCAAGTTACATGAGTATTATAATACTTTGACTTACAGAACAAGGATCTTCACCCTTGGCACTTAACACTTTCTATACATAGATTTCTTCCTTGACAAAAATTCAAAACCCTTACAAATGAGCACAAGAGTCCCTTTTATTCTAAAGAGAAACAAAAAGAATGTGCCAAGAAAGAGTGTCCAACACCCTTTGAGCCTCCACCATTCTTCTGCATTAATGACCCCTAGGTATGCACATTGAAGGAGGAGATCACCCACAAAATCTACAACAAAACATGGTAAGGCATGTCCCTTTGATAGGAGTATGCAAAACATAAAAGAAGCATGGGTGCTGCAATATTTTGCCAATTATGCACTTTAATCATTAAAATCCCTCTTTGTAGCCTTAGAAACTGAGATTAGACATCTAAGGAGAGTCATTGGGTATTAATGAAATTTACAGCTTAAAAACATGCATCTCAATAATATCATCAAATTTTTGGGTCTGACATGTCCCTTGGATTAATCATTAAAAGTTTTACAACCCTGATAGGTCACTTTCATCAGACATCGACGTTGGACCTACCACATACCACATATCATGTTGATGAAGAAGATGGCATGGAGAACATCAAAACCATGATCTCTGAAAGACAATTTCCATTAGATGCCGTGCATCAAGATTGAAACTTACTGGAAGAAGGGAAGGAGGAAAAGAAAAGAAAAAGGTTTGAAAAAAATATGGAAGAGTGCAAAGGGAAGGGAGATGTCGGGGTTCGGGATCGGGAGGAAGGCTTATGTCTTATCATAAGAATAAGATAAAAGATAAGATGGAGACCTGATCATTGAAGGCCAAAGATATGACATTGGGGATCAGGGATTGGAAGGAAGACTTAACCCTTATCACAAAATTGTGAGAAAGGATAAGAGGGAGACTCTATCGTTGGTGTGCACAAGCTTATGGTTTTGAAACCTCTATAGGGGCTCAAATTAGTTTTTGAAACCTCTATCAAACATCAACAAGGTTTATGCAACCATGTTGGAGTCCAAAAAAATTATCAAAACCTTTCTTATTTTTGACAAAACTGATTATTATGTGGCTTCATTATGAGGTTTTGAAACCACTTTTGGATCCCGACAAGGTTTTTGAAACCACTAAAATTTTTCAATTGGAGATCGGATGAAAGACTTAAAATTTATCCCAAAATTTGTGATAAGGATAAGAAGAAAGGCCGATTCCTAAAAGATCAAAGACTATGACATCAAGAATCAGGGATTGAGAGGAAATATTAAGACTTAAGATGAAATGGTGGTAAGGGTTAAAGAAGATGGCCGATGACCAAAACTCAAAATAATTATACTAATGCAAGTGATGGATTTGAAAGGGAAAGAAGTGGGAATCTGGTAGTGATAAAGATAGTAAGAAAACATACAAACAATCGAAAGCTTGAAAGTTTGAAAATTCAAGTACTTAGCCATTTTTGGATTTTTTGCAAATGGATTTTTGACTCTAGCTTGACAAAGGAATAATACAACCAGAGGGAATTGGGAATTATACACCATTAATATTTCTTGGATCAATTGTGATTGAGGAGAATCACATGGAGGTGGCATAAATTAAGAATGAAAATAACCAAGAAAATATCGTCAAAATTAGGTGCCAACAAAAATATTGAGGATTTCCCAAAGAAGGTAATGAAATAATATAATAAGGTGACTGCCAATTTTTACCTCAAGCTACCGACATGAGGGAAGTTGATGAATAACTTATTGAAATATAGAAAAATAGGTTCACCAAAATGAATTGATGAGCAATGGGGGTATGATGCACCTATTTCTCTAATTTCATTCAAAATGCAAGCTATAGAGGACATATATGAAAACTAACAAAACTCTATCAAAATGTAGATATGGAAAGGTGAGAATAATGTGTACCTATCTCCAAAGATTCTTTTTCAAAACTCACTGGGACTCATTCTCCCTATAGAAAATGGGTCTTGGCTAGGGTTTCTTGAAATTTCTTTCTAGGTTCTGTTATGTTCAATCTACACCTCTAAATTCTAGGTGTTCACTATCATAAAGACGAAAATAAAATCTGTAGAGGAGTTTCCATGATTTGACAGTTTTTCTTGCAACTTTGACAACTTTGCAACTTTCTTTAATTTTTCTGTTCAAATGATCTTCAACCTAAAATTTGCAATCACACATAAAAGAGAGAAAAATGTTGTTTGTTAGGTGAACGGGGGTTTGCCTTGGTCAAATCCTGTTTTGGTAATTAAACCTTGTAATGAAACAACAAAATAATGAATTATGAATGAAAAACACTATGTAACAACTCACCAATCCTAATTTGAACCTTGGATAACAAGTCTGCAAAATAGCATGAAGTGGCCTCAATGAATGTAGATCTTGATCATGAAACCTGATGTCAAACAATACCTTTGATATGTTTGATTAGATCTTGAATACTACATCAAGATATTAGCTCAAACAACATGAATGATGCAATACATCTTTGAAATGATGATATGAATCTTGATTGCTGCAATAATCCTCTATAAATCTTCTCGTGAATGCCTTGAAAATTCTCTTGAATTCTCTCTTGATGCTATAGCTTGATCTCATGAAGTCACATAAAAATTCTAGGATGAACTTAGTGAAATAACCTTGTATTTATACATATCTTAACATTAATTCTCAAAACTCAAATATCACAAGTCGACATTGAATTGTGGATTTGAAAATATTAAAATACCACAAAAAACATATTTCAAAGAGGGGTCCTAGGTCTAAGTTAGGACCCATTCACCATAGGGTGAATGGGTCCTAGGCTACTTACCTAGGACACACATCAGAAAATGTTAAACCTTATATAAAAAAAAGGGTCCTAGATCTAAGTGAGGACCCATTCGCCCTATGGAGAATGGGTCCTAGGTCACTTACTTAGGGCACACATTTTCTAAAGTTAAGTTTTGTGTAATGGAATTTACAAATGTTGGGTTTTATCCCTCATAATTTGCATTTAATTAGACTTAGATTTGGATTAAAGTGGCTAGTTAAGGAAAATTAACCTCAATTAATTAATAAATCCCTAGATTAATGTGAAAGTGTACAAGTATACCTTACAACATAAAAAACAAGGCACAATTAAGTCCATTTAATTTAAAAGGGCCTTAAACTTAATGTGAATATGTAAAACATATTACAACACTAAATTAAGGCATAATTAAGCTCATTTTATTATTAATTATTTCCAAATTAAGTGTGAAAAAGGGATACTTTTTCCTATACTACATTTTTCCCCCACTTTAATGAGTATGACCCCATGTCAAACTCACACTAAATTAGACATTCAAGACACTTATGTATGTAACAATGACAAAGACACACAATAATACAACATCAAAGACCATGAAGATCAAGCCTAGATTGTCTAACACAATATGGAACACATCTAAGCTTTTGGTTTATTCTCACTCTGAGGTAGCGAAACTTCAAGTTGTCCACTAGGTGAGTCTTCCAATAAAGTGTCTTAGTGAGAAAGTCATGCTAGGTCTATAGGCTATCACCGTACAATGAGAAAGTCATGCCTCTGTGTCAACTTCTCATCATACTAACCATAACAAAGCTATCCCTCTAATAACTTCAATAAAGTGCCACAAAGGCTCCATAAGTAAGCAAGGTGTGTTATGTTATGTGGCCTTGAATTTAGGGTTTGAGCTTCACAGGGTTAGCAAGTTATGTTATGCCAAACACTTATGAACATCATATATATATAGTTTTTGTTGAAATGGATCTTGCTAAGTTTGTGTACGGTCTTCTTCTTAGGGAACATCATGCCTAATGTCTTAAAGAGAGGACAAGTCAAGAGTAAAATATTCACAACTTAGGGAATGCAATGTGTCACATCACCACTAAGAGGAAATTCGTACACTAAAAAATATCACACTCTTGGAGGACATCAAACCCAATGACACCACCAAGAAAAGGATGCATCACAAGAAAAAAGAAAATCACACCATGAAACATGATAAATTTTGAAAGATATCATCGATGTATGCCCCCACTCTAAAGTAGTTTCTAACACCATTATTGTGAGCAATTGCTTTAAAGTAGCCAATGTTCAATCCTAAGACATGAGAGCTTCCTTGGAAAGAACTATGCCAAGTCATATATGTTTCCAAAATAAAGCTACATCATGCAAAAGGAAGGAGGGGTTTGCCCAAAAAATACACAAGGGATCTATGGATTCAGGGTCAGTACATCTTTGCTACAATATTGTTATAGAGCTCAGAAACGTCATCATTCCCCAAATACTCATAAAAATGGAAGAATGACATAAAAAGAGTTAAACAAAAGAAAAATGTTTTGGGTCAACATGGAAGAGACCTAAATGTGTTGACACCCTGCATCATCCCCAAAAGGAAAACATAAGACAAATAAAAAAGGTAAAATGTTTACGACATAGAGAAGAATGCAGATACATATAGAGGAATGAACAAAAGAGAGAGAGAGATACACCACAAAAAATAGTATGGGGGATCACATTACACACATACAATCACATAAAGAAACATGAAAATGAAAACAATGCAAAAGACTAGTAAGGCACATGCGAGTCAACCTATAGCAGGTCTTCTGCATCCCAATCTTGATCGATATATAAAAAAGGTGGACAACTAGCCAAAGGGACAATGTCAAGTGCTAAAAAATGACACACACCAAGTTCAACACTCTTATCATCATTTAATTTCATGGAAGAAGAGAACAATGAACTCAACTCATTATGCACTTGTTCGTCAATCTTTGCAATAACAATGTCATCATTAAATTAATCACAACAAGAGGTTGAATGATAATATCTCTAGAAGGTTTTTATTTACGTTGCGGTGAGGGTATAGAATCATCATGAATTGGTTCATGCAAGTTTGGATTTTTATTTTCTATGTTTCTCTCCTCTTCTTTAGTTTGTAACATATGAGCAATAACACAATGTCTACACCTACGCTCTCTAGCATTTCAATTTCATTTCAATCTATTGTAATTTTGTGATTGTGTAGGATTGGGTTTTTCACCCATAGGCATATTTTCTTTCCTTAGGGGAGGAACAAAAGGAACCATAGGAGGTTGTTCAACCACTTTCTCTTTGACTTTGTAAACTTGTTTGATTTTAGGAGGCACAACGACATTGTATTGATTGTCTCGTGGTCTCTTATAGGAAATGGTAGGAGGATTTTTAATAGGTTGCTCTTAGATATTTGGAAGGGACTTTTTTTCAATCATGGTTTTGTCAAGGATGAATGGCTCAATGACAGGTTGAGGCATATTTCTAAGGGATAATTCTGCTACGCGCTTTGCCTTAAACTTTTGATAAGATTTGAAAAAGAAGTCTTCACGGGGTCTAATAGGTTCAATAGGCTTAGGCCAAAAGAAATCTAATGAAAAGTTCCCACGGGAAGACACATGATTAAAGCCACTATGATGCACTGTAAAGATCTCATTTCCAAAGGGAAACTTTAAACATTTATGCACAATCGATGGGAAGAATTTCATGGAGCAAAGCCATGGATAGCCTAACTTCACACAAAATTGGTCCGACGATGGGATAATGGCGAATGAGACATTTAATGTTTTTGGTTTGAGTTTTAGAGGGAGATTTATCGAGCCAATCGTAGGGCAAACAAAACTATTGTGCGTTTTAATCCATGCTTTCGGTCTTTCATATGTATCTTGATAGAAAAAACACCAACACAATCAAATCTAGAAGCAATATTGGAATCTACATTATGGATTGCGAAAACTTGATATCTTTAATTTATCTTGATAGAGTTCATGCACAAATAGGAATTCTTCAATAATCACATTCTCTACAAAGATGGGATCAATTTATATCCCATTAGTAGGCTTGTCATTGATTCTTCTAGCTATGTAAAGAGGACCATTGGGTGCATGTTTGATTATGCCATTTTGTGAGAAAGCAATATCAAGGGGAATTTTGGTTTGGCTCATACAAGATTTGGCTTCAATAAAGTTGACTGAGGCATGTATGTTATTATTCTCTTGATTGTTTAAGTTCCCATGAAGGAAGCAACCGAGGCTATAGAAAGTCTGTATTCTGTATTCAGTTTTAAGCATTTTCCTTAGATTTTGTAAAGTAGGAATGATAATAATGTCCATGCTTTCAGTAAGCACAAGATCTTGTAACTTTTCTAGGGATTCATCCATTATTTTTATGTTTTCTTGTGACATGAACAACATCATGCACATTGGTTGTAGGTAAGAAAATCATGGGAAATGAGGTATGCATACTATGATCCATAATGGGTTGATTATCAACACTATTAGAAAGAGAGTTAGAAAATCCAAGATCCACGACGAATGGTGTATCGTGGGATGACATGAGTCTCAAAATATGTCTCACAATAGTATTGCTAATAGGATTCCAAGCTGTAAAGCTCATACAAGTTTCACAAACTTAATGCCAACCCAAAATGGAAAGAGAATATGTAATAACCCATCCTAAATTATTACTTAATTAATATTTTTGCAAATGACATATGAATATATTCAAATTAAAAAGACATAACTAAGTAGGTATAGTCAATCATAGCAACACATGTCTAATTAAAATGAGTCAAAGATTTATATATTCAATTTGAATTTCAATTACAATATCTAAGTTTGACTTGGCTCATAAGGCCACAAAGTCAATACAATGTACAACTTTTACATCAAGGTTACATCATAGACTAAAATAGTCTTGTAAACATCCAAGGCTTCTCTTGATGCTTGCCTCCACTAGTGGACGAGAACATGGTTGAAGTGCTTTACAACCCAACCACGAAGCTTATGCTTCCCCATAATTCTTCCAACTTGAAGAATACCTGACCCTACATGGAAAGTTTAGCAAGAGAACAATCTGCAAAATGGAATCTGGTGCGTGCCTATACATCAACATGTTACCATGGAAGCCATTAAAGGAAGCTAAGCTAATATGATGCAAGAAATTAATCTAAAATTCTTTTTAAAACATAAAATATGAGTGCAAGATGGGAGTGATTTTAACAACATAAGTTTTCTCTTAAAAGTTGGATCCCTATTCAATAAAAGCAAGCTCTATTTATAGAATAGGAAAAATGAAATTGATGGCCAAGATCAAAAGGATCAATCAACAATTAGAATGGAAGGAAAATGGAGGCATGGATCATGGATTCCGATCAAGGGTTAAGAATGCAAGTTGATATCTAATCAAGGGTTTACATTCATCCAAACAAATACACTTTTAGAACTTGCACAAGAAGTTTTGTTGAAAGTTTGTTTCAAAAAAGAATATTCCCTTTTCAAATGAGTGAAGAGAGATAATATTCTAAAAGAATATTCTCATGGTTGATGGAAATTAGATATTTAGTTAATTAAAACCAAATTTAATTGTGCAAAGGAGAAGGAATATTCCATGTGAATATTTCCTTTTTGGAGGAATGTGCAAATGAGGAATATTCTCTTGGATATTCCCTTGAAAGTGGGGGGAAATTAGATTTAATTAGTATTTTGATAATTAAATAAGGTTTCAATTATGCAAATTAGGGGAATTATATGATATTCATTAAATAAAATGATTTAAGGAAAAGGGGGATGTGATATGATATTTAATTAAATGACTTAGGGTTATTTAATTAAATAAGAGGAATTTAGAGATTAAATTAAATAATTTGATTTATTCAATTTGATAAGACAAAATGTTAACATGAAAGTGGATGAATTAACCTAATTAGGTCAATCTGGTTAATATATGAAAATGATGTAATTAATTAAATAGCTAGGCTAATCTAATCAATTAATCGAAAAGAGGATGGGTTTTAGGATGAAACAGTGCTAGTATATCTGATTCAAGTGCATGATATCATTTAGGACACTTTTAAGTTTCTACATTTTCCTCTCTGTGAAGTGAGGTACCTATTATGTTGGTTCAAAGACTGACACTTTTTTCAGGTTAAAACTAGTGCTCAAATCATTTTTTTTTTTTTTGATTTTTGGATGCCCCACTGTTGCCATAGTAGAAGGAATTAAGCTAGTACCCTGACCCCTCAAGAGGTCGGGCGATTTTTTTAAATTTTGGGTTGATCTCTCGACAAAGGTTCAACATTAGGTTAGCTCAAAGAGGACCAACGATACTTCTTAGAAAGCTTAGATGTTTGATGTAGACAGACTTGATGATGTATAGACAACCATTGACCATGGGTAGCCTCATGTATATTTTGATGTATCAAACATATTCGATAGTTGGATAAAAATGTTAGTAATAGAAGAATAAGATGGATGGATTGACCATTGATTTTGAGATTGATTCAGAAGTCCAACAAGTCCATGAGTCGTTGAGAATTTATTAGATGTGGTGATGAGAGATGATGATGAGGATTTTCTCATATCTTAGGATTGGAATTTTTCGTCATTCCTTATGTTTGATATAACACATAGAGATGATGCATCAAGGTATTGATAACCAGGATGGCATTGTATCTAGTGACATGTAATTTGACTCTATAAACAGATAGGATAGTTCTTGTTCACACCTTGACATATGGAAACCTTGTTGGAATGTAGTTTAGAAGTTTTAGAATATATTAGACCAAAGCATACACAATAGTCAACAATTTACTCCAAACAACCTCCCTACACACAACTAAGAAAATATGCACCAAGATTATTTTACAAGAATACCCACAAACACAACAAATGAAAGATAATGATTGATGCCCCATTCCTTTATCTCTAAATCATTTTGATGGACATCATAGGTCCTCAGAATGGGTCATTGAGATAAATCCAAAGAAAATATTAAAGAGAAACAGTCACTATTATCTATATCTCTTGCCAGTTTAGTATAGCTTAGGTGATTTTTGATGTTGATGTCCATCGTAGGAAGGATGCATCCTACGACATGCTATTAGATGGTTTGATTAGGATGAGGTTTATGATAAGTTGTTGATACATACTTCATTGACTCATTTACCTATGATCTAGACTTTAGGTATTGACACTTAGGTTCTCACTTTACGACTTGCAATACTTGCTTTCTATTTGTTTTGCCAAAGGTTGAAGATGATGGTTGATTTATTATGGATGAAGGTTTATTGCGGGTTAAAGCAAGATAGGATGGATGGTTTTGGGTTTTTTTTTTGAATATTTCAATTTTTTTGATGTTTTTGCAAATGTTTTGAGGTTGTTTTTGGTCTTTTGAGAGTTTATGTGAATGTTTAGGTTTTCGATTATTTGAGGTTGTTTAAGTATTTTGAGAGTTTATGTAAATATTTATGTTTTAAATTTATTTGAGGTTGTTTAGGGTTTTTTCAAAGATATTTGAGGCTATTTAGGTCTTTTGAATGTTTTCTAATATTTTTGTGTTTTCTAAGTTTTCAAATGTTTAAAGCTTTTATGATATTTGAATGTTTAGGGATATTCTACATTTTTCAAATGTTTAGGGGTTTTCCGAGATTTTGCAAATGTTTTGGGGCTTTTTTGATAGTTGAATGTTTAAGGATTTTCTGAGTTTTGACCAAGAACCAAACCTAAAATACTATCCTAGGGGCCTCAGGGGCTGATCAAATATTAGCCTTGCTTATGTTATACATGCAGAAACCTTGTAGTTCGACTGACTTGACTTATTGATAATGAGAAATGAATAGTTGATGGAATTTTTAGTTTATTATGAAAAAATCTTAAAGACTGACCTAGGGTGTCTTGGGGGCACATCAATGATGGCCTCGCCTACATTCAAGCTTAGAGACTCGTAGTTCAACAAGGTACTATTTTTGGATTTTTGATGTTTTGACCTTGTGGACACAAAAAAAGTAACCCTTTTACTTTTTCTTGTTTTGTACCTCCTTGTGCTTATTTGGCTTGATTTCACCTTGATTTAATGTTGTAATGTGACTTATACATTCACATTAGGTATTGAATATTCAAATTATTAAGACTTTATGATGTCTTGTAAAGGTGTTGTGAAGTGTTGTAACACATTTCTACACTTTTCTAGACTCTTCTTATTATAATTCATCTAAATATTCTCTTTTTATCCCTTACCGAGTCTTATTTTAAAGTGTTGTAAAGTCTTGTAACAAACTTTCATGCTTTTATAGACTCGTCATCACTAAATACACCTTTATTATGCTTTATTTGGCCCCTTTATGCACTTACAGGCCTTAATTAAGTGTATTTTTGAATATAAACCCGACAAACATCATTAAATACAACTTAATCCCTGAAAAAAACTTGCATGCCTTGAGTGGGACCCATTCACCATGGGCGGTGAATGAGTCCCTCTTGGCACAAAATTCAAAATAATTTCAAATTTCTTTCAGGTTCTTATTCATTAAGACCTAAGGTTGGCCTATGATATTGTATTTTTGGGAAATTATGGCATAAGTGTGTATAAATAAGTGTTTTTCTATCCATTTTAATTCCCATTCATCCATTCAATCATATCATTCATTCTTGCATCCATTTAAGCACTTGAGCATCATAATATCATTCAATTAAGCAATTATCAAGAATCTTGGAGAAGCCATCGACATATCTTCAAACTTAATTTCATGACATTTTCATGTTATTTGTTCATCATTCTCTTCTTATTTCATTTCATTTCATAGGGTTTGATTATCAAAGTGGGGTTTGACCAAGGCAAACCCCTATACTCTAACCCTTAACCATTTTCCCTCTCTTTGCATGTGTGTTTGTAGGTCTTGTAGGAAGATTTTTCAAAGAGATAGGTGTTGAAAAGTGGTCAACAAGTCATCAAAGCTACTCAAGTCAACAAAGACCTAATTCAAGCTTGGAGATATCGTTCAACCCATTTTCTATAGATTTGAATCCATCAACTTGACAAGAAGACAAGTACAAATCTGGACCCACAGAGTTGAATTTGAATTTTGTAGATTTTTTTAGGTGGACTAATTCACCATCTATGGAAAATTAGTCCCACTGCCAGGTTGGAAAAAGTGATTTATGAGGTTTTTAGTTCCCGACACCCCGAAACCTGTTTTAACAAAATTTGTCAAAAGCAAGACTAATTCGCCATCTGTGACGAATGAGTCCTAGTGGTCATCAACAGTGATTTATGAAACATTCCAAAACCTTCCAGCATCGACATTCTATCTCTAGGTGCACTCCATTCAGTCTCATTAAGTTCTGTTTTCATTTGTGCATGTTTCTAGTTCACGTTTGCATACAACATTGTGTTTTCCAACACTTTGCATTTCCTAGTTTACATTCAATAATTGATCTATTTCATTAATTTTCTGTATTTAGTTTACTTCATCTAAGCATATTTCACTCACATCACATCCCTCTTTGAATGTGAACATTACATTTTGGCTCCAATCTTATCTCCTTTTAGGTGAGAAACCCTAGAAGGAGCATAAAGCATTTGGGTGCCAAAATCTTTGTCTCCAGACCTTTTTAGGGATTTTGATATGTTTTCGATGTTTTGGATTTTGAATTTACAATTTTCTAATGTTTTTGGATTTTAGCTGTACAATATTTTGGATGTTTTTGGATTTTATCTGTATAGGATTTTGGATGTTTTTGGATTTTGACAAGATTTTGCAAGTGTTTTTGGGATTTTTGATGCGATTTGAGGTAAACGATACCTAGATCATGATTTCGATGTCATGTTATGAGATAAACGGCATGGATAAAGAGTTATTTGGAAACAAGAGTGCAATAACCTACCCCCAGTTTCTAGTAATACTTCATAGCTTAATGAACAAACCAAGATAGGTAATGTATATGCGAGGAGTCCAACAAAGTTTTATCATGCTAGATATAGGCTATGGGACTTCACGAGATAAAATCGTATAGATCCTATTAAGAGATTTCCATGAATAGAGTTGAAGTATACACCGAATCTTTGTCAAGATCAAGATAAAGTGTAATATCTAGATGAATATGTATTGGATGGATGGAGGGAACATTGTATTTATCATGAAAAGGATGAGATACTTCTATCTGAGAAGGATCATATAGACGCTTGATTCTACTCATGACACCTGTTTTCTAGGTTTTCATCATAGTAATTTCCCAAAGTGCCACCGTAATGATTTTCACTTGAGGAATTTTTTTATTTTTTACTATTTTCAATCCTTTTTCTCATTTTTTCAGATTTTTGATCAGTTTTTTATTTTTTTGTATTTTTTACCCTTATGTTGAACCACCTAGTGGAACTGATGTAGAGGCCACTGTCATAATGTGTCAACGATATCCTACTTGAAGAAGTTTCTTTGCTAAGATATGGGCACTTGAATGCAATTTTGAAGAACTATGATTGTCCTTTTTGGTACTAGAATTAACCTTGTCTATGTGCACACATCATGATAAAGTGCCTTTAGAATCCTTATGATGAAGGGTGGCTTCCAACACATAGTCAATGTGAGAATTGGATGTTTTGAATGTCGTGTATGGTGTCATGCATGAAGGAATATGAGATGGATTGGTAGATGGTTCAAAACCTTTGAATCTCCAAGCTTGGAAATATGAGCAATGATAGATGGGAATGAGGTTTTCATAGAATTAGGACCAACCATTGGATATACTTTGTTCCTTGCTTGAGAAGCCTGCTTTTGTATTTGAGGACTCTTTTGATGGATAGACTTCCCTTTTTTATTTTTCCACATAGTTTATTTGACTAATGGATTTTTAGAAGGATGATTTTCTTTATTTTCCTTTGGTATCAATTTATACTTGCTTTGTCCCTTTTGTGTTACTGCTTAATTTTCTTTGATGATATTCACCTTGCTTTTATAGGAATTCTTCTTTTTACGTTGGTCCCAATTTGTGTATGAGATGATGGGTGAATGCCAACTTATGATATGACTAGTTGTAGCATTGAATTTATTTTCATCATAAGGATTCTTCGTGCCCCATATGTTGATGTTTGTTGTAGACAAGATTTACCCCAATGTTATGAAGGTACTATCAATACCTAATCCTTTCCCTTGATAATGTATCCTCTGATCCATAGCCACTGAATATGACTTGTCATGAACACTTGATATTGCTATGGGTTCCTGTTGTTTAGAAGTATGAACTGTTTTCTCTAATTCTATGGCATCGTTATCTATTGATACCACTTCAAAAGATGTTGATGTTGATTCAAAAGATGTTGATGATGCAAAATCACTATAAGAATCAAGAATCTCGACCATTGCTTGCTCTTGTGTAGAAATATCATGAGTGGGAGACTCTTGTTTTGGATGAAGAACGTCTATGTGTCCATTAGAAAGAAACATATTAGGAGTGATACCGAGGACATCTTTGGATTTTAAAATGGTTTGGAAGATGTCCCTCAACTCTTGGTGAAACTCTGGGGATATGGGTTCTTGATCTTGACTTGATTCATAGTAGCTTTCATTATCCTCAAGAGCCTTCTCTTGACATGATCCATGGGTGGATGATATATCATCGATAAAAGACTCTTTGCAATAGTTTGTGGGTATGGGTGTAACAAGGGATATTTCTAGCTTGTTTGGAACTTCTTCAACATGCTCAATCATTGAGTCATATGTGGTAGAGATATCACAATCTGATACCCACTTGATGTCATTACGATATAAAATATTGCTAAACACTATTGATGGGTTTGGAATTTGCTTTAAAATAGTATCTTGATGTGTGTCTAATTCCTCATGTTGTGATGAATGAATAAATCCCACCATGGTATCATGTGTATGGTTTATTTTTTTTGAGGTTGATGCCTTTCCTGAATCTTTTGCTTTTGTATGATCAAGCGTAGGGTTTTTGTAAATTTTTAGATTTTCATTCCAAATTTTTTTATCAACATAAATGTCTCCTTGTTCAATAAGATCTTCTATTAGATGTTTGAGTCTAAATTTTTTTGTGTGTTATGACCTTTGTATCCATGAAATTCACAAAAATGATCATCTCTATAGCTATGAGGTTTGAATTGTGGCTCTTGATAGTTTGAGAAATCTGGGAGTGTGATAAGGTTAGACTGTATCAACTGCTTCAACACATCCTCCATAGGTTCTCCGAAGGGAGTGAATTGTCGCTTGGGAGCACTGCTTGTTCTTTGTAGTCCATTTTGAGTGTTTGTAGCATTGATCGTTGGTTGATTGTTTGGTGGTTGCACACATAGTTGTTGTGTGTTCATATGTTGGGTGTTTATTTTCCTAGGAGCAGTTAAGATCACCTTTGCATCAACAACACCATCACTAGTAACATTTTTATTCTTGTCCCAATAGCGGGGCTTATCGTTAAAACTAGTGGATGGGAGGTTGTATTTATACACTTGTGTGTTTCCCTGTGAGATTAGGGATTGCTCAATGCTAAGGGCTCTAGGGACAATATCATCATAAGTGGTAATGCACTGCATCTTCAAGTGGAAGGATAGATCAGGATCAAGATTTTCTATGATGATCCCTACTTATTGTTCATCAGGAATTGGCTACTTACTCTTACGAGCCCTTTGCCTCCATCATTGTAAGAAATTGGTGAAAGATTCTCCTTTGTTTTGTTTGAGAGTGTACAACTCTTCTAGGCTCACATCCATGTCTAGGTTGAAGGAGAAGTGGTCGATGAATTTATCGATGATTTCTTGGAATGTTTTAATGCCTAGAGGCAATTGTGAGAATCAATCCATGGCGGGACCTATTAAATTTTTTGGAATAGGACTCATTGTAGGTGACCTCCATACAAATGACGTTGAATTCCTTGATGTGGTCCATAGGATTTCCCCTCCCTTTGTATTTATCAAATTTGAAGACCTCAAAGCTAGGAGGGAAAGGCACCATGGTGATGTTTCTGTCAAATGGATAAGGACATAAATTTTGTTGTGCATGGGGTTTCCTTGTCTTTCCCATCCATATATCCTACATTTCTTGTGTTAACACTTAAAATATTAATGCCACATCATCTTGTGGGTTTGGTGGAGGAACATATGTTGCGTATTGTGGGATGGACGATGGATTGTACATGGGATTTTGATATGATGGGGTGTTGTATGGGGAATATGGTGGTGTGGGATATTGTGAAGGTGATAGTGGTGATAGTATGTATGCTCCTAATGTGTTCGGATTGATGATGTTCTATTAAGGGTTATAGTAGGAACCTTGTTGTTGTTGGGCATACTGTTGAGCTAGTAAGGATTTTCTTTATTGTTGGGCCACAAGGGTTCCTTGTTGGGCTTGCTATTGTTGTTGGGCTATTAAGGTTGTTTGGTGTGCTTGCTATTGTTGTTGAGCTAGTAGGGTTTGCTATTGTTGTTGTGCTACTAAGGATGCTTGTTGGGCTTGGTGTTGTTGCTATGCTACTAAGGCTACTTTTTGGGCTTGATGTTGTTGTTGTGCTACTAAGGCTACTTGTTATTGTTGCTGCTGTTGTTGTGTTGCTAAGGCTTCTTGCTATTGTTGTGTTGCTAAGGTTGCTTATTATTGTTGTACTGCTAAGGCTGCTTGTTGCTGTTGTTGTTGTTGGATGACTTGCTGATAAGCCTAATGTGCTTGCTGTAAAGCTAAGGCATGTGCTTGTAATGTAGGATCAATTTTTTGTTGGTACATCTGTGATGGGTATTGGGTGTTAATGTTTTGCGTGGGTTGTGGGTTGTTGATGAGAGGTTGGGGGTTCCCTTGATTTAACAATCCTTGTAAGATAGTGGATTGGGATGGAGGAATGTAAGTTTGAAGCCCCATTTGATTGTGCATGATAAGAGGGACCAAGGGGAAAGATGATGATGGTGCCATTTGGTATTGCGATGGTAATGACACATTCAGACCTTGAAATTGATTAAAAGGGGTCCCTTGACCAATAGGTAGGGGGTTCCCTTGTATTTGAGATGGGATCAAGGTATTGCCTTGGTCGACAGGATTCGTAACCATAGTGTTGCTTTGATTTGGATTGATGATAGATGGGGTTGATGTGGATGGTGGATTGACTTGAGTAGTTTGGGTAACCACTTATTTTGATGTGTCGATGCGGTTGCTGGAACCACTTGTTAAGGGTTTCCCTTGTGTGAGGGTGTTAACTTTCCCTTGTTATCCTATTTGAGGCACTTGGTTCACATTACCTTGTGTAATGCTAGGCACACTTGGGGTATTTGTGGTGATGGATTAAGATGGTTGCGCTCGAAATGTCGAGGTCGTTGTGGCATCATGGAATGTAAGTGTTTTTCCAAATGTTGGTGTCTAACATGTGTTTTGGGGAAGGTTGGTTTTTAATGGAATGTTCATGTTGTGAACACCCACAGTTGTGTTGGTTCCTAGACATGAAGTGAGACCAAGGTTGGTTCCTAGCCTAGTTGCAAGACTAGATGTTAAGGCGTGACTTGGCACAAGAGATGGAGTTGGTTGAATCATAGATTGGGTTAACCCTAGTGTCAAATTTTGTATGAGAGAAGTTCAATGATTTTGTTTATACTCAAGGAGTCCATCTTTAGTAAGTTGAAGTGGGTTATTTTTGACTTCTTTTACCTCATATGGTCCTACCGTATCTTGGATTTGTTGTACGGGAGTAGAATGACCTTATGGATCAAATTCTTGAGGGTTGGTATCATTGGTGGTGGATGTGACTTTGGTTATGATCTCATTGTTACCATAAATTATGGGTCACCTATGGGAGAATTGTGTTTGGATTCATAATTTTTAAACTCTCTAGTTGACTCAAATTTATGGAAGAGGGACGTTCTAAGTCATTTTGGAGCAATGGTGATAATGGGAGATGAAAAGGTGAATATGATGGGGAGTGATCTTTGCAAATTATTTGGGACAACACTTTTGAATTAAAGGTTTGATTGTTTGATGTTTGGATAAAGGATGCTAATGAACATGTGAATATTTAAGGTAGACTTGTGACCTTCAAGAAAAATAGTCCAAAAATGATAAATAACTTAACTAAGTGCATGGAAAAGGATTCATTTCACATACAAAGTTTCTAAGTTAGAGTTTTGGGTTTGATTAATGTCTAAGTCAAAGGGTATTGGTGTGTTCACTTTTTTTGCAAAGTTTGGTGAAGTGAAGGATGTAATTTTGATAATGGGTGGATGAAATGTTTGACCCAATGTTGACCTAGAGTGAACCTTTGTTTTCCAAGACCAAGGTGGTGAGAAACATGATAGACCTCTAAAGTGTTCAAACCATAAAGACTCAATGATTAAGGAGAAGTTCTTGTGAAATGTGTAGAACTGGTTTATCCATAAAATAGTGTAGAAAATTTCTCCTTATTGATCTATCTTGGTTGTGGTGATTCCTTAAGATGTGTCTTCAAATATACTTTGCAGTATGATGTCTAAGTTTGAAATAGCAGATTGTAGATCTTCTCTTGGGGATTTTTATTTTGCATGAGATCATGAAGGGAAGCACAAGATCATGAAAAAGGGGATATTTATTGCCAGGTGGGAGGTGGTAATATGGGCCTTCGGACCACAATATTGGCTTGTTCATCTTGCTTGTCTAAGATGCATGTTGTGTTTCTCCACTAGATATGCATTTCCTTTGTTTAAAAAGTGAAGCTTCTCAAACTATTAATTATATATGTTTGTTCTTCTTCAATTAGTTCAATGTTTGGTGGAATGATAGCAAGCGTAAGGTTAGGTTGTTCAATTAGAGTGATTAGACGCCAAATGGTCATGTGAGGTTCAATTTGTCAATTTATCTTGCTTAAATGAGTTTCTTTTTACCACAAACACTTGTCTTGCTTAAGTTTCAAACTAAATGTCTATGTCAAAAATATTATCAATTTCACAATGTCCATTATGTGAAAGTCATGAAGTTAAAGCCATAGTTTCCTAGGTTAACTTTGGAAAGTATGGATTGAGATGTAAACCAAAATATTTAGAAGTATCTAAGAATAAATCCTTAGGACAAGCATCAATATCAGTTTTTTTTCAAAGGGTATCCATACTAGACCAAGGGTTTGAAATTTTGAAAAGACTTGTTGATGTTTGTTTGCAAATTGTTTTGGAACCAAGCAAGTGTTAAACTAACTCTCAAGCATTTACAATCCTAGATAGAGAGGGTATGTATTTCTTAGTAGTCTTACCACCATCGAAAGAGATGATTAATCTGTGAAGATGAAATTGACAAATAGGCTATGTCAAGGAAATGTGATGTCTTGACAGGCCAAGCAAAGGAGTCCCTTCTCCATTTAATTTATTGCCTCAATCAAAAACCAAACATGGTAAGTAACTTCTTGGAGTGCTGCTACTCCAATGCACTGCCTTAAAATATGTTTTGGAATTGGACTTGGTTAGCCTCTACAAACAAGGATTTTAATGACCATATTTAGGATAAACTGGTGCCATACACATGATGATTCACTCAATTAAGAGGTCTCCCAACCCTTAGAAATATCTAAGGTTTTTAACGCATCACAAGGATACTAAGGGGGAAATTCATCGATATGGGACAAACACAACCAACTTGGTATGTGACTTTAGCCACAACCAAATTATTTATATAACAGACCAAAATGAAAGCATCGCTTTGGGTCGTTCCCTCTCTCAAGTTGGGAGGTAGGCCCTTCTAAAGGTAACACATGTTTGAAGCATAAAATGCTTTTCATCACCCAAGATTGCCAATAGGTGCAAGGGGAGAGGATAAGTGCTTCCAAGAAGAAAAGGCATACTTCTGTGTTTCTCTTTACCCAAGATCGCATGAAGGGCAAGGGGATTCGATACACACAACAAGCATACTTAAGCAAGTCAAACACATGTTCATTTTAATCCATCATAGCAAAATGAGTTCGTTTTAAGCACCAATTTAAAGTTTGGAAGTTGTATTGTTCAATTTTAAACCAACAAGCATAATGATGTGAGGGTTCAATTTTAACCAATTTGAACGTTCATTTTAAAGCCCAAAAGAAATCTAGTTTGGTCCTAAAACATGAAATAAAGCATCATAAATGGGTTATAATTGCCCCATAAGTGTCGAAACACTTATTACAATTATAATTCAAATGGTAATATGCTCCTTCACTTTGAATTTTATTGTCCAAACCTACAAAACCAGCTAGCCTAAAAAACCAAAATGAGAAGTCAGTGAACGTTAGCCATTAGATAAAGTCAACAAAATTAAAGCACATGCCAAAATTCAGGTTTAGTTCTGTTTACCAGTAAATGGTGATGTTAAAATAAATTGTGTCACTGAATTTCATCAGTAGTGTCGTTGTATTGAGGTTGCGTCACTGTATTAAAAAATTGAAATCACCACTCTATAGTAAATAGTGACATCAGATGCGTCGCCAGATCAAATGTGTCACTATATTAAAATTCATGTTGCATTAAAAAATTAGCTTAGCATCACTATTTTAATATGCATTGATGAAATTTAATATGCGTTTCTAAATTAAATATGTGTCATTGTTTTCAATATCAAATACGTCATTGTATAGCGATGCACTATCAAACGTGTCAGTGATTTATCAATAGTGTTGTTGTACCTAAAAACACAAGCAAACAAAGATTTAACAAAAAAATCATCAAATTGGTTAGTTCAAGCCCTCCTTCTAGCACTAAAATGTGACCAATGAATGTAGTATGGGCCGACTACACTTGATCCATGAGGATTCAAAGTATAATCAAGCCACTATGCATCAGTCCCAATAAAATCATTCAATGTGAACTAAGCTAGGAATCCATTAAAACTAACATATTAAAATATGAAAGCTTCATAAAAATCCTATTCTAATCCATTGAAACTTATCCTATTGGGGGAGTGGTGTCACATTGATGTGGAATGGCGACCCTTTCCCAATCCCTTGGATAATGAGCTTGTTTCAATTGATTCTATTGAAGAGAATCAACAAAATCGATGATAGATGTGTGATAAAATGTTATGAAAGCTATTTTAACATGATTTATGCTAAGATGATTGATATCGGTGTATGCAAAGCTATTCTAAATGGAGTTTAATCTCAAAAGATTAAAACCCTAATTACAAAGCATGCTAAATGGATGCATCTATGTTACCATGGAAGCCATTAATGGAAGCTAAGCTAATATGATGCAAGAAATTGTAGATGAAGGAAAACGGGTATGTAATCTTATTGAATTAAGATTAAGATTTCCAACATCCTCAATGAAGTTACTTGCAAGAAACAAAACACACACATGCAAAAATGAATATTTAATCTAAACACACATGCATGCTAACAGGGATTTAGTCCATTTTTTTTCCTACAATCACAATCTTTTGTTGAGAAATAGGTGCTATTAGAACCATGTACAAGAGGTTATGATTGATGGATGTGAAAGATTAAATGAATATGAAATGAGAGAGATTCAAAATACTAGTGATGAATGCAAATATGCTATGAGCAAGTAGATATCAAAAAGAGTGCTAAAAGTGGATGCAAAGATAACAAAAATGCAAAGATTGTAGATGGATGAAAGATGAGAGGGGGCTATGTTTAAATAGGTGTCCTTGGGGTGAACCCAGATTACATAACAAATATGGGATAAAAGATTGACTTGGAAAAGTATATCCCACATGCACGAGATGAGTGGAATAGAAGAAGTGAAATAGGATAAATAGGTGATAAAGCGGGTGTGGAAGAGGTTAGAAGAAGGATGTAATGAATAATATTAAAATGGTTATATAATATTATTAAATGGATTAAATATATGAAAATTATGGTAAAAAGAAGGAAATTGATATTATGACATAATGAAGAATAATAATAATATAATATTAGGATCCACTTAATGATTGGAAAAATTTAAATAAGAGGACGATTTTAATGAATTTTTTTTGTGTCTACATTTTTCCCCTCTTTGAGACAATGCATCCTATCATGCCGTTTCATAGAACAATAATTGATTAACTGATACCTACCCCAGGGATATCCTGGTAAGGATGATGATAAGGATGATATGCCCCCTCGAGATATTGATTGAACAAGTTGTGATAAGATTAATCTTTCGATAGACCACGAGGAGAAAATTTAATAATTGATATTGCGTGAGTGATTAAGCGGAGATGCACATTTGATGAAAATGTACAACTAATAGGCGTAACTGAAAAATTGATGGAAATGCTCAATATAGCCAAGTTGATAAGTTGATTGAGATTGATGCTAGCGCAAAACAGTGATTGATTAATAAATTGTGTGATCAGAGAGCATTGGAGTCCCATGCTAGAAGGCAAGTTGATTGATTTGATATTTGGATTTTAGATAAGGAAAAAAAATGAAATGATGAAGGAAATGGATGATGGAAGAAATGATAGATGAAAAAGAGATATGAAGGAAATGAAGGTGATGAAGCTTCTTGTGCTTTATCATCATAGAGTTTATTATGTGGCAAATTAGTATAAGCATCTAGATAACATGAACATTTAGTTTACCTGAATACTATTTGCACTTTTTATTTAGCAGTGAAGTATAAGCATCTAGGTATAAGGACCTTAGATGACCTGAATACTTATTGCATGGAAGACACTATCATACAAGGAATTCTCTCATCCACAGTAAACTCATAGGTCCTCGATGATTTTAGAAAACCATGTCTTAAGATGAGTCATCCTATGAATAAGAAACAATCCACAGACAACAAACAAGTGAACACGTCCCATCCTCGAGAAGCTAAAATACATTCCACCAAAGATAACAAATCATTAATCAATCAAAAGACCAACAAAAAGACAAACATTGTGTTTCAATGTAGAACTGATTCTTGTCATAGTTTATGCGTTTGGTTGGATTTGCAAGATAGATTGGTAGGTATGTTTCAATGTCCGCTTGATTGTCAATCGTGGCACATTTTGATTTTGTTGAAGTTCAAAGCTATGTGGCGATCTGACAGTGTCACTATTTTGAAAATTTTAAAGTTATATGATTTTTTTTTGGATTTTTGAAATATTTGAATTTTTTGGATTTTTTAGAAGTATTTGATTTTTTTGGATTTTTGAAATATTTGATTTTTTGGATTTTTGAAATATTTGATTTTTTTTTGAAATATTTGATTTTTTTGGATTTTGAAATATTTGATTTTTTGGATTTTTGAAATATTTGATTTTTTTGGATTTTTTTGGGATTTTTAGGATATTTTTTAGGATTTTTTGAATATTTGATTTTTTTTGGATTTTTTAGAGTTTTACGATGGAATGAGCAGAATTGCAAGTGAGTTGATGGTTAGAGAGAGGATAGTTTTCTTTGACTGCGAGATGTTTAGTATCCCAACCCATAACTAAGGTCAAGGAAATGCCCTAGTGAGGGATAGGACCAACGTAGTATGCATGGCAAAGTGAGGGGAATGTCGAACAATTCACAAGCCATGGTGAGTGTGAAAAGGGCATTATGAAGTGGCAGGTGAATGGAAATGGGATGGAAAGATCAAGAGGAGCTCCAAAGGAAAGAGGAGCGAAGGCTCTACACATGGCGCCGATTTGTCGGTTTTCACCATGGTACTTGCTCAAGGCACCACTGAAGTGGTTTTCACCATTGAACAAATTGATTTCTCTTTACTTTTTTTTGTATTTTTTTAGGACTTTTTCCATTTTTTTGTATTTTTTAGGACTTTTTTTCATTTTTTTTGTATTTTTTCGGGACTTTAAAAGAACATACTCTCTAAAGTACTTAGGTATAAAACCCACAGATATGCATACTATTGATGGGGTCACTGAGCAGTTCACCTTTTGGAGTATGCCCCAGATCCATATGATGTTGTCATGATGTAGGGATGAAGATGCTGGATGAAGGGATTTGATCTGAATGAAGGATGATAAATGTGGCAAATGAAAGAGGCTACGATATGATCCCTAATGTGCACACTACATGAGCCATCATGTTTCAGATGAAAAGGAGCTTGGGCGACCAATGAGGTAGAGTACGTGAAGGGGTCGTCGTCAAAGATACATTGAAAGACATCACCAATGGTGTGGTATGGAAGATATGTGAACATGGAGGGGTGGACTGGAATATATGGTATGAGTGAGAGTGATGTGGATGGAGACCTTGGATCAATAACCTCTTTTTTTGACTTTTTTCCTTGATAGATGCCCCCAATGACTTTTGATGGAGAGACATACTTGGAGATCAACTTTTGCTTGCTTTCACTTTTGAATTTTATTTTTGATTTGTTTGATAGATTTTTAATTTGGCTAGGGGACTTGTGTTGATGTTATTTCATTTTTGATTTGTCCAATAGCTTTTCATTTTGGCTAAGGGACTTGTCTTGATCTTCTTTTATTTTCATTATGTCTCTTGATTCTTGATCTCCTTTGAAAGATAGCTTGTTCATTGGAGCTTTTCCTTTATTATTTTCTTGAGATATGACTTGTTGATCCATGTATATGATGTGAGTGAGATGGATGAAATAGGTGAAGTGACATGAATGTTTAGTGGATGAATGGGAGTGGCGATGCCATCAAAAAAGTCTTTGGACTATCCTTTTTGGTACTATTAACATCAAAGGAGGCTTTCACATCCTTAATGACTTGGCAAGATGGCTTAGTAGAGGCAATAATAAGAGATTCATATCCTATCCCGGGGCAAGTGGGATGGAAGGATGATGATTGGATAACCTCAACAGGGTCATGATCAAAGAGTAGGTTACATAGATGTCTTGGTCAAATAGGGGGTTATCATGGATATGAAAAGCTTGAGTGGAAGTAAATATGGAAAAGGTAGGTGTATCATCAGGATCCCAAAAGGTTTCAATCCAAGCACAACCATCTTTTTGTGTTCATTTTGTAGCTGTCTTGGCATCCTTGTTGGAAGTCTGACCCTACTTAATAACATTAGTGGTATCTTTTGTTGGTAAATTGTCCATAAATATTCTCCACATCCCATATAATGGATTTTGAATTTGGTGCTTGATGATGCGGTAAATGAAGTGGATGCTTTTAAGAAATCAGGATCAACATATGCTTGAGAAGGAAATTCCTCAAGGTTGCTTGGGATTATGATTTCAGTTTTAGGACTTAGATTTTGGAAATACATGAAAGGGTTTGGATCTCCTTGTATTATGATTTGGGCACCATCCCGTGGGAATTTATTGCACTGATGGTATGCAGAAGGTACTGCTTGCATTACATGAATCCATGTTCTTCCAAGGATGATATTATAGGTTAGAGGGAGATCAAGGACTTGACAAACCACATCCTTTACCACAGGCCCAACCTTGATTGGTAGAGTAACTGATCCTTTAGACGAGCATTCCTCTTTATCATATTCCTTTATGGTAATCTTTTTCTTTCGATCAACTGCATTTTTAGAGAACCCTAATTCTGTGACCAATTTTTGAGTACAAATATTAAGACCTGCTCCTCCGTCTATCAAAACTCACTTAATCTTGACATTATGGACAAGGACTTCAATGTGTAAAGCTACATTATGTAGTTGTTAGATGGATGAATCATAATATTAGTAAAAGTGAGAGTGTGAGGAGAGGTGATGTGTCCCTCCATAGCTTGGAATTGATCTACATGTAGGTCTATAGGCACTATAGTAGTAGCAAGCACTTTATCTAGGATAGCTTTATGTTTAGGAGAAGGGCGTAGTAACTCAAGTATAGAAATTTACATGGGAATTTTACCTAAATTCTCTATGAGGTTGTATCACGAAGTTGGTGTAGTGTGTTTTGAATTAGGACCTTTAAGGGTAACTGTGCTTCTATAGATAGTAACACTGCAATTAGGTTCTTTTCCTTTTATACTAAAAGTGTTTACATGATTATCAACCTCATTAATATTATTTATGATATAATCATACTTAGCAGTAGTATACTTTACACCATCATGGGATTTAGGAGTCTTTCCTTTATTCTTGTCATGCTTAGGGAAAGGGTTCTTAAACATTTCTCGATTAGAGTTACCAGGAGTGTTCCATCAACTGCTATCTTACTGTCATCAATAAGGTCTTATATTAGATGTGGAAGTTTATTGCAACTATTAGTCTTATGTCCTCTGTTTCTATGATAGTCGCAAAAGTGATCCTCATTCCACCATGGGTGTTTGAGTTGTGGATTATATTCTTTCATCTCAGGTAATGCTATAATATTATTTTCAAGTTGTTCTTTTAATGCAGATTCAAGTGATTGTCATAATGGTGTAAAATTTTGTTTAGGGAAGCTTCATTGTTTTTTTATTTTCCTTTATCTAAAGATGAACCTTTAAGGTTGTAGATAAGTGATGATGTTTTAGTTGTTTTTGCATCAAAAACTCCGTCATTGACTTCATTCTTGTTCTTTATCCAAAAAGGTGTCTTGTTGCTTGAACCTATTTTTTGATCTTTTTCGTTATTAAGTTTAATAGTTCCATCATCAATGAGAGTTTGTTCAATTCAAAATCCCATTTCTATGGCTTCATCAAAGGAATCCACGCATTTAAGGAAAAGTTCCCTTCCAATTTCCTTGTTCAAATTTCAACAAAAGAGGTCAACCAATTCTTTGTTTAAAATGTCATAAGGTAATCATTTTGTTAAATGTCTCCATCTTTGTAAAAATGACAAAAAAGATTCTCCTTGTTTTTGTTTGGTGTTAAAAAGGTTTATCATTGTCACTTTAAGTTCACAGTTGAAACTATAATTGGAGAAAAATTTATCAGCCAGTTCATGAAAAGATTTGATGGTAGGGCGTAATCATGAAAACCATTCCATAGCTTCTCCTCCTAGACTGTGAGGGAATAGTCTCATAAGGTATGTCTCATCAGCTGCAAATTCAAAGGTAGCAACAAAAAATTCTCTTAAGTGGTCTTTAGGATCTCATTTTCCCTTATATTTATCAATTTTAGGTATGTCCCAATGACTAGGGAAAGGTGGCATTAGTATGCTTAGATCAAAAGGATAAGGACATATATCTTCAATGGAGAACTTGTGGGATGATGTTTTATTTTTCTTGAGAGTATCCAATTCTTGTCTTAGTTCTCTAAGCTCATCCAAAATAGGATTGTTTGTAGGTGCAGGTTTTGATGTCTTTGAAGATCTCTTGTATCTAGGTGTAAATAAAAGGGTCTATGATATTTGATTCTATCCTCATTTTTTGTTTTGGGATGCTTAGATTCACTAGATTTAGGTTGGTCATTCATCATGAGCAATGATGTGTCAAAATTAGGAGGTAGTTTGATTCCATCATCAAGGGCCTTGAAGTATTGTTGCGGATTACGTTTGACTACCTCAATAAGTAGTTTAGTGAATCTATGATCATTAAATGCTTCATTTATATGGGATTGGGTTATTTCTTTGTTATTAGTTTCATCTATTTCACTAGTTGCAACACTAATGTGGTCTTCCCCATCAAAGTCTTTTCCCCAAGGGTTCCCTTCTTCTTGAAACATTTTTACTCTTGTTCTAAGGGTCATGGGTGATTGTTCCGATCTCCAATCCAAAACAAGATAATGTATGAGACATGAGATTAGGATGCAATGAAAATGAATATGATTCTAAGATGAGATATATTAGGAATGGTGTGGTATGATAAGCTTGATATGATAAGAGTGCAAGAGCCCAAGGAAACTCTAGGTTTGAAGTTGGTTATGATGCAAGGATTTACTTGTGCTATGATGGATAGACACAAGGACAAATGATCAAGAGAGGTTATGTAGGAGATGATGAACTCTAAGAGGATTTCCCTACTCAAGGATGATGATATGTTCCCTAACTCAAGGATGATAAACCTCAAGTGATTCGGGTGACTAGTAGCCAAAGGTTTGATTTCAAGACCTAGGAAGAGTAACCTAAGTGCAATGCTAAAGGTTTATTTGACCAATAAATGGATATGAAAGGGCAGAGGATATGCAATGACTACGCGAAATGCAATGATTAAAAGATTAGAACTGAAGGATGATGCCATCAAGAGATTTGAATTATAGGTTCATTTTGGATGTTTTTGCTATTTGAATTTTTGGGGTTTGCAAGGTTGAGAGGTTACAAATTCCTAGGTGTGATGTTTGTTTGAGATTTTTTTTGAACATGCACGCAAGACACATCATATAAAATATTTTTGAGTTTGATCTTTAGACAAGTTTTGAGATTCACAGGACAAGTGTGGTGTTTGATAATAACTGAAAATGTTTGTTTGGTTTTTATTATGAATGTTTTTTGATTGTTGCAATAAAATAACATTCAAGCACAAATCCTAGGTTGAAAAAGACAATATTTGCTAGATTCCCACTTGGATTTCTCTAGCTGCACTTATTCAGAGCGGATAGCTTATAAGTTTGGTGGCACTGGCTCCCCTCCATGACACACACTTCTCAAGCACACCAAACTTCAAATTCCCAAAGACCCAAAGATCTTAAGGAATTTTTTATCTCAACTTTGAACTACGATAATGTGGGGCAACTTCAGAGGTCCGACCTCCTGCACCAACAAATAAAAGGGTTTTTTTTGGCTAAAAATAAGAGGTTTCTAGTGGGGGACTGCCATGAATAGAGAGCCCATCTATAATAGCCTAAGAACTAGGAGGCCCACTCCCACTTTTCTCACCAAAAATTCTTGGTGGATCGAAGGTCTCATGGCTTGGCTTCAAACGATGCTAACCGCTCCTTGGGGTACAACTTTCATTCTTCCCCCTTTGATATAGCTCGCTAGGAAACATGTTTGAGGTCAAACCCTGGCAGGCCTCCTACTAAAAATAAAAAGGGAGACTAATGTGTATTTATCGTCACCAAGAATTGCACAAGTGCTCAAGGGGAGAGGATACATACACACTAGCTTGGGTAACACATAATGTGCAAGCACACCAAACACGACAAACAAAGTTCTTTTTAAGCACCAATAGAAGTGTTTACTATACTAAAAGATAGTCAGTTTAAAAGTAAAATCTTCAAGAAACATCCTACACCAAATGTCATTAGTAGTTTCAAGCTTCCAAGTCTTTGACAAACGCATGTTTAAGTTTTTTTTTTTTTTTCAAGTCTCTAACATGCGAACCTACAAAAAAGCCCAAGATTAGCCACAAAATAAAATAAAAAAAACTATAAAGAAAATGACATTTAATCTAGCTTAATAAAAAATAGTAAAATTAATTTTATCTAAAATTTTAATTATTCTAAAACAATCTAAATCTAAACTAAGTTAGAAAATCTAAATCTAGAATTAAATCTAAACTAAATTAAGAATTAAAATATAAATTAAATTAGAAATTTAAATTAAACTAAATTAAGAAACTTAAATCTAAATCAAATTAGAAATTAAAATCTAAATTGAATTAGAAATTAAAACCTAAACTAAATTAGAAATTAAAACCTAAACTAAATTAGAAATTAAAGTCTAAGCTAAATTAGAAGTTAAAGTCTAAGCTAAATTAGAAATTAAAGTCTAAGCTAAATTATGAATTAAAGTCTAAACTAAATTAAGAATTTAAAATCTAAATTAAATTAGAAATTTAAAATCTAAACTGGATTAGAAATTAAAATCTAAACTAAATAAGAAATTTAAAATCTAAACTAAATTAAGAATTAAAATCTAAACTAAATTGGAAATTTAAAATATAAACTAAATTTAAAATTTAAAATATAAACTAAATTACATTAATCTAAATTAAATATGAATTTAAATTGAACCAAATTTAAATTAATTCTAAAGTTAATTCAAATTAACAAAAATCAAAACTAAAACTAAAAATATAAATATAAACTAAAACATATTCAATGAATGGAGTCCGTGCGCTCATCCAACTGCCATTATTTTGCTTCACGTCGGATTCACCATTTTGTAGATGGAGGAAATGGGTTTGTAATCTTATTGAATTAAGATTCAAATTTCCAACATCGTCAATGAAGTTACCTGCAAGAAACAAAACACACACATGCAAAAATGAATATTTAATCTAAACACACATGCATGCTAATAGGGATTTACTCCATTGTTTTCCTACAATCACAATCTTGTGTTGAGAAATAGGTGCTCTCAGAAGCACGTGCACAAGAGGTTATGATTGACAGATGTGAGAGATATTTAAATGAAGCCAAAATGAGAGAGATTCAAAATACTAGTGATGAATGCAAATATGCTATGAGCAAATAGATATCAAAAAGAGTGCAAAACAACGAGTGCTAAAAGTGGATGCAAAGATAATGAAAATGCAAAGATTGTAGATGGATGGAAGATGAGAGGGGACTATGTTTAAATAGGCATCCTTAGGGTGAACCCAAATTACATAATGAATGTGGGATACAAGATTGACTTGGAAAAGTATATCCCACATACACGAGATGAGTGGAATAGAAGAAGTGCAATAGGATAAATAGGTGATAAAGCAGGTGCGGAAGAGGTTAGAAGAAGGATGTAATGAAGAATATTAAAATGGTTATATAATATTATTAAATGGATTAAATATATGAAAATTATGGTAAAAAGAAGGAAATTGATATTATGACATAATGAAGAATAATAATAATATAATATTAGGATCCCCTTAATGATTGGAAAAATTTAAATAAGAGGACGATTTTAATAAAAAAAATTGTGTCTACAAAAATTAACCTAAAATACTTTCTAAAACATGAAATATGAGTGCAAGATGGGAGTGATTTTAATAGCACAAGTTTTCTCTTAAAAGATGGATCCCTATTCAATAGAAGCAAACTCTATTTATAGAATAGGAAAAATGAAATTGATGGCCAAGATCAAAAGGATCAATCAACGATTAGAATGAAAGGAAAATGGAGGCATGGATCATGGATTCCTATCAAGGGTTAAGAATGCAAGTTGATATTTAATTAAGGGTTTACATTCATCCAAGCAAACACACTTTCAAAACATGCACAAAAGGTCTTATTGAAAGTTTGTTTCAAAAAAGAATATTCCCTTTTTCAAATGAGTGAAGAGAGAGAATATTTTGAAAGAATATTCTCATGGGTGAGGGAAATTAGATATTTAGTTAATTAAAACAAAATTTAATTGTGCAAAGGAGAAGGAATATTCCATGGGAATATTCCCTTTTTGGAGATATGTGCAAAGGAGGAATATTCTCTTGGAATACTCCCTTAGAAGTGGGGGGAA
This sequence comes from Sequoia sempervirens, assembly GCA_007258455.2. Taxonomy (NCBI): domain Eukaryota; kingdom Viridiplantae; phylum Streptophyta; class Pinopsida; order Cupressales; family Cupressaceae; genus Sequoia; species Sequoia sempervirens. The sequence goes on along the minus strand of VDFB02322083.1, from coordinate 16,999,104 downwards.
TTGGATTTAATTAGTAATTTGACAATTAAATAAGGTTTCAATTATGCAAATTAGGGGAATTATATTCAATATTCATTAAATAAAATGATTTAATGAAAAGGGGGATGTGATATGATATTTAATTAAATGACTTATGGTTATTTAATTAAATAAGAGGACTTTAGGGATTAAATTAAATAGTTTGATTTATTCAATTTAATAGGACAAAATGTTAGCATGAAAAGGGGGTGAATTAATCTAATTTGGTCAATCAGGTTAATAGATGAAAATGATGTAATTAATTAAATATCTAGGCTAATTTAATCAATTAAGCAAAAAAAGGATGGGTTTTAGAATGAAATGGTGCTAGTATATCTAATTTGAGTGCATGATATCATTCAGGACATTTTTAAGTGTCTACAATAAGAATAATGTTGCAACAACAAACAATAGATTTTGGTAAAAGAAAAACCCTATACTCTCTGAACTCCATTTCGGCACCCATCTTGAAAGGTAACTTTCTACAAAACTATTATTTCATAATAGCTATCTACCCTCTAGCAACATCTACCCTGAGGTGCTCTAGTCTACTTAGGTGTCACTTTTCTATTCAAATAAAAGAATATTCTTCACACGCATATCTACAGAAAAGTAAATCAATCTACTTATTTCCTCATTAAGAAAATAATCAAATACATGATTCAAATGGAACTGTTCATTACATTATTCAGTCATATCATACACATGACCCATGAATACATTCAACATTAATCATTATTCATTTAAGAATGAATAAAATAAGTAACAAAAGAAGGTATGTCACAAGTATGTGTATGTACATAGACGAAGGTCTATGTGCATACACATATATGTGCCCACTTAAGTTATTGATTTGTGCATACATTCTAAAATAGAAAAAACCACTAAATCAGATTGCTATCATTTAAATAATATTCCATTTTGACGTTTCATTTGTCAGAAATTCAAGAAATAAATGAATCTAAAACAAACTGTCTATTTTAATAGTTTCTCACATATTGTTGTGTCGTTTGTATCAAAAACAAGTTGTGATATTCAAACAATATTGTTTACAAATAAACACTTACTGTTTATAACAAAACAGTGTTGTTTACAACTAAACAATTATAGAACAATGTTGTTTACATATAAAACATTCATTGTTTATAAAAGAACATTGTTGTTTCATCTTAACAATTACTGAATGATATTGTTTCAGCTAAACAATTATAGAATGATACTGTTTGCAAATAAAACACTCACTGTTTATAACATAACAATTTTGTTTACAACTAAATAGTTACAAAATGATGTTTACATATAAAACATTCACTGTTTATAACAGAACATTGTTGTTTCAACTAAACAATTATAGAATGATGTTGTTTTAGCTAAAAAAATACAGAACGATACTGTTTTCAAATAAAACATTCACTGTTTATAACAAAACAATGTTGTTTCAGCTAAACAATTACATAAAAATGCTATTCACAAATAAAACACTCGCTATTTATAACAAATAGATGTTGTTTACAACTAAATAGTTATAGTTTATAACCAAACGATGCAGTTTGCAATAGTTTATAGTTACAGCTCCAAGTTACCATTTCTTCATTAATTCAAGCTTTATTATTCTAAAAATTTGTATAGAAAATTTATGTAAGAAAATAACTAAATGAAGCGGGTATTAATGTTTGAAAGGTGGTTAAAAGAACTCGAACAACTTGCTAACCTTTTATCAACAATGATAAAATGATCAGAATCATGGGATCAATCTCAACTAGATTTGGGTTTGTAAACCCTCTTTCAATGTTAACATATTATACTTTTGTCATTTTAAGAATGACTCATAGTCGTTGAATGTTGCTTTGAAACACGGTGGTTGAGCTCATAGCCATAAACGCCTACCCTAGGCCTGGAAGTAATCACCCCAAAGATGATATGGGTGTCATTCATGATGAATGATGGTTTACATTACCACACATGCAAGCAAATTAAGGGAACAAATTCATCATTCAGCCTTTTCCCTCTATGGACTAGGCAACATGAAACCATAATGTCTTTGTGACATAACAGGATATTTATAGCTGCAAATAAGTAACAGAAACCCGCAATACAATATTGGATGACATACGCCCACCATCACCCATAACGATGAGGAAACCAAGAAAATTAGAAATACCCTTCGATTCAGGATTGAAGGTGATGGCTTTGCACCATATGGGTGACCATCAGATGGATAATATTAAGCAAAATAAAATATATCATAATCTTTCAGTGAAAGATTTGGCCTACCCTTAAAAGGGTGGTATTGATTTATAAGTCACATCACTCCAATCATAGGCTTATTAGATCACTTGATAGCCCTATGATGAGCTAAATAAATATAATACATGCAACCTATGCACAAGGATGGTGGCATTACAATCTTAGAAAGAAATATACCACCAACTTTCCAAGTCGTTGGCAATACATGCACAAGCAAATCCAAGTATAGAAAAATTGACATGGCCATGATTATAATAAAAAAATACAAATCTGATTCACATAATTTGTATAAGAATTTCGATGAACAAATTTTATTCAATTCAATAGAACTGATGATATTATGATTTAGACTGTGCATAGATAATAGATGAAAATGTAAAAAGAAAAGAAAAAGAAAACATATATATATGCATATATGTGTGTGTGTGTATATATATATTTGTATTTGCATATAAATATTTTCATGTACATATTCATCATTTAAATAAGAATGGAATTTCATTTTCATTATGAACAATAATGTTTAAATGTATAATTGAAATACATACATTCATTCACATGCTAAGTCTCACTTTCATTTTCCTCTAAATTCTCAAAACACAAGCTCAAGATTGACATTTAAATATAAATCTCACATAGTTTACATTTCACAAGTACATCTTTTCAATCATCGAGTCATTTCAATCAACTTAATTTAATTTCCTACATGAATTTTCAAATGTAGGTATCTTGCCATTTTGTGGTGTGTGCACCCATATTCCATCTAGATTACCGTTCGATTAAGCTAAACAATCCTATTTCAACTGTGTTCTTGTTCTTCAACCTATCACACTACAACTACACACACTTGCACTTGCAAAACTCATCAATAACATTCAATTCATGATAATATATAAGATAATTCAAAAAGATCACATAGTCAACGACGGTCAACTTCTTTCAATCTTTTCACAAATATCAAAATTTCCATTCAACATATTGATTTTTCTCAATAATTCAATTTACCATGTTATAATTAAAAATGCAATAAAATCAGGTTATGGCATCCTTCCCCTCTTGGAAGAGACATCATCTCGATGTCTATTTAATCAAAATTTGATCATATATGTCTATTTCAACATCACATCATATTTTTCCAAACCAAAACATCATAATATTTCAGTCCAAAATTTTCAAACAAAATTATCAAAGTCTCTTTCTTATGAAAGAAAATGTGGAAAGGAGCATTCTATTTCTTCTGCATCCTCCCAAGTAGCACTGTCTTTAGAGTACTGGTCCATTGGACCTTATACTAAGAAATATCTCTGCTCCACAACTTAATGTTGCATCTATTCAAGATTCTAATAGGCTCCAGTATCACCACTCTTGGATCTTGTACCTGCAAGGATTGCCAATCAAGCACATGAGCTGCATCAAGATGATATGGCTTAAGCAAGGAAACATGAAACATGTTATGAAGTCAAGCTAGAGTAGGTGGTAGAGCTAGTCTATAAGAAATTGGGTTAATCACTTCCAATACTTCAAACAGTCCCACATATCTCGGGGCCAACTTGGAAGACTTTCCAAAGGAAATAGTGCTTTTATGAGGTTTGAATGTTAAGAAGACTTTATCCCCTATCATAAATTATCTAAGAGTTCTATTCTTGTCAACATAACTCTTCTTTCGGTCAGCCGCCTCCTCCAGTCTGCTCTTAATGACTCTCATTTGTTCTTCCATCTCCTTAAGCATTTCAGGTCCTACTGTGATCTTGTCTTCCAATCTACCCCAACTGATTAGTGTATGACACTTTCACCCATAAAGAGCTTCAAATGGGGCCATACCTAGGGATGTGTGATAATATTTATTACAAGAAAACTCTACCAATGGTAAATATTCTTCCCACTTGTACTATTGGTCCATGTTGTACATTTAGAGGAGGTCTTCACCTACTTGATTCACCCTCTCTATTTTCCTATCAGTGTGAGGATGATAAGCCAAGCTGAAATTTAACTTGGTTCCCAATGCGACATTTAGGGTTGTCTAAAATCTTGAGGTCATCCAAGTGTCTCTATCAAAAATGATAGTCTCTGGCACTCCATGCAAGCGAAAGATCTTCTGGACAAATTTCTTGGCCAGGGTCAACGATCCATCCTTAAGGTTTCCTGGAATGAAGTGCACAACCTTATTCAACTTATCAATCATGACCAAGATAACATAATGCCTATTCTTTCTCAAAGGAAACCCCTGTACAAAGTCCATACTAATCACCTATCATTTATACTCAGGTATGTCATGAGGATGCAGTAGCACGACTAGATGTGCATGCTCAACTTTAACTTGTTGGCACTCTAAGCATCTAGCTACATACTCCACTACATCCTTCTTGAGTTTAGGCCAAAAGTAAAAAGTTTTCAATTATGTGATCATCTTGGATACTCCAAGGTGTCTTGAATAAGGTGCATTATGAACCTCCTCTAAAACCAACTTCCTCAACTCTCCAGAGTTTGGAATATACATTCTTCTCTAGTATCTCAAAATACCATCTAGTTCAATCTCATACCCATTGAACTGATGATCTGTAGGATTCTCTACTAGGGCGCTCTTCACTCTCTCATAGTGCTCATCCCCTGGAAAATTTTGTATCACCTATTGTCTCAAATTAGACCTTTTCAAGATCATGGCTGTCAAATGTCTTCATCTGCTAAGAGCATCAACCACTCTATTCTCTTTTCCTTTTATATACTCAATTTTGAAGCCATACTCACTAAGGAATTACAACCACCTTCTCTGATGTGCATTAAGGTTAGGTTGAGTAAAAAATTATCTCAATCTCAAGTGGCTTGTCTTGAGTTCAAATGGCTTTCCCAAGAGATAATGCCTCCACATCTGTAAGGCATGAACTATTGCAGCCAATTCTAAATCATGCAGTGGGTAGTTCACCTCATGTTATTTAAGCCTCCTTAATTCATACACTACCACTTGTCCATCTTGCATTAGTACTGATCCCAATCCCTCTCCTGAAGCATTCGTGATTACTATCAATCTTCCATTAGGATTAGGGATGGTCAACATTGGTGCTATCGTGAGCCTCTCCTCTAGGAGTTGGAATTTTTGTTCACATTTATCGATCCATTCAAAAGACATTCCCTTTCTTTGGAGTGATGTAATAGGAGATGAAATCTAGGAGAACCCTTGCAAATTTTTTTGGTAATAGCCTACAAGGCCCATGAAGCTATGGACTTCTGACACATTCTAAGGCATCAAACATTCCATTATCTCCTTGATCTTCTTGGGGTCTACAGAGACTCCTTTATCTAAAATAATATGGCCTAGATAGTGCACCATGTCTTGATAGAATGAACACTTGGATAGCTTCCCAAAGAGTTTCCTTTCTCTCAGCCACTGTAGAAATATCCTCAAGTGCCTATCATTCTCTTCAAAAAACTTTGAGTAAACTAGGATGTTGTAAATGAAGATTAAAAAAATTCATCCAAGCAGTCTTTGAATACACTATTCATGAGGTGCATAAAAGTTGTTGGTGCATTAGTCAAACCAAAAGGTACAACAATGAGCTTGTAATGTCCATACCGTGTTTGGAAAGCAGTCTTTAGAATATATTCTTCCTTAATTCTCAATTAATGGTACCCTGACTTGAGATCTATTTTGGAGAACACTATCACTCCCTTCATCTGGTCAAACAACTCATCAATCCTTGGGAGTGGATATTGGTTCTTGATGGCAGCCTTGTTCAACATTCAATAGTATATACATAGACATAAGGTTCCATCCTTCTTTTTCACAAAGATAACTGGTACTTTCCAAGGAGACACACTGGGTCTTATGATCCCTTTGTTCAACAATTCCATTAACTGGTCCTTCAAATCATAGAGTTCTATCTAAGCTTTAAGGATCTTTGCATTCCACAAATTGTGACTAGGTTTATGTAATCATCCAGACAATTGACTACCTTATCCTCACAATTCACTATAGCCTTATGCTCAGTTAACCAATTTATTCCAAAAATTACATCATATGATCCTAAAGGTGCCACATACAGGTTGACTTGGGTTTGAAAGGTTGGAAGCTCTAATTCAATGCAAAGAGATAGGTATCTACCCTCTGCTCTACTAGATTCTCATACTGGATTGTCCATGATTTTTCCATGTATCCAAGTCTAATAGGTATCTTGTATATTATTCTAGGATCTATGAAAAATTTAGTAACTATGGTATCAATTAAAATAGAGATAGTTTTTCCATAGAGCTTACCTGTCAGTTGAATTGGAAAAGCCTGATATTTTGCCTATTTGTTATCCACTACAACGTGGATCTGGTGATGTTGAGTCTGTTGATAGTTTCCTTCCTTTCGTGACTTTGACTATTGTGGATAATTTGAGGCATAATGATTTCCTCCATAGGGATAACACCCATCATGAGCCTCTTTACGACCTCCTGGCTTGTCTTCCTTGAAGCCTTTCTTCTTTTGGTCGTCTTTACCTTTGTTTTTGTTTGCCTTCTTATTCTTTCCACCACTACCATCTTCACCTTTCTCCTATGACTCACTTCCCCTCATGAGGTTATGGATTTGATGGTTCTTGTTTCCTTTTTGAAAATTTTTATTACCAAACCACAACTTAGGATTTGTATTATTGCGGTAGTTGGATAATTGCTACAATTTTTGCTCCTATTTAGTGGCTTTTTGGAAGACTTCATTCATGGTAAAAGGATCATGCATATCCAATTTAGCTCCAATGTGGGGTCTTAGTCCCAATATGAATTTTAAGATATGGAAACGTTTGTCTCTCTAATACTGAGGCACATACTTCAATAGGTTGGTGAACTTTTCCCAATATTGGGTCACAATCATGCTCCCCTGAGTTAAATTCTAGAATTTTGTCACCTTCTTGTTGAAGAAGACCCGTGGTAACCATCTCTTCCTAAAATATTAGAGGAAGAATTCCCAAGTAATCTCAGTAGGCTAAAGATTCCTTTCAAATTTATCATTATCCCACCAAGTCATTGCTTCACCAAAAAGCTGATACATAACCCATGCTGCTTTAGTCTGGTTAGATAGGTTACGAGGCCCAAAGAATTTTTCTATCTCAATAATCCATGCCTCTTCTCCTACTCTGATAGCCTTACCATCAAACTTAGGCGATGCCATTCTTTTGAGATCTTTTCCAAGTTCTTCCTCAATTCGACCTTGAGGACCTCCACTTGGACCACCGTCCCCTTGGTTGACCTTTGCATTCCTATGAATATGGTCCTCATGTGCCACTTAGAACTCATGTTCTATGTGATCCATATAAACCTCTTATTGGTTCAGAAGCTCTAGAATCTATTCCAACCTCTTGTTTGGTTTGTTGTCTGACCCACTACCACTCGTCTCTTTCCTGGTGGTCACCATGTTGACTCACACTTGACCTGCATCACATTTCACATCTATCACATCTTAACACTAGGTTATACAAATAAATATTCTTATTATACATCACATTACATACTCATACATATATCACTCATTCATCAAGGACATACACATTCACACATTGAAAACATATTTCAGAGTTCTTCACTTGAACACATCAAAAATATAATCTTGTTTTATTTATATTAAATGTGGGTCAATAGACCCTTATTTACAAAGGATTCTTGTTACATTATTCACATTTTCTCATTATCAAAAAGAGGACATTCCTTTGGGTCCTCATCAGAATTTACATCACAATTTTTAGAAGAGGATGGTTGGGCACGCATGCTCTCCTTTTCCTCTTTAGTTAACAAGGGTGTGTTGGGTCCACACCTTAGAGGTCAATCTAGTATTTCGGAAAGCTTTATGATCTTAGGTGTTCATTTCTCCTCAATCTTCTTGCCTCTCTCCAGCTTAAGTCATGAAAGGGCTTAAGCTAGAGTCTCGTCATCGATAATCTCGGGTTGAACCTTCCTCTTAGAATTTTATTCCATTACGTATTTCTTATGTGAGGTTCTAATGGTTTTCCCTTTCTTTCATCTTGCCTTTGACCTTCCCATACCTTCATTCAATCCAGGTTCGGTCAAATTTTAGGACAACTAAATGTGGTCAAGGGTCAACTATCCCCTAGTCAAGGCTATGGTAGACTCAAAAGGCCTAGAGTTGAACCCTAAGCTATGATACCAAATGTAATAACCCATCCTAAATTATTACTTAATTAATATTATTGCAAATGGCATATGGATATATTCAAATTAAGAAGACATAACTATGTAGCTATAATCAATCATAGCAACACATGTCTAATTAAAATGAGTCAAATATTTATATATTCAATTCAAATGTCAATTACAATATCTAAGTTTGACTTGGATTATAAGGCCACAAAGTAAATACAATGTACAACTTTTTTGTTACATCATAGACTAAAATAGTCTTGTAAACATCTAAGGTTCCTCTTGATGCTCGCCTCCATTGGTGGATGAGAACATGGTTGAAGTACATTACTGCCCAACCACAAAGCTTACACTTTCCTGAAATTCTTCCAACTTGAAGAATACCCGACCCTACATGAAAAATTTAGCAAGAGAACAATATGCAAGGTGGAATATGGTGTGTGCCCATACATCAACATGTATTTCTATCCATAAGTTAGAAAAGAAAATGCAAGCTCTATGCTAGGAATGGAAAAGAGTGTTATCACATACTCCATACATACATAATGAAAAAAATTGCTTAGACAAGCATAAGAATAATGTTGCAATAACAAACAATAGGTTTTGGTAAAAACAAAACCCTATACTCTCTGAACTCCATTTCAAGACTTGTCCCAGAAGGTAACTTTCTACAACACAATTAAATTTCATAACACCTATCTACCCTCTAGTAGCATCTACCCTGAGGTGCTCTAGTCTACTTAGGTGTCATTGTTCTATTTAAATAAAAGAATATTCTTCACACACATATCTATGGAAAAGTAAATCAGTCTACTTATTTCCTGATTAAGCAAATAATTAGATACATGATTCAAATGTAACTGTTCATTACATTATTCAGTCATATCATACACATGACCCATGAATACATTCAACATAAATCATTATTCATTTAAGGATGAATTGAATAAGTAACACAAGAAGGTATGCCACAAGTATGTGTATGTACACAAATGAAGGTCTATGTGCATATACATATACTTGCCCACTTAAGTTATTGATTTGGGCACATATTTTGAAATAAAAAAACCATTAAATCTGATTGCTATAATTTAAATAATGTTCCATTTTGGAATTTCACTTGTTAGAAATTCAAGAAATAAATGAATCTAAAACAAGTCTGTTTTAACAACTTTTCTCACATATTGTTGTGCCGTTTGTATCAAAAACAAGCTACGATATTCAAACGATGTTATTTACAAATAAATACTCATTGTTTATAATAGAACGGTGTTTTTTGCAACTAAATAGTTACAGAAAGATGTTGTTTACATATAAAACATTCACTATTTATAAGAAAACATTGTTGTTTTAGCTTAACAATTACTGAATGATGTTGTTTCAACTAAACAATTACAAAATGATGTTGCTTGCAAATAAAACACTCACTATTTATAATAGAACGATGTTGTTTACAACTAAACAGTTATAGAACAATATTGTTTACATATAAAAGATTCACTATTTATAACATAACATTGTTGTTTGAGCTAAATAATTATAGAACAATGTCGTTTCAGCTAAACAATTACAAAACAATGTTGTTTTCAAATAAAAAATTCACTATTTATAACAAAACAATGTTGTTTCAGCTAAACAATTACAAAACAATGCTATTTGCAAATAAAACACTCACTGTTTACAATAGAATGGTGTTGTTTACAACTAAATAGTTATATTTATAACCAAACGGTGTAGTTTGCAATAGTTTATAGTTATAGCTCCAAGTTACCATTGCTTTGTTAATTCAAGCTTTATTATTCTAAATTGCTGTATATAAAATTCATGTAAGAAAATAACCAAATGAAGTTGTTATTAACTTTTGAAAGGTGGTTAAAAGAACTCAAATGACTTGCTAACCATTTATCAACAATGATAAAATGATCAAAATAAGAGGATCAATCTCAACCAGACTTAGGTTTGTAAACCCTCATTCAATGTTAACATATATTATACTTTTGTCATTTTAAGAACGAACCACAGTCATTGACTATTGCTTTGAAACATGGTGGCTGAGGCTGTAGCCATAACCTCCTACCCTCGGCTTGGAAGTAATCGTCCCAAGGATGATATGGGTGTCATTCATGATGAATGATGGTTTACATTACCACATATGCAAGCAAATTAAGGGAACAAATTCAGCATTCAACCTTTTTTCTCTATGGACTAGGAAACATGAAACCATAATGTCTCTATGACATAATAGGATATTTATAGCTACAAAGAAATAACAAAGGCCCATAATACAATATTGGGTGACATAAGACCACCATCACCCACGGTGACGAGGCAACCAAGAACATTAGAAATACCCCTTGATTCAGGATTGAAGGTGATGGATTTGCACCATATGGGTGACCATTAGATGGATAATATTAAGCAAAATAAAATATATCATAATCTTTCAGTGAAAGATTCATCTTACCCTGAAAAGGGTTGTATCGATTTATGTCACATCACTCCAATCATAGGCTTATCAGATCACCCGATAGCCCTGTGCTAAGCTAAATAAATAGAATACATGTAACCTATGCACATGGATGATGACATAAAACTGACATGGCTATGCTTATAATTAGAAAATACAAATCTGATTCACATAATTTGCGTAAGAAGTTCGATGAATAAGTTTTAATCAATTCAATAAAACCAACGATATAACGATTCAGACTGTGCATAACAAATAGATGAAACTGTTAAATAAAAAGAAAAGCAAACATTTTAATGTAAAACACCAAATACCTCTAAAAATGAGGATTTTCCTTTAGATTTTTCCACGATGCTTCGTTGAACAACCCCTTCTCTGGGTGTTGGTTTTGATATTATCCTTTAAGAATAACAACTTTCCTTCATTTCACTGCACCTCCACTATGGGGTCATTTCGAATGATAATGAGCATTAATTTTTTATCGATTTCAAGTTCAACTATTAAGAGGTATAAATATATATATATATATATATAGCCATATATATATTTATATACTTTTATATTCATATTCATGTTCTTTCATAGATATGTATGTTCTTGATATATATATATGTATATGCATATATACGTGTGTGTGTATATATACATGTATTTGCATATAAATATTTTCATGTACATATTCATCATTTAAATAAGAATGGAATTTCATTTTCATTTCGAACAATAATGTTTAAATGCATAATTGAAATACATACATTCATTCACATGCTAAGTCTCACTTTTGTTTTCCTCTAAATTCTCAAAAAACAAGCTCAAGATTGACATTTAAATATAAATCTCATGTAGTTTACATTTTGCAAGTACATCTTTTCAATCATTGAGTCATTTCAATCAGCTTAATATAATTTCCTATACGAATTTTCAAATGCAGTTATCATGCTATTTTGTGGTGTTTGCACCCAAATTCCATCTAGCTTACCGTTCGATCCGGCTAAATGATCTTACTTCAACCGTGTTCTCATCCTTCAACCTATCACCCTACAACTACACACACTTGCACTTGCAAAATTCATCAATAACATTCAATTCATGATAATATATAAGATAATTAAAAAAGATCACATAGTCAACGACGGTCAACTTCTTTCAATCTTTTCAAAAATATCAAAATTTCCATTCAACATATTGAATTTTCTCAATAATTCAATTTACCATATTATAATTAAAAATGCAATAAAATTGGGTTATGAAAGGATAAAATGCAATGCAATGACCTAAAATGCAATATGCAAATGCAATTTTCATAGTCTAAACAAGGTAATATTATGATTACATTATGTAAAAACCTAAAATAAATGTCTTGTAAATGCAATTTTGAAATCACACAATGCACTAAATTTACCAAATTAAGCTAGACATGATCAAATTGATGAAATCGAAATTCTGCAAATAGTAACAAAAATCTAAAAACAATAAACAAGAATGCATAAATTAATATTTTAATGCCTAGAAAATCAGATTATGACCTAATTAGGGACTCATTCACCCTAGGGAGAATGGGTCTTAGATGAGGGTTTTGAAACAAGTTTTTACAGATTTTTGAGTGATTTTCAATAGTTTCCAAATTCTAGTTTGTTACAACAAGTTTCAGTTTGATTTTTTTGTGGATTCAATGTTGAAAGCAAGTGCAAAATGTGATAAAATGACAACCTAGAACACCTAATTTGATATGCAATTTTTTTTTCAATTTTCAAATGCAAGTTAATATGATGTAATGCTATGCAAATGATATGCAAAATGACTAATTTTTTTTTGGTATTTTTTAGATTTAAAGAATGAAAAATATGCAATCCTTAAATCCTTAAATGGAATGCAAAGACAAGACACCCTGAGTGAGACCTAATCCAATGCAAAGAGATGCAAATTAATCCAAGATCTAAATCTAGGATGAACGGGGACTCTAAAATAAAAATAATACGATGATCAAAGTCAGGTTCAAAAGGTCAGGTTCACCATAATGAAATATAGAAAAAAAGTTTGAACACCAAAATGAATTGATGAGCAATGGGGGTATGATGCACCTATTTCTCTAATTTCATTCAAAATGCAAGTTATAGAGGATAGATCTAAAAATTAACAAAACTAACTATCAAAATGTAGATTTGGAAAGGTGAGAATGATGTGTACCTATCACCAAAGATGCTTTTTCAGACCTCACTGAGGACTCATTCACCCTATGGCGAATGTGTCTTAGGTAGGTTTTCTATAAATTGCTTTCTAGGTTTTATTCTTCTTAGTCTACACCTCCAAATTCCAGGTGTTCACTGTTAGAAAGTTAGAAATAAAATCTGTAGAGGAGTTTTTGTGATTTGACAACTTTTCTTGCAACTTTGACAACTTTGCAACTTTCTTCAATTTTTCTTTTCAAATTATCTTCAACCTAAAATACGCAATCACACATCAAAGAGAGATTTTTTTTTTTTTGTTAGGTGAATGGGGGTTTTCCTTGGTCAAACCCCATTTTGGTAATTAAACCTTGTAATGAAACAATGAAAGAAGGAATGATGAATGAACAACACTATTTAACAACTCGCCAATCCTTATTTGAACCTTGGATAATAAGTCTACAAAATAGCATGAAGTGGCCTCAATGAATGTAGATCTTGATCATGAAACTTGATGTGAAACAATGCCTTTGATATGCTTGATTAGATCTTGAATACTACATCAACATATTAGCTCAAACAACATGCATGATGCAATAAATCTTTGACATGATGATAGGAATCTTGATTGTTGCAATAATCCTCTATAAATTTTCTCTTGAATGCCTTGAAAATTCTCTTGAATTCTCTCTTGATGCTCTAGCTTGATCTCATGAAGTCATTTAAAAATTCTAGGATGAACTTAGTGAAATAATCTTGTATTTATACATATCTTAACATTAATTCTCAAAATTCAAATATCACAAGCTGACATTGAATTGTGGATTTGAAATCATTAAAAATACTACCAAAAACATATTTCAAAGAGGGGTCCTAAGTCTAAGTGAGGACCCATTCGCCATAGGGCAAATGGGTCCTAGGCCACTTACCTAGGACACTCATTGGACAATGTTAAACATTATATTAAAATAGGGTCCTAGATCTAAGTGAGGACCCATTCACCCTATAGAAAATGGGTCCTAGGTCACTTACCTAGGACACACATCTTCCAAAGTTAAGTGTTGTGTAATGGAATTTATGAATGTCAAGTTTTATCCCTTGGAATTTGCATTTAATTAGGCTTGGATTTGGATTAAAGGGGCCAATTAAGGAAAATTAACCTCAATTAATTAATAAATCCCTAGATTAATGTGAAAGTGTAAAGGTACACCTTACAACATAAAAAAAAAGGCACAATTAAGTCCTTTTAATTTAAAAGGGCCCTAAACTTAATGTTAGGGAAAACTTTAAGAAGCGCCCCCTTGGCGAAGGTGTAAAATCATGGCGAATCTTGTATACTTCCCGATAAAAATATTAATTTTAGTGGCAAATTTTTTCATTTTTCTTGAAAAAAAAGTCCATTGGCGAATCTTTTCTAATCGCTAGAAGTCTGTGGAAAATCCTGGCGAAATGCAAATTTTTTAAAACCACTAAAATTTTTCCATTGGCAATTAAAATTTATTTTCAAACCAATAAAATATTTAGATTGGCGATTAAACCTATTTTCAAACCAAAAAAAATAATTTTGTTGGTGATTAAAACTTTTTTTCAAACTAAAAAATAAAATTCATTGGCGAATTAAACCTATTTTCAAATGATTAAGAAAAAAATATTGGAAAATTAAACATACTATCAAACTAATAAAAAAAATGTAGTGGCGAAGTGTCAGTGAAAATCAATATAACCACGACCATTCGATGAATTGTCTATGGACTATTGTAGTTGCATTCTGGAAATAAATCTCTGAAGTAGTAGACTTGTGAATTGAAAACTTCAGAATAACACTAGAATCGTTAGATTTTTTTTTTGGTCAGTAATAGGATTTTGTATTGCATGAAAATAAAGATTACATCATTTGCCTCATTGTTTTCATCAACCATCCAAAAATCACCTACAACTATAACAGTTTTTTCAAAAAAGCATCTTAACATGCTTCATAATAGAAAAAGTAACCCTGCCCAACTAAAACTAGTTCCACAACTATCTGTATCTACCTTACATATTTCAACAAGATTCTCAATTGTTCTTTTACCCTTCCTAGTATCTACTATAAACACTATACAACCGTAACAGGGTTCAACCCCCAACAAGCCAAAAATTTAGTACTAGTCTTGCGTTAATTCTACAAAAACCCTACAAAAACTACAAATTCAACTAGTGCTACCTGTTTCATAGCCAAATTTCCTTGTTGTTTTGATTTTCATCTTCCGCTTCTTCACATTCTATCCTTTTTCTTTCATACACTTTGCCTCCACTTTCACCTATGCTTCCATGTGCTCTGCCTTCGCTTTCGTCTTTGCTATAATTGCTTCCACCTTCATTAGCTCTATAAAGAGCTTCAATGCTTTCCAACCTAACTTCGCTTCTTTCATCCTCCGGCCAATGCACAAAAGGGATGCATCCTTATGCCCCTTCTAGTTCCACATTTTCAAAGCCTTCCCGAATGTCCAAACCTTCACCTGGAACTGCCCATTCAAGTATTGATTCTAATCCTTCCAAGAAATCTCTATGCACAATCATCTCCATCACTTCTCTCACTGTGATTGTCGATTCCCCCAAGTCCAAACCCCATGCTATAATCGAGGCGTAGACATCCATGTTAGTCCTATATCTATGCCTCAAATTTCCAAAGGATTTCCCAAAAATCATCCACACACTTTGTACCAACCTCCCATCAGTGAAGAAAAAGATCCCCATTAATATTTGGTTAGAAGCTTCACCATAAAATGGGTTTAATTGCCTCCTCGAACGTAGAGTGAAGTTGGCCTCCATTTGAAAACTGCTGCAACTACACCACCACCACCACCACTCTTTCAGACTTTTTGTGTGCTTTCTTCTCCATGCCAAACTCTATTATTAACTTCGCTTATCCAGGGCCGAGAGGTAATAATTTTCCAAACTTTGCACATACCAATCTTAATTAGCCATTGATCCTCTAGTCATGTCCACTTGCTCCAATCTTCCTATGATCTTCACTTCATAAATGCACCGTCCTTGCCACCTTTCCTATCTTAATTCACCAAAGTCGAGGTTTCGGTGCTTTTCCTAACCTTAGTTGCAAGTCTTTCTTGGTCATCTTTGTAGTCGGTGGGTCGGAGGTTTCAAAAACTTTGAAACTTTAGAATTTGGTTCTAAGGACGTTCCAAGTTTCAACGACCACACAACATTATGGACCACAACTGTATGATGAATTTTCAATGGACGACTGCAGTTGCATTCCAGAAGTATATCTCTCAAGCACTAGATTTATGAATTGAAACCTTCAGAATTACACTAGAACCGTTAAATGCAAACACATGGCGAGATCAAGGCTCATCATCATGGTAATGAACCCGATGGGTTGGATTTTGGCAATGAGCGATAGAAGAACTTAAGTGGTAGAAATATGCACGTGCATAAAGTTTGTTTTAAAAGAGGCACCGCCTAGGAAGAATGTAGGACCAAGGCTTAAAAACTTAAGGACGTTTTACACAAAGGATGTAAAGGAAAATCAATATAACCATGACCATTCGATGAATTTTTGATGGATGGATGTAGTTGCATTCCAGAAGTAAATCTCTGAAGTAGTAGACTTGCGAATTGAAACCTCTAGAATAACAATAGAACCGTTAGATGCAGAAACATGGTGAGATCAAGGCTCATTTCTCTCTTTTCAATGCCTCAGTGTATTACATTCATTTAATTGAAATTCTCAATCTTTTGAAATCTGAAGCCATTGATTGGACTTCTCATAGCTTTAATGAAAAAATATTTGTAATGATTTCATATATTTTGAGTGGCATTGGTAGTGGTGACTGGAGTTTGGCAATTTTGACAACTTGTCAGATTGAGGTACAATTTGCATGTAGCTAGATGTCAATCAAATTAAATATTTTAATTGTACATGTAAGGGTTAAGATACATGAATCGACTAAGTTGGTTTTTTGGTTTGCGTGAATCAGGCTAGTAGCGACACTGGTGGCCCATAAATAGGGTTAGTGATAGTGGATATTATCATAAGGGTTTTCATTTTTTTTGGGTTAATAAGGATTCAAGAAGATGTGGTATTATTGAGGATACTCTAAATTCTCTTGCCTCCAGTTATGTAGTTGTAGAGTAAAAGACCAATTTCCTTCAAGTTCAAAATGGGTGGAATTGGAAAAAAGTTGATTTGGTTCACCTGACTTCTCAGACAGGTTTTGAACTAGGACATGAGGAGCTTTGATGGACATAAGTGCTATCTTGATGCATGGAGGCTACAGGTAGAAGATGGGAGAAATTTTACTACCCATCTTCTGCATGACTCTGGTTCTCAAAGGGGATAAGCACATTTTGTATCTTCACAGCTCCCATTTCCCAAACATGGTTGGCCAGGCGAGTTTCTTGCATTTATTTTTAGTGCCACATTTGTACCGCATTCTCACCAATAGAAGCTTTGGTATCATGCATTTATTTTTAGTGTCACATTTGTATTACATTGTCACTGACAAGACCTTGGAAATTGGAATCAATTTGTAATCCATTGTCATGAGCAACAACTTGGAATAAATTGTGTCTATGTAAAGTGACTTATGTTATTTATACAAAATAGGAGCTTGCCTGCTCTACAGCTACTCATCTTTAAAAAGATATGTAATAATGTGACATTGTAATTTAGTTGTAATAAAATAAATGGTTGTGTTGTGTTAATCTTTGTTATAAATTTACAGTAAAGAGTTATTTTATGAGTTTAGTGTCTATGAATCTATTCAAATAATTTTTTTTTTCCTTTAAGAAATTAAGTATCATCTATTTATGAAATAATCGCATGCAGATCTAAAAGTAAAACATAAAGTAATACAAATAAAAAAATAAAGTTGCCATCAAATTGACAAAAAAACATTATAAACACTAAAAGTTGTCACTCTTGTTAGGGTTTACCAAAATGTGATTGATTTCTAATTTTTCATTGACCATCTCCCCCAAATCATGGTATCATTATTCATTTTATTAAGTCCTTTGCAACGTTAAGTTACCAGTCCCTTGGCCTTGATGTCAATCCTAGCACATTAAAGTTTAAAACAACTTTAAAACACATTTTTATTATTTATAACATAATTCATAAATTACTCAGCCATTTGATGAACATTTGATGTATGGTTGTGTTGATTTGTTTTTATGCACTTCTCAACATAGGTAATGCATAGGCGCACTACCTCTCTTGAAAGGAAATATCCAACAAGGGGTTGTTGAAAACTATCCAAGGTCTCTTGGGTGTTAGGTCATGATGTGCATGGGATTTCTCAGTTGTTCTAATGTGATTTTGTTGGTAATCATAGGGAAGACTTACGAAGTTAAGTTGGAGGGAAGGTGAATCTTATAATAGAGTTCTTGAGATGGGAAGTTGGTGTGTAAATTGTTGTAGGTTCAAACAACAGTCTTAAACTCCTATTTCAACTTTAGATTTGGCTTTACAATGTGCAATGAACCTTGGCATAGGTTATTTCTAAAAAAAGGGGAAAAAGGGCAGGGAAGAGATAAGGTTCTTGGATTTGAAACAACAATGAATACTGATCATGGAGGATTCTACTGCAAACAACCTTCCTAAAACAAAATTTCACTTAACCAGATTATATCATAGTCTAATGAAATTTGTGCAAGATTCTAAGGACTGCAGATATTCAATCGTTTATTCACCATAAGCATGAACAAACAATGATAATTTAGAGCAGCTTTTAGATTATGCCCAGACTAACTTTACATAGCTGTTTATCATCAACAAATAGCAAAAAGCATGGACAAGGAAAGTTGCTAGCACACAACATAATTCTTCACCATCAATGAACAACATTAACTAATCTACTAAAATTAAGAACAAGAAAGTAAATCTACTCAAATTAACTATGGGAGAAGAACCATGTAACATGCAAATAAAACTAAAGAATTCACCAAAAGCACGAACTTCTATTAAAATTTCAGCAGCATGTCATTACATCAACTCAACTCTCCTTGAAAATGAGAGGAGACCCCCTATTTATAATGTTCAAAAAGAAAAATGAATGGAAAAGATTGATTTGCTTTGTGTGGCCAAGATTCACTACAAACTAGGGTTTCACCTACCCCCAAATATATTACAGTTTAAAATACATTCTTTGTCTTTTCCCTATTTTGTCTTCTAGTAGGCAACACTGTAGCACTTTTGTCTTTTGCTGATTTCCTTTGCTAAAACTATTCTGTGAGAAGATTTTCATCAATAACTAGGTTTCCTTCCTACTTCTTCAAACCAACATACTCCATGAACTTGCTGATTAAAGTCCGAAGCTTATCAATCTCCATTATTTCAAACTGAATCACTTGATAATTCCATTGCTTGGATCAATCTGTGAGTGTATCACAATCTCCATCACACTTAGCCATGTTGTCCTTGACCTATTCAAATTGGGAAAAATCCTGAGCAGTGAAATTCATAAAGTTTGTGGTAAGCTCGCCTGACATTCCATCTTCCATCTTCTTGCATAAATAAGGCTTTATCTTTTCCAGATCAATTTTGATAGTGGGCATATATTAACCCGTCATTAAATTCAAATACTTAGTACATGATGCCTTGGTTTCTTTGGCCCATTCAATGTCAGGATACACCTTATAGAACACCTGCTCCGGTATCTCTTTTCTATGATCGAAGTCCAACTTCCACATATCCACTAGCCAATGATCATCCTCTGTGAAGGCAAGCTCCTTTTCCCATGTTTTCTGAGGCAGCTTAAGGATGGCTTCAATTTTAGGGTAGGTGGACCCATACACCTTTGAGAAGTTAGTGCGAAACTTCCTCGTGCCCTCAAGGTATTTTTGTACTTCTAAAAACTTATTTGTTGTCCTGACAGCACGATTGATGCCCATGTTTCCAGCATATAGAACCTGTTGGAACCACTCCTCTATAGTCTTAGTCCAGTTCTTTATTTTCTCAAGCTGATCAATATGGTCCTTGGAAAAAAATTGTGGTGGCATCGAGGATGTGGCGGGAAGCTCTTCTGTTGATGACCATTGTTGAATATAGGCTATTAGATCAGCCACCTGCACTTTCAACTCCTCCTTGGAGATCTTATCCTTGTGCATTTGATGTACCACTATGGGGAAAGACTCTTGGAGATGATCTATCTTCTGTTCTCTGGTGGCTGCCCCCAAGTCAATGGTGGAGACATTATAGCGTATCCCCTCTTCATTCATCGCTGGGGTGGCTATTTGCATGGTCTGGGACCCAGAGGCATCCATGGTCAATTTAGATATGACTTTAGGCTTCTTTTCTTTCTTTTTGATTATCTAAGCTTGGGCCAAGATGGCCTCTAGCCTTGCCCTAAGATCCTTTAAGGTTGGGGTCTTCTTTTCCAATTGCTTCTCTAGCCATTTAGGCATCTAAGATTCTCCCCTTGGTGATTCATGACTGACCTCCTCTTCCCCAATCTCAATCTCTTTGTCACCTGAAGCTTTTCGCTCCATCTTTGTGTCTTCTTCCTCTTCATCAGAGTCCCAGATGAACACTGTGTGTTTTATGGGGGACTTGGTGGGAACGTTCCTTGGGGCTATCCTCCTTTTCATAGGTCCCTTCCTCTTTATCAACTTCATGTTTTTCTGGCTGTTCCATCTCTGGGCTCTTGTGGGATTTAGTGTCTTCCTCAAGTTTATCTTCTTCTTTCTATTCCTCTTCCTCATGCTGGGGTAGCTCTTCCTCATCGTGTTTAATACTTTCCTCATACCCTTCTAAAAGAGGCATTTCTTCATCATGCTTGGGGCTTTTGTCATGATCGCCAGTCAGAGGTCCAATATCTTCCTCCATTTTGTCACTTGATTCTTTTTCTTCCATGGGAGGTGGTCCTTCCACTTCTTTTCCAACATCCCTCAACTATCGAGCTAACTCCTCTTCAAGGTTTTCATCAAAGGTTTCTACAATATATTTGGTGCCATCTTCTTCTTCATCACCCTGGGAGGACTCTGTTTCTTCTCCTTTGCACACCACTTTGTCAATCGTGAGATGTTGGTACTCTGGGAGCTCATGATAGTCATCTTCTTCCTCTTCAATTTCTTTTGTGGTTTCTTTCTCTCATCTCTACAACTCAAATATTTTCATTGTGGCTTTCATCTCTGGTGGTTTAGTTGGAGGAGTGGAGGTGAGAATATTTGCAAGAATCTGTGCCAAGGAAACCTGAATAGCTGGGTTCATTAGTACTCTTGATAGCTCTGTGGGAATGTTCTGCATATGTCAGGAGAATGCTTTTGGGAGTGAGAGAGCAGGCATTGGTATCATTGTTGTTTCCAGGGAAAGTGATGTTGTCAGAGACATGGAGGCAGAGGAAAGCAAAGAGGTAGTGGCGGAAGAAGAGTCAATTATCATCACCTAGGCCATGGGCGGAGTGGAGGAAAGGTGGATAGAGATATCCACTGCAGGCGGGGAAGTGGCAACCATTTCTTGAGAGGTATGCAGTGGGGCAGCAGTAGTAAAAATAGCACAGGAAAGGGTGGAGGCAACAGGTGGAGACTTGGGCTGCTCGACCACTACTTCCTATCCTTCGTAGAGAGGGAACTCCTGGATGGTGTCAAAACTACCTGACATCTTCGACCTTTTGGAGGATTCACTTCCGATGACTTCCTCGAGTATACACAAGGTTTAGACTGCCCTTCAACCATCTCTTTTCTTTTCCTTAACCTAGTGACTAGAGGGGATTGAGAAGCCTCTTTTGTTGGGACATCAGCTGTCCCACTACCTATCTCACTTGGAGGTTCATCTTCAAGCTTCTCGTAGGTCAAAGTGACCCCTTTTTGCTGTTATCAATCAGATATGCACCCTTTGTCAGATTTACATAAAATCAAACTATCTTTTGAAACATGGAAACTATTTTTAGATGTGGGTGATCTATGCAGAAAGAGAATCTCCAAAGTGAACTGGTTCTCCGAATGATGAATATTATTCTAAGTAATTTCTGGGAAAGGGATAGAAGGATAGCTTGAAAATGAAATTTAACACTAACTGATGATTAACTGTTATTTCTAAAAATTTAGATTTTATCACTCACAACAATTCCTCTATTACAATAGCTCTCACAATCTCATTGGTACATGGTTTCATTAGTAATTTGCATGAAGATTCGAAGGCATTGAATACATCATGCAACCTGAAAACATGAAATTCTATGCAAAGACTCATAAAAGCAAGACATATAAGGCTTCGAACTTGAAAACACAAAGACATCAAATTGTTGTTACAAGGTTGAGACAAGAAATGAGAAGAACTCTGCTGCTTTATTGAAACTAAAAGAGTGTATATGTCTGAATTGAGTACAAATGAGTTTACAAGCTCAAAATTTTAAGAGCAAGAAACTGCCAACTGAACTGAGAAGAAGAAGAAAAACTAAGTTTTCTTCAAGATATAATTCTCCCAAACCCTAATTCGAGCTCACAAAGAAAGCTCAAGGAAAAGGCATCAAAACTGTCTCAAAAGTCTGCATAAAAGCATAAAAACTCACTGTTTCCATGTCCATACTGTTCAACTCCTAAAAATAGGCTAAATCTACTTTAAAAACAAATAAAACACTTAATCCATCTAGCAAGCATCTCAAATCTGACCAAGACAGTCCCTCTAAAAAATCTACTAAAAATAGCAAAGAATAAAGTGATTTATAAAAGCATCGCTTTAATCCCGCTTTACATGATATGCAAATTTTCATAATCTCACAATTAGATTTATTTTTGCAATAAAATATTTTAGTAATCTTTTGCAAAAAATTTCAACTTATCCCTCCAATACAAATCTTGATGTTTCTCAAAAAATCATAAAAATACAATAAAACTCCATCAATATCCTAATTGATTTCTTCCAAATCAATTAATTTTTTTTTTAACCTAAGTCTCAAGTAAAATCTTACTTATTATTTTAATTTATTTCTCACAAAATCAATTAAAACATAAGACATATATCATCACACTTTTACTAAGCCTTCATTGGCATAACCCTAAAGTCTAAAGCCATAAGGATATTTCATTGGCAAACTAAGAGGCTTAGGAAAAAGAAAAATATGGAAAACTCCCATCAATTCGACCTAAGGCATGGAATTTAGCCACCAAAAGTATTAACTTAAATTGGTCTCAAATGCAAAAAGAACTCCTAAGTTCGAATTTCTCCACTATTGTATTGTCAAAACGAAACATTAAGGGCACTCATAATGCTCAACCTAAATTTGACTTAGGGCAAGAGACAAAAGCAATTCAAATCCTAAAAATTATTTCATTTTGCAATCATCGTTTCTGAAGATTTTGGGCTCTACCTGAAAGGATGGCGCTGCAATGAGTGAGCTCAGTCTGTAGCTTGCAAATGCTTGAGAATCTTCACTTTCATCTTCAAATGGTCGAATCCCTCACTGTGATAAAGGTAAGCTGTTTTCATAGTATCTTCGTGGCTTTATTTCCTGAGCCATTTTTGGTCTTGTGGCTGCGGATGTAACACAGTTTATGATGCATTCTTGTATCTCTATGTCTATTTGTTAATGCCATGCCATTTGGCCACCATACACAAGCTCGACCTGAGCATTTTGGCTCGGTTCTTAAGGGCTTGACTGTGGTTTCTTCGACACCATCAGGGTAGGCAAATGCTTTTCTTTTCCTATGCATTTTCCTCTTTAACTATATCATTTTGAGCTATATTTCAAAAGATATGTGAAATCTATGCTTCTCTAGCCACGACTACTGTGTGGTATTTGTTAAATTTTTTGTATAGGAAACCTTGAGTTTCAGGCATCATGCTTTATATTGGATATTATGTTAGCAAACTCTATTTTTGAGTCACAAAACTCTAGCTATATCTCAGTTTTCTGAAGATAAATGAGCCTCCTTGACCGCGGCCATGCACATTTTCTATAACATTTTTCTGAGAGACAAAAATCTCTCTCCAGGCCGCGGCTACTATATACTTATCTGGTGCATTTGAGGCATTTCTAGGCTCGACCCATGATAGTTTTCTACTTCTTTCTGTTGTTTCTCATAAAAACCCTGACATGGGTGTCACTGAAAATTGTAGAATCTGTATTTTAATTCAAAACTCCACTATGGTAATTTGATGTTTTGAATAAATATGTGTTTAATCTCACTGGAGCTTGACCCATGTCAATTCTCTACCTTTTGCATTTTATTATAAAACCCTGATATGGGTAACTAAAAAAAAATGGAAAATCTTGTCCTTAAATTCAAAACCCCAATGTGGGTGTTTTACAAAAAATGAACAAGAAACTGTATATTTGATTGTTCATGAAAAAACTGGGCTCGACCCATCATGGCTTCTTTTGGCATTTGAACTCTTCAATTTTCACCATATGGGTACTTTTTGTTTGTGAAGAAAATGCATTTATGGATGTATCTTTAGTTATATTCCAACTCATCCTTCTTCCTATAGAAAATCCCCATGTGGATATATAATATTCTGAAGAAAACACATTTCTTTTGTATCACTGTTGAAAGCCCTCACACGGGTTCATGAGATTCTAGAAAAAATTGTCTTAGATTTGATTTTTCACAAAGCATCCTGTACTTTAAATATACCAAACCTTCAGGTATCTTTTATTTACATTTTCAATTGCCATTATAATGCTGTTCCCTCCTTGCACACGAAAATCCTTTTAATTGAATATGTAGATTAGTTGCTCCAATGCACTCATAGTTATGCTCTTCATGGATGCACTCCAAAACCCCATTCATACCATTTCCTTTGTAAACTCTGCTCATTCTGGAAATGACTTTTTACTTGCTGTACCACCATTCAAAATACATGATAAATGAAGAAACAAAACTTTAAAAATAGTGTACCTTTGGACTATTTCACTCCACTGTCAGCCAAAAAGATTGTATCTAACACACCAAATCATTGTATTTTGTACTTACAAGCAAGTTGATTGCTTCACCACTTAATGGATGACTGAACTGTTCATGCATTGATTAGATGCTATCACTATTTCTTATCTGGCACTCTTCATGCATTTTTATGCTCCATTTAACAAAACTGTTCCATGCACTTGCTCTCCTCTAAAATGAAGATTCGTAACATTTCTCTTCATTGAGGCATTATGTATGCCTGTTCAGTATCACTGTCATGGGAATGAACAATGTTGATCTTTGCATGATATTACAAATATGATGAACAAATAATTCTATGGCAGAAAATAAACCATACAACAGTGTTTGAGGTGAATGTACTCAGTTGAATTAATCAAGCTGATCTAAATTAACTATCCACCTGTAGCTTTCAGAAACACTTTTGACTGCTATGAATGAACAGTTGGCTTGATGGCTTGATGGATGAATTCTATTTTACTCTTTCAGTTGCATTTCCTTTCTTGATGAATATGATGATTGTAATCTCTATCTCAGACCACTTGTAATGGATAAGGGGCAGCATGCAGAGCTCTAACCTTGTGGGAGCCCTTTTTTCTCCACATGCTTGGTCTTCAAATGATAATCAACTTCATGAATTTCCCTATACCTGCACAAAGAAACAAATGGTGTTAGCATAAAACAACATATCATGATATTGATGTCTCTCTTCAGCCCATGTTTCTTCACTTCTCTTGATTGTTTCAATGTATGATCAGTAGCATACTACATTATCGTTGATGGTTCATGTAGGTATATTCATAGTTGGAGCTCTAACATCCCTCTCTTCCTTCCTACAGGTCAATGGAGCTCGAAGAAGACAAATGGTGGACCACTTCTGCGTCAGCCATCAATCAACAGGCAATGATGATTATGTTTATACTTATGTGATTATTCCTTTTATGCATCTTCCATAGTGTAGTGTGATGCTTATGATGCACTTTAACAGTTACATCCACAGCTTGTATGGATATTTAATTTCAATCTTTTGCTTTTCATTTTGAAAAAGAAAAAATGCATCTCAAATGCAAATTTGTACTATCATTTGAATTCTTGCAATCAAATGAAATGTTGTAAATATGAATTACTTTATGAAATAAATGAAAGCATTTGAAATGATTTGTTGTTTGTATGCTCAATCTTGTACTCGATTTGATTGTGAAACACTAAAAAATAATTTCTTAAAACTCTGTTTCCTCATCTCAGTGCATAACTGTCACTTATAAAATGATAAACCAGATACAATCAACACTTAGCATATGTAGAATCAATTATATTTTTCACTTTCAAATATAACAGTATTTAGTCAGCTCCACCAATTGAGGTGTAGCGAAAAATTGGTAACATTTTGGCGATTTCTACTAAATGCTTGCCTGCTAAGCATAGATCAGTTGCCTTAAAGCACTCCATTGGGTGTAGAGTCAAATCTGCCCCTTCATGAAACTCAGAAACTTGAATATTAACACTCCAAACAACAACAAAACAAAATGAAATAGAACTGAAAGCAAACTAACAGGCCCTGATGGCCAACAAAACATGCACAACAACGCTTAGGGAAAGAAAAACTACTGAAAGTAAATGTGCGTAACACACTTATTTGCAATACTACTTTACTTATTTTCAAGATAGACTTATCTCATAGGAAATGCTTGAGGTGGATCCCATTAACTAGGATAGACAACACCTCTTTAGTCAACTTAGAAAGTTGGAACACGTTGTGTTCTTTGCACTCTATGATCACATAAGGCTCGTCCCAAATTGCATCGAATTTGGAATGTCGTCCAGGTTTGATTTTAAATTCATTCCATTTGAAAACTAGATCTCCAAAAATGAAATCACGTGGTCTTTCCCTTTTTTAAAAATAATTCTTCATCTGAGTTTGATGTATCTCCAGCTGCCTTAGGCTTCTTTCCTAGTTTCCTCTAGCTCTACTAGCTGTGCAAATCTGACCTCAAGAGGTTGTTCATTGAACAATTCTAGCTCTTTAACATAACTTAAAGTTGGTAACTCAATGGAAATAGGTAACTTAGCTTCTTTACCATAAGTTAGAACAAAAGGAGAACAACTAGTAGCTCTTTTAGGAGTTATTCTGTTAGCACAAAGGGCTAACTTAAGTTTTTCATGCCATGTCCTTTGATTATACGAATCAGATTATTGTTTGTAGATTCTGCCTGACCATTGCCTTGCGGATAATAATTAGAAGACGTGTTCAAATAAATATTATTTCTAACTGACCAATCAAAAATCCTCAAACCAATAAAAGCCAAACCATTGTCAGAAATGATTGAATATGGAATTCCAAATCTCGAGACTCGGTCCTGATAAAAGTTAAGTACAAAAGTCTCGTTTGCTTCTTTCAAAGAAACAACTTCGGTCCATTTGGAAAAATAATTTGTGGCAGTAAGTATCCACTTATGTCCTGTGCTTGAAGGTGGATTGATAGGACCAATAAAATCTAAGCCCCACTAAGCAAAGGGTTGTCCCACCTGAATCAGATGTAGGGGCAGCGCTGCAAGTCTCTGCTTTCCAAAAAATAAAGCACATTTCTCACATTTTTTGACACAAGAAATAACATCTTTGAACAAATCTGGCCAATAATAACTAGCCCGCATAATTTTTCAGGGCTGTTGTTCTTGTAGCAAAATGACCTCCTGAAGGTCCATCATGAAACTCTGCTAAAAGCTTGTCAACTTGATCAGGCTGAATACATCTCAATAAAATACCTTGGAAATCTCCCCTATAAAGAATGCCATCAATAATTGCATAAGGAATGGCTTGTAATCTGTAATACCTTCTTTTTGCTTCGTCTAAACCTTCGGGGCATTCACCAGTTTGTAAATAGTGCATCATTTGTTGTAACCAAGTAGTAGGCAACGCTGAGACAACACCTGCAACATCATTATTTAGCACCGTAACCAAATTCCATTACTTTGGTAATCCAACCAACACGCTTATCATTTATATCTTTGTTAAGTAGGAAATCCTTAACAATTGAATGAGTTACCAACAAATGGATCTTGCTGTTGGACAACATATGGCTGAATTTTTTTAAACTTCTCACAACAACAAAAACATGCTTCTCGACAAAAGAAAAATTCACCTTGCAATCATGCAATACTTGGCTGAAAAATGCTACAGGCTACTCCAAGCCTTCATCATTTTGCTAGCATAGCATAGCTGAAACTGTATCTACTCCTCCAAAATCATATAGAATGAAGTCTTTGTCAAAATTTGGATTAATGAGAGTAGGAGCAGTTGCAAGAGCTTCCTTAATCTGCTCAAAGCTTCTCTTACCTTCCTTGGTCCAACTGAAAGGCATATTATTTTTAAGCATAGAAGTGAGAGGTTGTAGCAAAGCTGCAATATTCGGTATGAACCTCTACACAAAATTTATTCTTCCAAGAAAGCTTTGCAATCCTTTCTTGTGAGCTGGTAATGGTAATTCAAGAATTGCAGAGACTCTTTTAGGATCTATAGAAGTACCTTGCTTTTAAACAATATGTCCAAGGAGTTTACCTTCATGTACAGAAAAAATACACTTCTTTGGATTGAGAGACACTCTAAACTCTCTGCATCTCTAAAAAATCTGGTCTAAATGATCAAGACGTTCATTAGCATTTCTGGAAAAAATAGTAATATCATGTAAATATACCAGAACGAACTTGTTCATAAGGCCGTGAAAGGCCATATCCATCGCTCATTGAAAAGTTTCTCCAGCGTTGGATAAGTCGAAAGGCATCTTCTTGTAGGCCATTGTGCCCCACTTGGTGGTAAATGCTGTCTTGAATTGATCTTCTTGCTTAACTAGAATTTGCTTGTAACATGAGTAACCATCTCGCAAAGAAAATTTGTCAGAACCAGAAACTACCTACAGAATTTTCTCCATGGAGGGGAGTGGGTAGTGGTATTTCAATGGAGCCTTATTTACATCTCAGAAATCGACACATAATCTGATTTCCCCACTTTTCTTTCTAATTGGCACTAAATTTGACTCCCAAGAGGTGTGTTTGATAGGAAAAATAATACCACTCTCAACTAATTTATTCAGTTCACCCTTCATAAGGTGTTCTGATTTGGGGTTAAGAGGTCTCTGTTTCTGTCTTACTGGTTTTGCGCCATGCTCTAATTCAATAGTATGCTGGGCTAGTTCTGGGTTAAAACCTCTCAAATCCTTGTACTCCCAAGCAAAAGCATCACTGATTTTTTGACATAACAGAATAAGTGCCCTATTTTAACATGTGGGTCAAGGTCAATTTGGTGATTGGAGGGCATTTGGATCATGTTTTGGACAATCGGGACCAGAAATGAGCTTTGTTGTTTGATGTTTGCCATTTAGAACAGCTCTGGTAGGATGTCATTCTGGGGGCGGAGTTTTGACAGACTAGACCTGCAAGTTCGGGAGGCGGTGGCATTGCTCACTTGCAGTTCAGGCATTCTAGGTCTGAGGAGGCGGATGACAGCTAAGAGATATCCATTTGATATGGCAGACATCATACGGCAGCTTGATGGGAGCAACCCGCCATGTTGGGTTTGACAGAAGAGTTTGGCTTTCGCGTTTACTTTGTTGTTTTCGCTTGAAGAATCTAGCAGCCAGGTTAAGGTCAAGTTCTGAGAACCAAAAGGAAGGAGGCAGTTTTCCTCATTGTGATGGTGGTGATGGGACATAGTCCTGATGACGGTGACCTGACATGAGGGATCCGCCAAATGTTAAGCACTTACCAATCTTCACATTTTATTCAAATGATAGTGATGAGGCCTGGACCTTAAGGGAAGAAGACCGTCACTTAAAATCCGTAAGAGACAGCAGAGTGTTCACGGAGTCTCGATGATGAAAGTCTATGGGAGATGACCCACGAGGGCTCATTACTTATTCATTTTATTTTTCATCTTGACAGTCGTGATGGGGTCAAGTCCCAGAGGTTGGAATGCTGGATGTTAGTTGCCGCAAAGGATGACAGGTTTGGTACAGTTGCCTGCAGATGAAAGTCTACAAGGTGGGACCCAAAGGATACTTGGAACTTGGTCATTGGTGGATGAAGTCAACTAGTAGAGGAGGATTTGAGGTTCAAAGCATCAGAAGGCTAGGATTAGACTGCTATTTGGAATGACAGGTTATAAGCGGCGCCCCGAGGATGGAGTCCTGCGGGCATGGATCAGAACAGGTCGATGACTTTTCTTTTAACTTACAAATTTCTCAACCAAGTTTCCATATGCAAAAGGACAGTGTCCTCCCACGAAGGCAGACCCAAATGAGGGGTTCACCGTTTTGAGTTTTGTTCAGTTTCCTAATGGTGGCAACGACCATGGGAGCTCACGGGCCCAAAGAAGGCAAAAGATCTTGTTCATGAACAGTGGCCAGGAACTCAAGTTCTGCATATAATTTGTGAATCAAGTTTGAGTTTTTAAATAATTTGAGCACATGGGTTTTGTGTGCCATTGTTGATTCTAGTAAATTATCAAGTTTTCTTCCCTTAAACTCATGAATTTTGCATAGAAATTGAAGAAAACTTAAAATGAGGCACCAGCGGAAAACCTACTTCATAGATCTGATGAAGGTGAATGACCAATGTGATGGCAAAGACCTGAAAGCAACAATCAAGTGACATGGGAGTGATGGTGACAATAGGAGCTAGCTCTGATGCGTTTTGAACACACTAGTGAATGAAAATGATAGTTCAAAGTTGGTTATATATAGAAAATAGCTCATTAAATGTGCCTCATAAATGCAGGTACAACGGGTCTGAAGGTTGGTGGGGAAATTTCAAAAAATGGCCGTGGGAGCACTAGGATCCGACAGGCAGATAGATGTCAGGTTGCTCAGTGATGATCAGACGGCTCCATAGGCATTGGGTCCCGGTGAGTGGAAAGTCGACAGGGGATGGCTATTAGAAATGGTGATGAGGCGATAGAAGTCTGAGAGGGGTGACCTTCCAGGGTGGGCCCAGTGTGCCTCATGGACACCAACTTTGAAACACTAAGGAAAACAACCAGTGGGATTCTGCAAGGACTTAGGACTTTAAAAATTTAAGGGGGAACAAACATGGTCAACTCAAAATGAACTATCTAAGGATCATTGACCACTTTGAACATCAAATAGGGAGCACACAAAATGAAATGACAACAAAAGTGACCGGATGAGGAAAATGAAACAAATGGCCACTCTGTTGGAGAATTCTCCCAAGTGTTCTAAGGATAAATACTCATTCAGAACCTAGAATCTTTGGTTTTGTAGACCAAGGGCCGACTTCCAAAAGTGAACTAGGAGAATGGGATCCTTAGCTGAATCAACCCATGAAACATCTCAGAAATGTGTGTTAAGTGAATTCATTCCCTTCCCTTAGAAACTGTGACAAGTGACAGCTAATCTAACCAAGCAAGCTACATAAATTGTCAAACCCCAAAAGTAACCTGGACATTGCCCCGCTGCCAGTCAGACGTCCATAGCCCCGACAGAGTTTTCACTGTGACCCCATGAATATTTATCTACTACCAGCCAAGTGTCCATAGCCTTGGTAGAGTTATCCACACACCCATATGGTTGCTTGATTTCATCATTTTTTTTCTTCTATTTTTCTTTTGATACTTCTTTTAACACTTTCTTCTTTTGCTCAACCGTGTAGGCATTGAAGGCTACTATGGATTTGGAAACCACAGTGGTCACTGGAGCAGACTTGAGATTTTTCGCTTGCTAAGTTGTCATAACAACCGCTATACAACTCTTTGGAAACAATTAATGTGCATTTTGTGTTGGATCTGAGATGAATGTAAAAGGAAGATTCAACCAAGGGTCGGGTTCTAGGGTAGAGTTCAAATGAGGAAGCCATTCTATAGTAGTTATCAGAGACCAATAGTTGAGAGTTAATATTTAGCCAAAGAACACTAAGAGCGGGCAACAAAGTGAACCGTTCGTTGAACAAGAACGAACACCACAGTAGAAAAAAATAACACTCTCAGGAAAGAAAAACAGTTGGGAAATAGGGAAAAACAAAGCGATGCGAAGCAACAAAACAAAGACAAACCAAAAGCAACCTAAACTAACCTATGTACAGGTATTTACAGGAACAACTCCAAAAGAGCTCAGACTTGGAATTAATGCTTTAGGTGCTGCCCGTTGATAGGCAATGAGACATCTTCACCAGTGAAAGTGTTTAGGTGAAAAACATTGTCTCCAATTGCTTCAGCTATCTAAAAGGGGCCAAGCCAGAGCTTTTCGAATTTGTCATGTCCTCCTTTCTTCTCGTGTGCCTTGTCCCAACATATGACTAGATCAATGATTCTAAAGGCCTTGATTTTGGCTCGGTGATCGAACCATCTCTTGACTATGCCCTAATGTTTGGAAAATTTTTCTATAGCATGATCACACACTTCTTCTAAATGTAACAACTCAGTTAAGCTAGCTTCTCTACGACCCCCTTCTTTGTAAAATTCATTAATGAACTAGAGGGTGGGGATTTTCAGGTGGATTGGGAATATAGGCTCTAATCCATAAACAAGATGGAACAGGGAATCACCAAGGGAAGGCTTGTGGCATGTGCAATTTTCCCAAAGGGAAAAATAGAGCTGGGTATGCTAGTCCTTGGGATTCTTGTCAAGAAGTTTTTTTATCACAGTAATCAGGTTTTTGTTAGTGGATTCTGCTAAACCATTGCCCTGGGGATAGTAGTTGGATGAGAACTTGAGGGAAATTCCATAATCAAAGGCCCAACTAGAAAACTTGAGCGAGGAAAAGGCAAGGCCATTATCACACACTAATGCATAAGGGAAATCAAAATAATTTAAAATGAAACTTTCAAGAAAATTTGTAACTACCTCTGTTGTGCATTTCCTACATGCAATGGCTTCTGTCCATCTAGTGCAATAATCAAAAGAAGTTAAAATGTACTTGTTGCTCGATTTTCACCCATGGGCTCATCAGGTAGGACAAATTGTGTTTCAGAGGTTCATAGAGGCCAAATGGGGAATTTGCATCAAGGGTTAGATCATGCACCTGAGGATATTTCAAAAGGAGGTCTATTTGAGGCATGCCTCAATCAGTTTTGGCATAAAACTCATCAGAGCAGAAATTCGACAAGACCCTCCTATTGTCTTGCCGACTAGTAGTACATTTTATTTGTTTGAATACACCAGTCACCAGGACATTCGGGTTTCCATGATTCTTCATGTATCTCTCCGCTTGGAAGTAGGTCATTCTAACAATTTTTCACAAGGGTGGCATCGGGGGGAATGATTTTGGTCAGGGTAATGTCTCCCCGACTGCGTAAAGTATCGCCGAAGGTTTTTCCTTTGGATTAATGTCTCATCGACACATGGGAGTCTCCTCGAAGTGGTCTCAACTCACCAAAAGATTGTCATCTCAGGGAAATGTCTCGATGACCATTGAGGGACTCGATGAAGCAGCTGTCGTCGGGGTGACGTCTTTTCGATCTGATAAGATCTCTCCGAAGCAGGATGCCTTCGGTGTATGAGGTGGGCCTCGCTGTAATGTCTCACTGAAATAGAGTGCCTTCCCCAAAAAATGAAGACCTCGCTAAGAGGTCTCACCGACCAAGCAATGTCTACCCGAAATGAGGTACGCTCTCGGCGAAAGAAAGGAGTTCGTTGTGATGTCTTGGTGACCACGGAAAGGTCTCAAAAAAATTTTTGAGCTCGATATGAGGTCTCACCGACCAAATAGGGTCTTTCCAAGATAAAGCAAGCTCGTCGAGAGAGTTTAACATTGGTATATCATCTGGCCGATAGGGCGATGTCTTTCTAAGGAGGTTGCACTCGCTGATAGAAGGTTCGGTCGATGTAATGTCTCACCGATCGAAGGTGGTTTCACTGAAGCGTAATGAATTCACCATGATGTCTCACTGACCCGATGACCTCTTACCGAAAGAATGTGAGCTCGACACAAAGGAAAGTAGAGTCGCCATGATGTCTCAGCGAAAGCATGAGGTCCTACTGAAGACTGAAGGGTCTCGGTATAGTGTTTTTCCTTCGATAAGAGGTCTCATCGACACATGGGTGTCTCGCTGACGGAGGAGCGCAGTGATATAATGATGGGGGTTCGGCAAGAGGTCTTCTCGACTTGACAGTGTCTTGCCGAAGGAAGGATGTTTGAGCTCGGTGAAAGTGTTGCCTTCGGCGTAGTGTCTCACCGACCAAGCAAAGTCTCCCCAACTGAGATGAAGAGAGCTTGATAAGAGTTCTCGCTGAAGCAGGGTGGCTTCAGCGAGAGGTCTTGCCAACAAAGGAGGGTCTCACCAAAATAGGATGAACTCAGGAAAAAGGAGTGAGCTCACCGAAGGATCTTGCTTTCAACATAGTGTCTGGCTGACCCAGTGGTGTTTCGCCGAAGTATGAGGGGCTCGTGTGAGGTCGTGCTGATAGCGATAGATTTTCCAATAGAAAGGGGACATCGGTGTGATGATGGGAGCTTGAGATAACTCTCACCGATGGTTGTAAGCTATCCCGATGCTACTGTTGAGTGTAATCGCATCAGGAAGACATGACCAGTGTCTCACTGACATGCGATTTTGATGAATATTTTTTTTGACCGCCTGAGGAAGCTTGTATGACATCTGTGAGCCAATCGGAGGAGGCTGCAGGAGAGCCGTGGTAGTTTGATCGGTGAGAGGAAGATCAACAGAGAGAAAGCGACGTGGATTTGCTCTGAGCCTAGGAGCATTCAAAGAAGCTCGGTAAGGAGGTTCGAAGATGGACACGAAGACCAGGAAGTTAATGCTGTAGTTGCAAAAGATCAAGAGGGTCATTCCTGGAGCAACTCTTCATCGACATAGACAATAGGGATACACTTGAATGCAACATTAACTTCATTTGAAAAGATCTAAGGGTAGATATTTCTGAAGACTAATATTTTTGTAAGCCCTAGGGGGCCGACATCTTTGTGTATATAAGGCATTTTTGCCTCTTTGTAAAAGAGTTTGGATTATACATTCTCAAGAGTTAGTGATTTTTAACAATCCTTTCTCAACTGATGTATGATTTGTAACTCATTTTGATTCTAGAATATAAAACACAGAGTTTACCTTGAAAGCCAGTGTTAGTGTTCAGACTACTCTCATTTTTGTATTGTTAGACTATGTAAGTTTTCAACTGTGCTTTTCTAAGTCTGCATTCATACCTTAAAGCTGTGAAGTTCAACCTTCCTTCTTAAAATATGTATGTAGACCAAGCCTTTGAAGAATGATGCATAAGTTCAAAGAGGTTATGTTGAGTAAATGAAATAGCTATCATTAGTTTTCCAGTGTATGCCCATCTTGTTTTTATTTCATGATTTCTTATCAGTTCGGTGCATCACCATAATATTTAGTTTTATTTTTATGCACTCTTTCTCCCTTTTCTTTTACAAAATCAGTTGTTCAGGTGACACCAAAGGAAGCCGGCCTTCTCCGGAGGTTGACCTCTATCTATAAGTGACCCACAACTTTGGAGGTCTTCCCATGTTACACTGAGGCATTGAACATCATGCTCAACAAGGGTGCAACTTCAGGTGATAACAGTACTCGTGTCCTGCAGATGACGGTGGGCTTATCAGACCAATGAATTTGAGACCCCATTGTGCTAATGACCTTACCTCCAGAACTGGTTGTAGTGGGACAGTTGTGTTCCTTTCTCTGGTTGCAGTGCTTTGGAAGATATGGCACATGCAGACATGGTTGTGAGCATCCTTAAAAACTGTCAGCTGATAGTAACCTGTTTGTAAGACTTGATGAGCAGTCGAGGAACCAGATCCATGACCGGTACCAAATTTTTCATGAAATTCCTTCAAGACCTGGTCTGCTTCTTCTTTACCAAGGCATCTTAGATAGGCACCTTTGTGATTCCTCTTGTATAGTATGGATCCTTGCAGCATGTAGTTGTTGCTTTTCAGTCTAAGAGCACTCTTTTGAACTCCTTGCAAGCGAGGTGGGAATTTGTGGTTCAAAAAATAGTAGACTATGTCATCATACCATTCCCTTGGGGAAACATCCTCGAGCTGATATTGTTGTACTGTGAGTTCAGGTCTTGCTTCTGCCATGGTTTCAACTATTGTCCAAGTAAGTGCCTATCCTCGCACCAACTTCATTGGTTGAATTACCATATCGTATTCTTGTAGCAGCGTAACCCACTTGGCTCTTCGCTCACCCAACTCATTCTGCATGAGTAGTGTCTTCATTACTGGGTCAAAAACAATGGAAAACACCTTGTTGCGCAAGATGTAATGCTTGAAATTTTTAACTCCTCTAACAAGAGCATATGCCCACTTTTTCGCATTGTGATACCTTAGTTCAACATCTTTCAAGGGATCACTCATGAAGGTGATTGGGTGCTCATTTCCATGACTGTCCTTTTGGGTCAGAATGCTGGTGCACGAGTGATCTGAAGCAAATGAATAAATGTAGAAGGGCTTTAGGTAGTCTGGGCTGACTAGGACAAGTGCCTCAACAATCTAGCTTTTTTGATTTCTTTGAAGGCCTGCTTTGCTTCTGAGGTCCACTCGATCTTATCATCTTGTTTCAACATGGTGTTGAGTGGCTTAATGATTTCAGCAAAGCCTGTGATGAACTTCTTGACAAAATTTATCTTTTCGAAGAAAGATTTTAGTTCCTTCTTACTGCCCGACCGTTGAATATTTAGCAAGGATTGGATGCATTCGGGATCTATAGAAATTCCTCATTCTGAAATAATGTGCCCAAGTAATTTTCCTTCGGTAACACTGAAAATATATTTCTTTGGGTTGAGAGAAATGCCAAATTCTTGACACCTTTGGAATACTTTGCATAAGTTGGAGACATGATCACTCCACTTCTTTAAAAACATGGTCAAATCATCCATATAGATGATTATACACTTTCAAATTAGATATTTGAATGTGATGTCCATGGCACGTTGAAAGGTGGCGCCTGCGTTGATGAGCCCAAATGGCATTCTTCTGTATGCAAAGGTGCCCCATTTGGTGGTGAATGCTCTCTTATGTCAATCTTTGTACTGCACCATCACTTGATTGTACCCGTAGTATCCATTGAGGAAGGACATCATCTGCGAAACATTGAAAATTTGCAATACCTCATCCAGTGAAGGCACTAGATAGTTGTCCTTCTCTGAAGCTTTGTTCAGATTGTAGAAGTCCATGCACAATCGGATTTCTCCATTCTTATTTCTAGTTGGGACCAAGTTGTCCACCCATGTGGAGTGCCTTACTGGAAAGATAATTCTAGTTGAAAGCAATTTCTGCACTTCTTTGTAAATGATAGGCTCCATTAAGGCATTGATAGGGCGTTGTCTTTGTTGAAATGGCCGCACATCGGGCTTGAGAGGGATGGTATATGTGATGATAGAGGTATCATAGGTCTTCAAGTCTTCATAGCTCCATGCTACCACATCATGATACTTTTGAAAAGCATCAAAAATTCCTTTCTTTTCCTCTGGTGTGCACATCTTGACAATAAACACATTTTTTACTTCCTCAGCTGTTTTGAGGTTATGGGTGTCACACTGGTTGTTTATGGCATCCTTCTTCGTTTGTTGATCCTGATCTCTGATTTGATCTAGTTCGAATATGTGCTTAAGCTGAACCATACCTTTGGGGATAGTGTTGGTTTTGAGGTTAATAACCCCCTCTATATCTAATTTAGCTTCTTATGGATCAACTTCATCAATTATTTGGGTTGCAAACACATTAGAACTAGTGATGAATTCCAAGATATGTTTATCATCATTGAACACCTGGAAATGAGTGACATTATCTAGCACAGATGGGGTGGATGTCAACTCCACTGTGAATTTATTGAGTCCAGACAAAGAGAGAGGTTGTAAAGTGCTGGATACTTAAGCCAAAGCATCAGTTGTTTGATTTTGGGCATGCGGGATCGACTGTAAATTGAAGGCATCCAAACTCTCTAAAAAATCTTAGACTCTATGTCTATAATTTTCCAGCCTTTTGTCATGGCATGAGTATAATTTCTTGACTTGCTTAACTACTAATTCAGAATCATCAAAAACTTGTAACATCTTAACATTCTTTCTCAGGGCCATCAAAATACCATGGACCAAAGCTTCATACTTTGCTACATTATTGATACAATAAAATTGAAGTCTGTGGGCAGCAAAGTAGGTCTTACCCGTGGGGCTGATAAGCTCAAACCCAGCGCTGACTCCCTACTTTGACTTGGATCTGTCGAAGCAAATGTCCATAATTTGGAAGGATCTTTGACATTAGGGCCAATGATGCGTACATTCCCTTTAGGTTGCGATTTTGCATCTACAACTTGCAAAGTAGGTGTTGATTCAGTATGATTGAGGACAGGCTACCCTACTGGCATCTCCTTCTGAGGAGAAACTAGCCCTTTGACATGTTCCACTACTATTTGGCATAAGCAACATTCAAACTCGGAGTGGGCAGTGTTGTGAACCCTGCACCAACCTGGTAGCAAGAGATCTTGGAAGTCCATTCTCGCCCCTAGGCTGAGTTGATCTTGTACACATTTCTCCATGAAGTCTTGAAAACTGTCTAGCAATCCTAAAGTTCCATCTTCATAAGGCTCTTCATCTTCTAATTCCACTAACATTTCTGTGCTTTGAGGGGCATAGACCAAGTTGGTTGGAGGACTGCATTGCACCAGAAAGACTTCTGTAGGCAGTTTTCTTCTTGAGGCTCAACTTCTTGATAAGAAAAGGGGCAATAATTACCCAATTCCGTTTCAACAAACAACACTTCGTTGGTGGTGTTGTTGTATTCTGTGATCATGAATTTCATGCATGGCTCCTAATCTATTCAAATATGATTTGGAAATCCCTTCCATGGCAACCACATGTGAGAAAAATATGTTGCAGCATATCCATTCAATGCACAAGTGAAGTCCCGTCCCAAGATAATTCCATATGTGTCTAGGATATCCACAACCTAGATGTCAATAACTTGCTGCATCCTCGGGTCTAGTACGATCTACATTGGGATATGGTTCATCTCCCCAATGATGTTTACCTCTATTTTGTCTAGCTGGGTCACCTTTCTTCTTGAAGGTGTGGGGGTAATCCCAAGAGCTTTGCATATAGCCATAGGCATGACATTGGCTAATGCTCTGGAGTCAATCAGACAATTGTGCAAATTCTTTATGAATATTCTAATTGTGGTGAGGAAGGGAGGCATTTCAAACCTTACTTGGAATAGACCCGTAGGTGCATCAACCTGAGCTACTTGACCCTTATCCTTTTCATTTGTCTTTTCTTTGGATTACCCCTAGTTTTTCTCTTTGACTGGCTGTTTGCCAGCTTGCTAGTTTTGGGGAACATCTTTCTTCTTGCCTATAATTTCTTGGATTATGGGCTCCTTTTGAGGCTCTTCAAAGGTGACTCTCTTAGTGGGTATTTCTTGTGTTGTCTTAGAAGAGGGATTTCCATTAATCACCCTAAAAAAGGCGTGCCTAACTATAGGAACCTTGAGTAATTCAAATGTAGACATGCTGATTTTAACCTTCTCAAACTCCTCAGCTACATATTCCCCCATTTGCTCAATTTCAGACTCAAAATATTTCCCTATGGACGAGCTAGTAGGATGACTCTATGTTTGGCCTGGTTGATTGTTGTTGCTAAAATATTGTTTAGGTACATGGGGATAACTAGGGTTGTTACTAGCATTGGGGTTAGGCTGGATGTTGAAATTGTTAGGCGGTATGAAAGTAGTGAATGGCCCCCCTACCTATCTATTTCTTAGGAAATATGAAGTGGCTCTTTGATAGAACATTTGGACTTCATCTTCATGAGACTCCTCTTCATCTATGAGACCATTATCTACGGAAGTAAAGAGCTTAGATAAAGCTTCTTCCTTACTTACCTCTTGTACTTCTTCATTCTTGGCGAAGGCGGTCTCGATCTCGGGCTTGTTGTAGTCATTTTGTGGGAATGGGGCCTGGTTGAGCATGAGGTAGGAGGTGTCATATGGATCGGATGGAACTATATCTCTGCAATTTGCATTGTCAACAGTGTTCTAGACCTCCACTTGAAAGATATTCGTGGATGTTTGGAACTCGTCCAACTCAGAATGCCTACTAGTCTTATGAATGCGACACCATCCAGATAAGGTAGCCTCGGCGAGGTATACTCCACTAGTCATCTTCTCATTATTGGTGGGTTGATCAAGGGGAGTGGGAAAACCCCCATTGTTGGGCCTTGTATTCCACGTCCAGTTTTGTCTTTGTGAGGGTCTCCTTTCAAAATTCTGATTGGAGTTTTGTCCTTGCTCATAGTTTGGTGTCGACAAGGTACCCGCTTCCCAGTTGTCTCTGTTGTGACGATTGAGGTTGGCTTGAAGGCTGCATTGAGAGGCTTGTAATTGATTATTTTGATTCTGGAGGTGAGTAATCTCTGTGGACATCTTCTTAATCATTTTAGTCAGCTCATCAAGTTTATCTTTCTTAGTGTTACTTGGTTGCGACACTTGATTTTGAAGGAAAACAGGTGGGGCAGCTAGCTGATTTTGTTGTGCTGGAGGAAATTGTGGTCCCTGTAGGTGTAATGGTGTTTGAGGCTGCTGAGAGTACACTTGCTACTATTGGCGAGCCTAGGAGTAGGTCAGCTGTTGTTGAGGATACATATACGAAGGCACGAGAGGTGCTTGGTTCATCGGCTATCCTAGATGTGGGACTATGGGCAGCTGAGGCACCTAGTTCATAAGAGGTGTTTGATGAGAATACGCTTGGTTGAG
This sequence comes from Sequoia sempervirens, assembly GCA_007258455.2. Classification (NCBI taxonomy): domain Eukaryota; kingdom Viridiplantae; phylum Streptophyta; class Pinopsida; order Cupressales; family Cupressaceae; genus Sequoia; species Sequoia sempervirens. The sequence goes on along the minus strand of VDFB02322083.1, from coordinate 16,958,489 downwards.
CCCTTGAACCTGCATTGGATGAGCCACTGGACCCAAGGAGGGTAGCAAACTAGAAATGTTCTATCCAAAATTAGTACTGGCAATAATTGCCTCAGCGTAAGGATCAACTAATCTAGTAAGGGGTGGTCGTATCCTCTTTACAAATGCAACTGTAAGGTTGTCCAATGCGACATAGTAGACTGGTAATGCAATGACATCATTGAGCGTGTATGGAGCTTGTATCCTTGAATATTCCTGGTGGAATTGATCGATGAAGGAACTAATCAGATCGTTGACTTCCCTATGAACTGACATGAATTGTCGATATAGCTCTGAAGGACTAATTAGGACCTTCTACTTCTGTAAGAAAGCATTCATCAAAAAATCCCAAGATGTGATGGAACCTGTCGGCAAGTTGATATACTAGTAAAAGGCCTATTCCCCCAATGAATAAGGTAAAATCCTACATGCCACATCTTCCTAATCAATCTGCATGTCTTTCAACATTTTTTGGAATATCTTGATGTGCTCCTCGGCTGTCCTCTACGGATCCCGAGGATTAAAATTTGAGAAAAAGCTCTTTGGATTCTTGGGCATGTCATGGTAGGCGTTGAAGTGCAACGAAGAAGGATTATTCCCTAGCTAATCCATGAGGGGAGGAAGAGGTGGTATTTGTTGTTGTACTGCAACTTGGGGCTACACAGGAGAAATAACAGTTGGGACTACACTTTGGACTTGGAGGGTAGGGAAAGGAGAAGCACCCCGACTATGGGAAGTGAGCGATGGAAAAGAAATGTGGTATGGCTGAGAAAAATGGATAAAGGTGAAGGAAGTCTGCTGAGTTTGAGGAGAATGGAAGGAGAAAGGCGACGAAGGTAGGGGTAAAGTGGGTGGAATGAAAGAGGAAGAAGAGGTTGCATCCTCTCTTTTAGTTCTTCTAGCCCTCATGGGAGGATGTAATTCCTGAAACTCCCCTTTGTTTGGAGTAGACCTTAAAATTCTTCGAGACCTCTCAAGAGAGAGTGAATCACCTTGATCTAGCTTAGCTCAGATGGGCCCTCCTTCTAGTGCCAGTTTTGTTGATGTGTTTTTATGCACTTCTCAACACATGTAGTGCATAGGCGCACTACCTCTATTGAAAGATAATCTCCAACAACGGGTTGTTGAAAACTACCGCAAGGTCTCTCAGGTGTCAGGTAATGATGTGCATGGAATTTCTCAGTTGTTTTGATGTGATTTTGCTGGTAATCATAGCGTAGACTTACAAAGTTAAGCTGGAGGGAAGGTGAGTCTTAGAATGGAGTTCTTGAGATGGGAAGTTGGTCTGTAAATTGCTGCAGGTTCAAACAGTAGTCTTAAACTCCTATTTCACCTTTATATTTGGCTTTACAATGTACAATGAACCTTGGCATAGGTTATTTATAAAAAAAGGGGAAAAAGAACAGGGGAGAGAGAAGGTTCCTGGATCTGAAACAACAATGAATAGTGATCATGGAGGATTCTACTATAGACAACCTTCCTAAAACAAAATTTCACTTAACCAGATTATATCGCAGTCTAATGAAATTTGTGCAAGCTTTTAAGGACTGTAGATATTTAATCATTTATTCACCATAAGCATGAACACACAATGAAAATTTAGAGCAGATTTTAGATTATTCCTAGACTAACTTTACACAACTGTTTATCATCAATAAACAACAAAAAGTATGGACAAGGAAAGTTGCCAACACATAGAAAAATTCTTCACCATCAATGAACATTAACTAATCTACTAAAGCAAGCTAAAACATGAAGAAAAACAAAGTAAATCTACTCAAATTAACTAACTATGGGAGAAGAACCATGTAACATGCAACTAAAACTAAAGAATTCACCAAAAGCATGAACTTCTATAAAAATTTCAGCAGTATGTCATTACAACGACTCAACTCTCCTTGAAAATGAGAGGAGACCCCCTATTTATAGTGTTCAAAAAGAAAAATGAATGGCCAAGATTGATTTGCATTGTGTGGCCAAGATTCACTACAAACTAGGGTTTCACCTACCCTGAAATATATTACAATTTAAAATACATTCTTTATCTTTTCCCTATTTTTTCCTCTAGTAGGCAACACTATAACACTTTTGTCTTTTGTTGATTTCCTTTGTTGCAGCTATTCTGTGAGGAGATTTTCATCAATAACTGAGATTCCTTCCTGCTACTTCAAAGTGGCATACTCCATGAACTTGCTAATTAAAGTCTGAAGCTTATCAATCTCCATTATTTCAGATTGAATCACCTAATAATTCCATTGCTTGGATCGATCTGTGAGTGTATCCCAATCTCCACCACACTTAGCCATGTTGTCCCTGACCTATTTAGATTGGGAGAAAGCCAAGAAAAAAAATTCATAAAGTCTATGGTAAGCTCACTTGACATTCCATCTTCCATCTTCTTGCAAAAATAAGGCTTTATCTTTTCTAGATGAATCTCGACAACGAGCATATTGTAACCCGTCATTAACTTCAAATACTCAGTATAGGATACCCTGGTTTCTTTGGCCCATTCAATGTTAGGATCCACCTTACAGAGCACCTATTCGAGTATCTCTTTTCTATGATCGAAGTCTAGCTTCTACATATCCACCAGCCAGTGATCATCCTTTGCGAAGGAAAGCTCCTTTTCCCACATTTTTTGAGGTAGCTTGAGGATGGATTCAATTTTAGGGTAGGTGGACCTGTACACCTTTGGGAAGTTAGTGTAAAATTTCCTCATGCCCTCAAGGTATTTTTGTACTTCTAAGAAATTATTTTTTGTCCTGACAACACGATTGATGCCCATGTTTCCAACATATAGAACCTGTCAGAACCAATCCTCTGTAGTCTTAGTCCAGTTCTTTCTTTTTCTCAAGCTGATCAATATGGTCCTTGGAAAACAATTATGGTGGTGCCGTGGATATTGTGGGAAGCTCTTCCACTGATGACAATTGTTGAATATAGGTTGCTAGATCAACCACCTACACTTTCAAATCTTTCTTAGAGATCTTATCCTTGTGCATTTGATGTACCACTATGGCGACAGACTCTTGGAGATGATCTATCTTCTGTTCTTTGGTGACTGCCCCCGAGTCGATGGTGGAGACATTATAGCTTATCCCCTCTTCATTCACCACCGGGGTGGTTATTTGCACAGTCCGGGACCCAGAGGCGTCCATGGTCAATTTGGATTGTACTTTAGGCTTCTTTTCCTTCTTTGTGCTTATCTAAGCTTGGGACAAGATGGCCTCCAACCTTGCCCTTAGATACTTTGAGGTTGGGGTCTTCTTTTCTAATTATTTCTTAAACCTCCTCTTCTCCAATCTCAATCTCTTTGTCACCTGGAGCTTCCTGCTCTGTCTTTGTGTCTTCTTCCTCTTCATCAGAGTCCCGAATGAACACTGTGTGTTTGATGGGGGACTTGGTGGGAACGTGTTCCTTGGGGCTATCCTACTTTTCATAGGTACCTTCCTCTTTATCAGTTTCATGTTCTTCTAGTTGTTCCATCTCTGGGCTCTCATGGGCTTTAGTGTCTTCCTCAAGTTTATCTTCTTCTTTCTTTTCCTCTTCCTCACACTGGGGCAGCTCTTCCTCATTATGTTAATACTTTCCTCGTGCCCTTTTGAAAGAGGTATTTCTTCATCATGCTTGGGGCTTTTGTCATGTTCCCCAGTTGGATGTCCAGTGTCTTCCTCCATTTCGTCGCTTGATTCTTTTTCTTCCATGAGAGGTGGTCCTTCCACTTCTTCTTTGACATCCCTCAACTGTTGAGCTAAATCCTCTTCAAGGTCTGCATGAAAGGTTTCTACAATATATTTCATGCCATCTTTTTCTTCATCACCCTCGGAGGACTCTGTTTCTTCTCCTTCACGCATCACTTTGTCAATCGTGAGATGCTGGTACTTTGGGATCTCATGATAGTCATCTGCTTCCTCCTTGATTTCTTTTGTGGTTTCTTTCTCTTGTCTCTACAACTCCTTAGATATTTCTATTGTGTCTTTCATCTCTGGTGGTTTAGTTGGAGGAGTGGAGGAGGGAATATTTGCAAGAATCTGCGCCAAGGAAACCTGAATAGCTATGTTCATTAGTACTCTTGACAACTCTATGGGAATGTTCTGCATATGTTGGGAGAATGCTTCTGGGAGTGAGAGAGCAGACATTGGTATCATTGTTGTTTCTAGGGAAAGCGATGTTGTCAGAGACATGGAGGCAGAGGAAAGTGGAGAATTAGTGGTGGAAGAAGAATTAATTATCATCACCTGGGCTGTGGGTGGAGTGGAGGAAAGGTGGATAGAGATATCCACTACATGCGGGGAAGTGGCAACCATTGTCTGAGAGGGAGGCAACAGGGAAATAGTAGTAACAATAGCACATGGAAGGGTGGAGGTAGCAGGTGGATACTTGGGCTACTTGGCCTCTACCTCCTCTCCTTCATAGAGAGGGTCCTCCTAGATGGTGTCAAGACTACCTGACATCTTTGACCTTTTGGAGGATTCACCTTCTGAAGGCTTCCTTGAGTATACACGGGGTTTAGACTACCCTTCATTCATCTCTTTTCTTTTCCTTGACCTAGTGACTGGAGGGGATTAAGAAGCCTCTTCTGTTGGGGCAACAACTATCCCACTACCTGTCTCACTTGCAGGTTCCTCTTCAAGCTTCTTGTAGGTCAAAGTGACCCCTTGTTGCTTTAATTGGGCAACTTTCTTGTCAATCCATTCTTTTATTCTAGCCCTGAGGGGCTTGGTCAAGATATCGAGGTCATCAACCTCTTGCTCATCCCAGTCAATTAACGACAACGATAGCTTGGAAATTGTGTTGTACTAAGGATCCATCACTATGTTTTCATCTTTTGTTACTTGATCTGGTATAGGGAACAAGTTGGCCCTCTTTACAAAATACGCAATCATGCGCATGTAGTGCCTCATTTGTACTTCATTATCGTCCCTGCAATTGGCCCATAAATCTTCAACATTATGTTGATGGGCGTATTCAATTGCGACCATCTTCTTCAATTTACCATAGGGGTCCATTCGCGTTCGGACGTTGTCAAACCTCAAGTGATTCTCTACGAGCTCTTTTTCTAAATTGTCGGCGCACTACGATGTGTGGAGCTCATACTTCCCTTGGCCGAAGGATAGGGGATAAGGAATCCCTGCTTTATGCTTACCACTCAGGAGGGTGTGGGAATGCGACAACTATCGAGAGAGTTCTAACAAAATTATCCTATCATTTGGATACCAGGGCAGCTTGTGCGGTTTCTCTGAAAAGCCTTCAGCTTGAATGTAGGTAAACTTAGGAAATTGTATGAATAAGAAAGCAAACTGTTTGAAGAAAGCATTGGCAATGTGGGAGAATCTTCTCTCAAAATCACCCTCGAGCAACATGATGATATGACCTGTGAAAGCATCCTCATAAAGTCGTTGCAAAAGAGCTCCTGGGGCAATTTAGTTGCACTATCCCTCTTCTCTTTTAGCTAGTATTGATTGATGAGCTTTTTACATTTGAGTGGGTCCTCATCCCACATTGCCTTAGCATCATCCTTAGTTGGCACTTCCATCTAACCGAAGGTAGGGATATGAAAAGTCCTTGTTATTGCCTTGGGAGACATGTCAGCCAAAACATTCCCATCTTTGTCTACTATGTTTCGAGTCTCCTCTTGGTATGCCTCTCTATAGGCCATGACAAGCTCGGGAGCAATGAGGGTAGGAGGGAAGCCTACAGCCTTGGACAACCTGCTGCTTCTGACTAGTCTTACATTTTTGGTTGTAGGGTTGATTCAGACTCTCTGCTTGAACTCATCAATGTCTACATGTCCGATGTTTGTATCTGTGACCTCTTTCTAGGCTGTGGTGTCCTTGGAGTTAAGAGGATCCCCCTGGAACTTGTATTTCATCTGGTCTTTATCTTCTTTTCCATGGGATTCTTTTGTTGTCTTCTTTTCTTTGTCCTTCTGTATGACCGCCTCCGAGGGTCCCTTACTTGGTTCCATAAATCCTTTAGGTGAGAGAAACATAAGCACATTCAAACATAAAGGATACAGGAAAGTTAGCCAAATCCTGCAAAATGACATTATATTGGATAAATCATCATTTAAGAACCCTAACATTTCCTTCAAATTGTCATTAACATTTTGCAAGGAGTTTCAACAATTCAGGCCCAAGGGGTTGGACTTCCTTGGGTTGATGTCTATTTTGGATCAACTACAGGAGGGCCGACAATTAGGGCATGACGACCCACCTGTCTCAACCCGCCTTTGTGTTTGATCAATTTATGGGGTTCATTGAAGAAAGTGCCCTATTTTAACATGTGGGTCAAAGTCAATTTGGTGATCAGAGGTAATTTGGATAATCTTTTGGACAATAGGGACCATAAAGGAGCTTTGTTGTTTGATTTTTTCCATTCAGAACGGCTCTGGAAAGATGTCATTTTGGGGGTGGAGTTCTGATGGACGAGACTCACGGGTCCGGGAGGTGGTGGTATTGCTCACTTTCACGTTTACTTTGTTGTTTTAGCTTGGAGAATCTAGTGGCCAGGGTAAGGTCGGGTCTCAAGAACCAGAAGGAAGGAGGTGGTTTTTCTCATCACGACAAAGGTGATGGGATAGTGTCTTGATGACAATGATCCGACATGAGGGATCTACAAAACATTAAGCACTTAGCAATCTTCACATTTTATTCAAATGACAGTGATGAGGACATGATCCGAAGGGCAGAAGACTGTCACTTAAAAGCCATAATAGACGATGGAGTGTTCACAAAGTCTCGATGACAAAAGTCCATGGGAGACGATCCACAAAGGCTCATTACTTAGTCATTTTATTTTGCATCTCAGCAGCCATGATGGGGTCAAGTCCCGGAGGTCAGAACGCTAGATGCTAGTGGCCGCAAAGGATGGTGGGTTTGGCACGGTGGCCCGTAGACGGAAGTCCACAAGGCGGGACCCGAAGGATACTTGGCACTTGGTCATTGGTGCATGAAGTCAACTGGTAGAGGAGGAGACAAGGTTTGAAGCATCAAAAGGCTGGGATTAGACTGTCATTTGGAACAATGGGTTATAAGCAGTGTCCCGAGGATGGAATCCCACAGGTGCGGACCCAAATGAGTCGATGACTTTTCTTTTAACTCACAAATTTCTGAACCAGGTTTCCATCAGCAAAAGGACAAAGTCCTCCCTCAAAGGTGGACTTGAATGAGGGGTTCACCATTTTGAGTTTCGTTCAGTTTCCTAATGGTGGCAACGACCATGGGAGCTCGTGGGCCCGAAGGAGGAAAAAGATCTGGTTCATGAACAACCACCAAGAACTCAAGTTCCACATTTGATTTGTGAATCAAGTTTGAGTTTTTAAAGAATTTGAGCACATGGCTTTTGTGTGCCATTGTTGATTCTAGTAAATTATCAAGTTTTCTTCCCTTAGACTCATGAATTTTGCATAGAAATTGAAGAAAACTTAAAACAAGGCGCAAGCGGAAAACCTACATCACAGATCCGATGAAGGTGAAAGACCAATGCGATGACAAAGACTTGGAAATAGAAATTGAGCGACACGAGAGTGATGGTGAAAACAAAAGCTAGCTTTGACACATTTTGAACACATTGGTGAATGAAAATGATAGTTCAGAGTTGGCTATATATAGAAAATAGCTCATTAAATGTGCCTCATAAATGTAGGTATGACGAGTCAGAAGGTTGGTGGGGAAATTTTGAAAATGGTCATGGGAGCACCGGGATCCAATAGGCAGGTGGCCGTCAGCAGATGGACGTCAGGTTGCTCGGTGATGATCAGATGGATTCAAAGGAATTGGGTCCTAGTGAGTGGAAAGTCGGCAAGGGATGGCCATGAGAAATGATGATGAGGTGATAAAAGTCTGAGAGGGGCGACCCGCTAGGGCAGGCCTGATGGGCCTCATGGACGCCAACTTTGAGACACTAAGGCAAATAGCTAGTGGGATTTCACAAGGACTTAGGAATTTGAAAATTTGAGGGGGTGAAAACATGGTGAACTCAAGATGATCTAAGGCTCACTGACCACTTTGAACACCAAATATTGGGCACACAAAATGAAACAATAGCAAAAATGACCTAGCAAGGAAAAGGAAAGAGAAGGTCCCCATTCCGAATGGGGTGTGTGTGCTAAAGGAACAATAGGTTGTAGCTGCATTCCAGAATGAAATGCATAGAGTGCTAGTCTTGCGAACTTAAACCTCTGTAATTACCCTTTAACTGTTAGATTTACAATGATCAACAGTTTAGAATTTGCTGCCAATGCAAGAATAAATGGCCAGTGAAACAAGATTTGTAATGATTTCATATCGTTTGAGTGGCACTGGCAATTTTGACAATTAACAACTTGTTAGTTTGAGGTACATTTTGTATGTAGTGAGGCTGTCAAAGTCTAGACATCAATCAAATTAAATAATTAAATAAATGTAAGGCTTAAGTTACACGAATCGATTAAAATTTAAGTTGGTTTTTTGGTTTGCATGAATCAAGATTATGAATCATGATTATACCAAACCTCACACGTGACACGTGTGAGGCGTACAGAGGGACCAGGCTAGTAGTGGCACTGTTGAGCCATAAATAAGGATAGTGAGAAAAACTAAAAATTGAAATCATTTGTTGAAGGCTAAAGGCTTTACTATTGAGTGCAATGTTCAAATTTTCATAAGGGTTTTCATTTTGTAGGGTTAATAAGGATTCAAGAAGAAGATGATGTGGAATTGTTGGGGATACTCTAAATTCCCCTGCCTGCAGTTATGTAGTTACAGAGTAAAAGACCAATTTCCTTCAAGTTAAAAATGGGTGGAATTGGAAAGAAGTTGATTTGGTTCACTTGACTTCTCAGACAAGTTTTGAGCCAAGATGAGGAGCTCTGATGGAGATAAGTGCTCTCCTAGTGCATGGAAGCTGTAAGTAGAAGATGGGAGTAGTTTTAAAACCCCTCATCTTCTCCATGACTTTGATTTTCAAAGGGGAGAAGTACATTTTGTATCTTCACAGCTCCCATTTCCCTAGTTTGATTGGCTCACCTTTCCCCGTGCATTTATTTTTAGACACCATGGCTGATCCCGGAAGTCCCATGCATTTATTTTCAGAGTGCATGGTTGACCTAACAAGTCCCATTTATTTTCAGACACACATGTATTCATTTATATTTTCACTAGTAGTCTAGCAAAAGCTTGGCGCTTGCACTTACATTTGTATTTGTACTATGTAATAATTTGACATTGTAATTCAGTTGTAATAAAATAAATGGTTGTGCTATTAATGTGACATTGTAATTCCTTTTATTAAGTACTTTGCAAAGTTAAGTGTTACTATGCTATTAATGGTTGTGCTATTAAGGTGACATTGTAATTCCTTTTATTAAGTCCTTTGCAACATTAAGTGTTACTGTGCTATTAATGTTTGTGCCATTAATGTGACATTGTAATTCATTTTATAAAGGCCTTGATGTCAACCTGAGCACATTAATGGTTAAAAAAACTTTAAAACACATGTTTATTATTTATATCATAAATTACTCAACCGTTCGATGAACATTTGATGTATGGTTGTAGTTGCATTCTGGAATGAAATGCACGGAGCACTAGGGTTGCAAACTTAAACCTCCAAAATCACCCTATAACTGTTAGATTTACAGAGATCAACAATTTAGAATTTGTTGTCAATGCAAGACTAAATGGCTTGTTTTAATTTTAAATGTTGTCAGCGACAACCATGTACTAATTGTGTACTGTGTAGTCTAGAAGCAACACGTAGACATTTTGGTTTCATTCACTTTAATATTAAAAAAAAAAGCACTTTCAGTTTATACTGCTAAGTGATTTTATTTTTAAGTGAGAGGGTCAATACACAGGGAGATTTCAGTCTTCAGTTTGCTCATTGTAGTGCACCACCTTGTTCTGGGTTCCATAGTTCCACTTCCAACAAATTCATTCCACTTTCTAGTAACCTAGTTTCCATGACTGTCTGCATTAATATTTTCAAGAATCAAAATCTGAGTAAGTGAAAGAATTCTTGCGGCTACATTTCATCATTTGACATTTCTTAAAATATTATTTTGTCAAAATTTCAAGTTTGGGTTTAGGGTTAAGAGACTTAAGAATTAAGAAAAATTAACGAGGACTAATAGGGAATTCATAGTTTCACATTGTATAAGCATGTCTACCAGTAGTATCACTAGAGCAATGTCGAATAAAAAAATACATTATGCAAAATTGTTTAAAACCCTAGGTTTCACTGATGAATACCATCACATTTATGATCCTGAAACCTATGGTAGGCATACCTCAGAACTTAGATTTTCATCCCAGAATAAGGCCTCAAAGCAAATGCAAGTTAATAGTATTAGTGCACCGTGGGTAACTGGATTAGGGTGCATGATGTTACATGAGGTTTTCCCTTGCCCAAAATTTATCATGGTCTGTGTCCAAAATTATGATGATAACAAAAGAGCAATTGCTAATAAAGATCGTAAAGAAGAATTTTTATCTATTAATGTAGAAGAACTTGGAAAAGTGTTGGGGTTGACAACTGAAGAATTTGGAAATATCCACATTGACATAGAAAATCTTGCTAGTGATTATGAAGCAGTGGATGAAATGGAGAAAAAATATTTCTTAAATAGAATAGTTAAGGATAGAAACAAATTGAAAGGTGATCATAAGCCTCCTTATGATTTGGATATTTTTAGACCATGGGTTTAGGATACTATTTCCATGCTAGCATTTTTCCTCGAGCTGGATAGCAATTTGGAAGTGGGTGCATGCCTCCTTGAAATGGTTTATAATATCCATTATAGTGTTCTACATGTCAAATATAATTTTATTGAGCACATTATAAAATCCATGGATAAACAATTTTTAATGATTAAAGGAGGTTCCACCAAGACATTTAGGTTCACAACCTACTTGTGCTATCTTTTTCTATTCAAATTCAGAGAAATGTTTTAAACTAACAAGCTTTAGATTCAACCCTATAGTAATCCTAAGCAAAAGAAAACGGTCCAAATGGCTCCAGTATATGAATGGACCACTGTTATAAGGTTGCATGATTCTTGAATGAACTACAATAATTTTATAGACTACTTTTTGGATCCATTGCATCAAGCAATTACAAATACTCCAATGCCTAGATTGCCTATGTCATATAGAAATTGCATTCAACTAGGAAAAGAAATACAATTGGCTGATTGGTACTTAATGGAAGAATATACTGTGCTAAGATTTTATGGACCGGGAGTACAACCATACAAACTTCTAATACATGTGACAGAAAGGGTTTTTGCTTTGGAATATGTAAGGCAGATGCAGAGTACTGATGAACTACACTTTATCGGTCAGCAAAATAAGACCTTATTTCCTTCTTTACTTTTTTCATGTGGAGGGATCACATTCGAGAGAAAAGCATTTAGTGTGGCACATAATCTTTTGTTTATTTATTTATTTTGATGCTATCTGTCATTGGCAGTATGATCCATGTGACACCATTAAATCAATGATTGTGGTCAATAAGAATGTTGCAAGTAGAATTCAACATCAAAGTAAACCCTTGCTTGAAAAAATGAGAAACAAGGATTCTTGGGATGAGGTCAAAACTACAATGGAGAAAAGTGCTGCTAAGAATGGTATTTATTTTGAACAATTGTTAGTAGAAATTATGACATTGCATCGAAAGACAATCAAGAGATACAACAATTTTTATCAAAAAAGTGTTAAACCATCTAGTAGAGTAAAAAATTCTAGATTATCTAGAGAAGGAAGTTACAGAAAAAAATTGGTCACGATAAAAAAATACTACCTTTTGGTCAACGAGGAAGGAGCTAGGTGATCCAAGAGCTCTTGTAGAGTATGGATATAACGAAGAAGATAGCGAGTTTAAAAAATTGTGGAATATAGAGCATCCAAATGAACAAGAAGATAAAGAAAGTGATCATGAATCTAATGATGATAGGGAAGAAGAAAGCCATGTCAATTTCAAACTTGGTTTAAGTGAGGCCACAAAAAAAACATATAGTACTGGAGCAACCATAGCTGAAAAAATGGGTTATGAAGGTGGTCCTTTGGGATCCCAAAGACAAGGCCCTTGGATGGTAACATATGTGGAGCATAGAAAAGTAATTGATAAATTTGGCGTTAGGCTTGGAGGTGAAAAAGTAGACCTAGGGCATACAAGTCAATTGTTAGAGATTCAAATCCTCATCCTCAATCTCATGGTCAAACACAATCACAACTAGGACATTCCCATGGTGGAGAGCTTAGTGCAACTGACATTTCCTCTGGTGGTGATGGTATGGGTAGTAGTACTAGTAGTGGTCAACATGTGCTACAACAAAAAAATACATAGAAGAGGACAACAATACAAGATACCACAGAAACACCAGGTGATCAAGGAATACAAAAGAGGCAAAGGATTTTGATAGGTCCAAGTCACACTACCAGTGGATCCACCACAAAGGAGTTATTTCCAGGTACCCCCCCACTTCTAGTTAGTCTGGATGTGACATCATTAACAACTGCAAGTACTCCTATTCCTTCTCCATTCAAGCATTCCATTGTTCTTGTGTCCCTAGGTTTTAATTACATTGAAGAGTTTAAAAAGAAATCAGACATGAATAAAAAAGAAAAGAAGAAAATGATGGAGAGTGCATCTGTTGTAACTTTAGAGCTTGCAACAACCATGGTATTACCCACATTTGACACAAATAAAGAAATCATGGAGTACACATTTCTTGTTTCCACAGTTCAAAACAAACCAGCAAATTAGATGGCTTGATTTGAATTCCAGGTGAACAATATTCAATTGGATTTTTTTGGACTCAGAAATACTAAAAAAATTAATGTATCAAAGAAGAACAATGAATTGGTGTACACATCATTGCTAAAGCAAGATAGAGAGAAAAAAAGGTTGCAAAGTCAATTTGAAAAGTTACAGGAAGACCTAGCAAATGAGAAAGCATAGAGGACAACAAATAACAAGAGCAAAGAATTAGAAAAAAGGAATAAAAAAATATGCCTCTGCATCAACAAGCAAAGATGATAAGCAGAATGAGATTGCAGGGAATGAATTGAAGCAAAGGCTAGATAAGAGCAACAAGAAATATGATGAGGAAAAATCCACTTCAAAAAAACTAAGACTAAGCATTGCGAATGGAAATGCATAGTGGGAACAAAAATTGGAGGAGAGAAAAAGAAATGAAAGATTGGAGGCAGAGCTAATGGAAGTAAAAAATGAAATTGAGTCTTGTCAAAATAAGTTATCTGCATTTTGTAGAGAGACATGAACCATATGAAACAAAAGATCTGGGATGAAATAATGCAGAGGATTGATCATTTGTGTGACATGTTTCAATTGATTGATGCTATCAGACAACATCATAAGAAGCTCAAAAAAAATTTAGTGGACAACAAAAATGTGCTGGCATTAGAGAAATTTGCAAATGAAATTCAACAAATAGTCTACAAATCTAGTGACAATGTTTTGAAATCAAAAGGGATTACTAATCGGCTTGCTACATCAATGACGTTGTCATCTATCATTGAAAAGTGTTTGAGAATGCGTGAAATAAAGGAATATTTGCATTTGGCTGTAAACAAGATGAAGAAGGTGGATGAAAAGGTAAGGAACTTCACAAAGCTTGGTTTACCAAAGGCTTTTGACACAAATGAACAATTCATTGGAAAGAATGATTTCAAAAAGAAGACGGAGGATGCAATGAAGATTGATTTGGGCTAGTTTCCTTAGAACCAAGATGTGGTGAACTACTTGGATTCCATCAAACCATTGCTAACCTTGAATGAAAAATTGACTGAAGAATCCAAGACAAGTTCCAATTTGAATCATGAATTGTTAACAAATCTTCAAGTCAAACAACATCAGTTAGAACAAATAAAAATTCCACCACCTGAACAAGGGAAGTTGTTAGAAAAGGTGTTGTAGTGATTTGATTTTTTACTTTTGATAATGAGTTTCCAAGTTCCAACTCAGCTCTATGCAGAGTTGTCTTTGTTCCAACTTAGACTTTAGTAATGTGTTGATGCTAAATTATCTATATTATTTATTTTATCATTTGAAGAAAAAATCTAGTAGTGGTTTCAACTAGTAGATACACTTTAAATGATTGTTGATGTTCATTGTTGTATATGCTACTAATACTATTGTTAATATGTTATTAAGCATTGAGTTGAGTGATGAATCACTGAGTACATGTTCAAGTTTTACTTTTAACACAATTAAAATATGAACTATAAGGTGATTTTAATTCCAGGCATCCATAATCTTAGTGAAATTGCATTACAATTCACACATCAATACTCAATATCCATGACTACTTATCAGATTAACTAAACATTTATATGAATTCATGCTTTAATCAAGGTACTTTAAATGGTTCATTAAACTAGAGCCAAAATTAAAACATACATCAATGCATAATGACAAAGTGGATTAATGAAAGATCATTGATCAGATTTCATTAATAATTCATGTAAAATGTTACAGCTGGCTGCTAGAGAGATGATAGACTCAAAATAAGGGAGCAAAGCAAGCTTAGTCGCTAGTCCTCCTAGTTTTATAACCATGTCGCAGAGTTCTAAAATTTCATAACTACCTGATTCCCTGACTTGGTTCACTTTGTTGAGTAACTTAAGTTCATGCATACGTAACCTTTGAGTTACAGTGTGTGGATTTAGTCGGTGGGTCAGAGGTTTCAAAAAATTTGAAACTTCAAACTTTGGTTCTAAGGTTCCATGTTTTAGCCACCACATGACATTATGGACTTATCTTTCCTTTCAAAGGTGCCATCATCTGACATCTCATTGAATGCTATGTACGACCTAAACTTGAGTTGTCTTTTCAGGAATTTCCAAAAGCATGTAGGTTTAAAGGCTATCTTTTCAAGGAATGAAATTGAATGCCACATTTAAAGCATATCCTATCAAAAATAATGGCATAAGTGGGTGGAAAATTTTTACTCAGACATTTAGCTTGCATTCTCATTCTTTTCCAAGGCCAATACTTCTCAATTGTAAACATTCTTTTTACTAAAATATTTAGCTCGCATTCTCATTCTTTGCCAAGGCTAGTACTTCTCAAGTGAAAACATTTGTTCTCTGTGAATTTGTGCTCATGTAGAGTGAATGTTGGGTCAGCATAAGGGATACGACACTTAGACATTTTAAGTTAGAAGAATTTTGGGAGTGCTTGTAGAGGGATGACAAGTCTAAGCTAGATATAAAACTCTTAGAAAGCAGACTAGCTCACGCTGGAGGGTTTCCAAAAGCTGTGTTGAGTGTGGACCTAATAAGTGCATGTGTGAGAAGGTTCATTCCGCAGACACGGGAAATTAAAGCCATGGATGAGACTGTAATTGTAGAAATTTCTCCTCAAGCTATTTCCCACGTGCTAGGGATTCCAGAAAGGGTACCTATAGAAGACATGTCTATCGTAGTGGCGGGTGCATTTTTCAAAGTAAATAAATATTGGTGTAAGAACTCCATGGCCAAAACCTGGTTGAAGTTGAAAAAGAAAGGTAAGTCGCAACTGCCGAGTAAACTCAAAAGAGTGCATTTTAAGGGAGAAATTTTAGATGTTATTGCTTTATTGCACCGCATTGTTGGGAATGCACAAGTTGAGTTATTTGAGGATTGGATGTTCCGGTTTATCTTGATAGTTTGTGATGAGAACATTTTCATTGACTGGGCTGAAGTTATTTTCTTCCATTTGAATGAGCAATTAATTAATTTCCATAAGACTACTAATTTCTGTATGTGTTCTTTCCTGATGTACATTGTAGGTAGTTAGAGGTCCTTTTGGCTTGGGTTAGAGCCGCAAGGAACCCCAACTTTTGATATGCCTGTGTATAAACACTTTTCTCAATTCACTAAACAATTTGGAATGGGTATTTTTGTCATGCTAATGATGCATTTTTAATGGAGGTCATGAGGAAGCTAGATGGAAATCCAGAAATGCACCTTTCCCCTGAATTGATTTCTCTTGTATCAAAATTTGGGAGGTTTTATATCCAATTTGATAAGTTTTCCTATTTGAGAATAGGGGGTTTTGAGAAAGCCCCATTTAAATTACCTCGGTATCCTGAAGATTTACTAATATTTCTAGAAGTTTGTCGACAAATGTCCATGGTTAATATTAAGTATATGAACATGGGGAAACAAGGGTATGTCTTCCCATTGGAGACCCCTTATTTTATGTGCAAAAAAAACCAGATGGCCAAGGGACCTGAAGGAATTCTCAGGGAATATAACCTCTAGAATCTGTCTATGAGAGCTAATTTTGACAGTAAGGGTTTTCTGAAACAAAATATCTACGGAGGGAGCTTATATCAACATCACCCATCTATCAAAGATTTTTGGGAAGATTTTGTTGATGAGAAAAAAAATTTGAGAAAAGATTATATGAGGCTAACGCTAAAAAAAAAAAATGCTTTCGATTTGTCATTTCACATTCCTGAAAATGTAGCTAAGGATTCAACAATCATAGCTCCTACATATGAAAAATTTCTTGATAAATCCCACCCCAGGGTTGATTGGAGCCAAAGTGAAATTTTAGATATAAGGGTGCATGCTTCCCCAATTCTTAAAATAACCTAGGACTGGTTGGATGGGAGATGGCAGCAAGTTGTTGGTCTTGTTCAGGAGCCTAAGTCATCATAAAAGAATGAACAGGGGTCTACGCAAGCATCTGGTGCAAGTGTATCATTGAGGAAACCCTCTGTTAGGTCCTCTAGTGCAAATTCTCAGTCTGGAGATGATGGTGATAGGCCAAAAGAAATAGTCAAGTTGAAGAGCATCTGTGAACAAGATAGTGTGCTTTCTCCTACCCCTAAGAAGAAGACCATTCAAGAAAAACTTGTGGCTACAGATTTTGAAGCTATCTTTCAATAGATCGCTGAAGATAATATATTTCCTCCTCTGTCTGAATTTCCCTCTTCTTTGGATGATAATCCACCTTTCACTCTTAACGCTCCTAAAGAAACTATTAGTGGAAATGAAGATTCTAGTTTGGTAGTAGTCTCCCCAGGATGGCTGAAAAAAGCAGCGGAGAAGAAGAGAAAGCATATTCCTACAATGAAAATTGGAGTGGATACAGTCACAAAGTTACTTCAAATATCTTCAAAACCTAAGAAATCTAGGAGGATGTCAAGGATGGTGACTGATGCTACTTCTGGAAATCAAATGTTAGAAATTGCTGACCCTATCAAGGATTTAAATGAAGATGAAATAACAGAGGCGAACTACAAAGTCACACATGTTGATATGGTGCCTTCAACACTAGAAGGTGATGTGTACCATGCCAATTATTCAGTCAATACCTTGATTAAAAGAGTGAAAGAACAAAGGAAATAAAATCTAAAACTAAAATCTCAAGTCCTCGCATTGAGTAACTTTATTTCTTCCATGGCCACTCCTACATTTGATGAAGCCTCAAGTTATCAGGTAGAGGGCATTGATGTACTCACCATAGAGAAAATTAAAAAGAATTTGAGCTATTCCAGAGTTGCTTGTGAGGGGATCGATAAAATATCTCAAGAGGCTATCTTCTTCTGAATAAATTTGTTCTCTTTTACACTCGAGCTTTTAACAAGAGGAACGAGTTAGTAAGAGAACTTCAATAGGTCAAAAAATATCAAACTAGTCTCTATGTGCTCTCTCAGGAAATGAAAGAATTGAACTCTATGGATCCGAAGATATTAATTGGTGAGAAAATTGTGAATAATCCTAAGGAGCTAGACCCTTCCTGCTCCAATTCATTGGAATGGAAATTGAATATGTGTGATAATTTGGTGAAGGAAATTAATAACACACTTGATCAATATTATGAAATGTTGGTGGAAATTAAAGAAGATTGTAATATTCTGGGAGTGGAAATTACTGATGAGTTTGATGAAAGGATTCTATATATAAGAGAGATCTCTCTAAAGTTTAGAGAGATATTCAATAAAGAAATAGCTGATCCTGCTACAGTGACATGGGAGTCCTCGAAACTCAGTGGAATGCAGATCCACCTGAAGACTTATAAATCTGGAGAAGAGAAAAGATCTCAGATGTTGGTTGAGTCTGAAAATGCTTTGGGAAAATGGAGGACTAGGTTATAGATTACTACAACACCAGGGAGCAAGGACATTATTGCAATTGTCACCAAGTACCGAGAATACAAGCAAAGAGTAAAGGCATAGGAGGTGTTATTGATGGAGAAGGAGGCATAAATAATTGAAAGCGAAGGATTCAGTGTTGGGAGTGGGACCACTATTTAGTTTTTAGTTTTTATGTTATTTTCTTTAATTTGGCTCTCTTGATACTTCAAAGACTTTTTATTTTAATTTCTAAAGCAATTGTCTTCAAGAAACCATTATCAAGACAAAAAAACTCTGTTATTTTTATTGCTTTTATGTTATTTCAATATAGAAATACAATGGAGAAGTTCATGCATGTGTAATCTTTGAGTTATGGTGTGTACTTTGTGGATTTATTATGCTTTTGTTGAGTAGTTTTCCAGTGGATTGTCTATTATTGGAATGATAGATTTTTGGTTAGTTTCATTGTTGTGGAGTGTTTATCTGTGAATAAAAAATTTATGGTGATGGATGTGTAAGGATTTCTCAGTATAATTTAGGTGATTTGGCTGTTTAAGATTTTATTGTTTAAGTTGTGTGGATGCCTTTATAAGTTATTTATGTTGAACTGTTAGCTTCTGTTAGCTTATAACTTATAAGTTATGGATGTTGAACTGCTAACTTCTATTCAAGGAATGGATTAATAATATTCCTTTCAGTTATTTATCAAAGATTGTGTGAATGGAAATGCAATAGGAATTTATAAGTAGTGTGATAAGTGTTGTTCTTTAAAAATGATACAAAATCACAAATCAGATTAAATACCATGGAATACAATATAAAATATAAAATATCACAATTTCATGGAATACAACATAAAATATCATCAACTACAGTTTGGAATATGATTCATGAAGTGCAATATAAAATAAAATATCATGAAGTGGAATGATTCACAATTTCATTAAATACAATATAAAATATCATCAACTATATTATGGAACAATGGAAACTAATCCATGAAGTGTAGTATAAATACCTAAAAGCTGCTAATTCTCTCCCATTTCCCAAACAGAGTCAGGGTCCTCAAACTGATGTTCATCATTAGATAAAGTAAAAGAGTCATCTTGAATTTGATTCCAAGTTTTTTCTTCATTTTCTTCGGCCTGTGTCTCAAATTCAACATTCGTTGTGTGATTTGTGTCAATTTCATCTGTCCTAGTCACACTGCCACTACCACTACTGCTAGTACCAGTGTTTGGAATTGGAGTGTTGCACAACCCGGTCCTTCTTCTTTCACATGTGGACCTCCATATTGTGAGTGCCCTTTCAAAAGGAAAATTAAAGACATTATACGAAGTTCCTTTCAACCTCAAGAAATTTTCCAAATTCTTGTCTAGTTTTTTTCTTAACTTTGATTTCAAAAACCCAAATGTACTGAAAACTCTCTCATCCTCCACTGAACCCAATATCATTGTTTGACATAAATCAACAAGTTTGAAATATTTTGATATCGAACCACACAATATTTCACTCTGACCTAAGTTTGTCCAAACCTTTTTTATTGGTCTCGGTTCAAAGACCTTCTCCTTGCCCATGGATTTATACTAGTCCCTCATAGCTATTGCAAATCTCCCAAATTGTTTTCTAAGATTAGCTTCAGTTAAATTTCCTTCTATTTTCTGCTCATCGTATGTTACACTTTTTGAAAATTGTTCGATCAAGATTTTTACTTGATCATGAAAATATTTTGGGTTCCTTAAGTTTTTCCAAAATTGAGGATACACAATACCCATGGCTTCAAGTATTTCATGTCGTGAGAATCTTTCACATATCTCTGAAGAAAGAGATTTTGCAATTTCCTTCAAATTATCACCAATAAATTTAACAATTCCTCTAAAATATTCCTCCTTAATAGCTACTTCTTTGCTAGATCACCTAGCTATCTTACAATGGTACGTTGGTATCTCATATCCATGTACACAGATACATGAGTGTCTGCTTGGATTAAATTTTAATTAATTTTTAGGATTATTCAAATCAACAATTTTCTGCCACATGAAATAATTTGGGCCATCTTGTGTTAGATATAGATATAGATGATTGAGGGCCAAGCATGTATGTTTAAGTAGATTGGAATATTCATTAATATACATAGTTCTGTCTTAGGATTTCTTCACAAGATTGTTCATCTCATCCAACATGGGGAGAAGACTAGCTAAAGTCAAGAGTGTCTCTCTATCGCTTAACCTAAGTAAGAGGTTAGGAGCTTTGTCTACTATTTTGTGATGCTTGTACATCACTCCAATCAAGGATTGATATTTTGAAAGAACTCGTTGCGCTAGTCCATGCAGGGAGATCTATATGGTATCGACATCCTTAAGAAGCTTATTTCCTAGAGTTATTCCCTCAACAAAATTTTTAAATTCTACTAAACGTTTGGGACTTTGGCAAAAGTATGCGTGGATCTTGCAGAATAGATTTTCAACTTTTGATACTATAGAAAACTTGCTTACAAATTTGAATGCTAAATTAATTTTGTGGGCCATGCAGTGAATGTCAAGCATATATGGTGCACAAGTAGTTTGTAAATTTGTGCAAACACCGGTCCTTTGACCTTGCATCACTGCAACTCCATCAACTCCTACACATGTCAAATTTTTGGCAATTTCAACTCATCCATACCTGCAATTTCATTCAAAGATTTCTTGACTAGTTCAAATATATTTTGCGATGTTGAACTATCCTTCATTTTATGAACACATAGAAGATGAGCTTGGTGAACATGTCGTTCTACAGTATGCAAATGTATACAGACCCGAGAAGTATTGTATACTGTAGTAACTTCATCTAAAGATAATGCAATGAAATTTGACTCTTTTACTTTCTCCTTTAAATCTTCCTTTTCAACTGCAGTAAGACAATTTTCCCATTCCCATCTACCATTTACTGACCAATGTGAGAAGGGATAGTGAGGAACATTAAAAATTGATAATAAACTAGAACATTTTGGGTAGTCTATCATAGGATGCCCTCTAGACAAAATATGAAAAAAAACACTCATTTGAACATTTTTTGACATATTTGCCACTTCCATTGCTTTTCCAAATTTAGCCTCAAGTGTACCTTTACATGTAGTAATGCTCAACATTATTTTTTCATGCTCTTCATAATCCATAGCATACCTAACATGAAGAAATTCTTCATTTGATTTCCATCGTACAACTAATTGTTCCTTTCTGTCTATGATTTGTTTTTCATAAACTTTATCGATATGATTTTCTATAGTGTCAATCTTTAGCTGCAACGTCTTGGTTTTTCCACATTTACAACTACAAATCGTACATTTGGCCAATGTTTCCTTTTCAATATTGTTTGCATTGTCAATCCCCACTGGTACCATGAATGGGTACTTTGACAACCAACCAAGTTGAAAATTCCTTGTCATTTCCCACTTGCGCCCTATTTTTGATTTGCTTCTTCTTTTCCTGCTACCAACATCATCATCCTCATCCAAGTCAATTATCTCATTCTGGCTAACTGGGCCTAGGGTATCCCTTGGAACATCTTTTGCAGTATTTCCATCCTGATTTGATACATTTTGATTTAAATCAATGACAATTTCAACTTGACCTTTTGGTGTGGTGAGGTATTGTGAATGCTACCAATATTTGGTGGAAGAGTTGATGATGTAGCTCCATCTTGACCTGATGGATCAAAATCTTTGGAAATTCCAAAGTAAGACTGTATGGTACATCTAAGTTTTTGGCGTTTTGATGGCCTCCTAGTCTCTTCACCACCCTGAGAAGCGGCAAGAGTCTCTTCACCACCCCAAGGAGCCTGAGGAGCGGTAGGAGTCTCTTCACCACCCGGAGGAGCGACAAGAGCCTTACCACCCTGAGGAGCGGTAGGATTTTGAGGAGTGACAGGAGTCTGAGGAGCGGCAGGAGCCTTACCCTTGTTGCTCGAGTCGTTCGACATAATGATCTCTCACTTCGAATAAAAACTGGAAAAAAATGTCTTCTTGTTTAAGAAGGACAAAGAATATAGATCACATTCCCTACTCAATATCATCAAGAATGGAAAAGATAAAGAAAACTTATTATTATAACGCTATAAAGAAATGATCACTCACATTTAAGTCTATGTTTTTGGGTTTCCCTAACTTCAAATCGAGAAGTAGAACCTTAGAACTGAACAAAATATGTAAGAATAAATGACACTTTTGATTGTATTTATATCAATCCATATTTGGTGAATTATGCGGGATTTTTAAATGGTATATTAAAAAAATGATGAATCTCGCATTCTTATACAATGATTCGTTCTAATTTTCAAGGCGAAATGTGTTCTCAAATGTAATTATTTTTTAATGTTATTGGCGAAATAGGTCCTCATAAGCAACTATTTATAAATTTTAATTGGCCAAATGGGTCTTCACAAGCAACTTTTTCTAAATTTTAATTGGCGAAATGGGTCCTGATACAATGTCATTTTAATAGTATTGGCGAATATGTAGGTGTTTTATTACATGCTTTTGGGATTCTAGGCAAAAATATTAGTTGGTCCATTTGAAATGCGTAGTTTGTTATGGTGAAATTTTTTCTTAAATATGCCTAAAAAAAAATCGTTGGTGAATGGACATGCATTGGATCGATAGTTCATAAAATACGGGTGATTTGGACACCCTGTTGGGTGTGAGAAATTTGCCAATTTCGACTCGCCGATTCCTAGAATTTATCAATTGGAAAAGATTCACCACTAAATTTTTCCCTACTTAATGTGAATATGTAAAACATATTACAATACTAAATTAAAGCATAATTAAGCTCATTTTATTATTAATTATTTCCAAATTAAGTGTGAAAAAGGGATAAGTTTTTTCCTACACTACATTTATATAGAGGGAGTGTCTCATTAGGAAGCTTCCCCTAACCATGTACCTCTTTTGTGTGTTCATGTTACTATGCAAACACATTGATGGTATCTTGAAATAATGTAGAATATGGATATGTATTAGGAAGGGGGTGAAATGAACATGTCCATACTACATTAATTTTTAAACATTTTTTTTTTTATCATGGACTAAATAAAATTAATAATTATACACATATAGTTTTGATTAAGGGAGAAAAATAGGTTTTGAATAGACCTGAAACCATTTACAACAGGTTTTGAATGGACCCAAAACTATTAACAAGTAGGTTTTGATGGGGACCTGAAATCCACACAAAAAGACCAAGTTGCAAAAGCATACAACAAAGACAACCAGCAACGAACTAGAAGCAAATTATCAAAAAACCAACATGAGTACACAAATATGCACAAAATAGAAAAGGTTTTAACGAGATCCTTAAACCCAAAACAACCAATTACATGGGAACTTGCATCCAATAACTACCTGAAACATCCAAGTAGCCATCAACTTGAAATAGCTAGAATGCAACACAACACTTATCAACACCAACCAACAACGCACTTCCTGAAATGTCCAAGTAACCATAAGCATGTATCAACTAGACTACAACACAACACTTATTCGCACAAATGAACAAAACCAAATTCCCTGCCTTAATAGGAGAGTTAGGAATCAGAGTAAAACATTGAAAAGCCACAACAACCACATAGCACCAATCGACCCACACCACCAGCCTGACCTCCACCTCAATAGGAAGGGGCTTCCCTCTATAGGAGAGGATGAAATGAGTCCCTAAACCATAGAAAATAGAACTTCCCACTAGATTCACAACCCACCTCTCCACCTCAAAAGAAGAGGGCTCCACCTCCAAAGGAGCAGTATCCACCTCCAAAGAAGGCCATAGCTAAAAAAACTAAAGGGAAGCAACTACGCCCATAAAAAAGACACCATAACATCCTTTGGTAAGTCAGTAACTTGAGCAAAGAAGCAAAAGCATAGCTCTCCAAATCTAGTAGCCACAAAGGAGGAAACATTTGAGCCAAAAGCCAAAACATTTGAAGGAGCACAACAGTTAGAATAAGCACACCCTCGTCTTGAAAAATGAACTTTAGGACCCAAAAGGGGGAGAGTATAGAGCTTAGCAAAAGAGACTAGCAATCTGAGAGAAAACCGCCCAGCAAAACCATGGAATCAACTACATCGACCAATCACAACAACCTTCCAAGAAACAAAACCAGTAAAAAAATGAGGAGGGTTGAGAACCACTCCACCAAGGCCACCCCAAGCACCCAACACCAAGAGAAACACTCCCCACAAGAGCTAAAAAGAGAAACATCACTACTACTAAGCAGGACCTAAAGAAGAGCAACCACGCTGCCCAACAAAACAACAAACACTAAAAAAGAGCCAAAGGTACCAGAAAGAAGCAAGGAAAGGCGAGGAAATCCCCCCAATAGAGAGAGTGGGTAGCATGCAAGAATATGAAGAGCAACTTCCAAGCCTACATGCCAGTCAGGGTCTAAAACATGCCAAAAACTAACCATAAACCACTTCGCCAGAGGAAAACCAAAGACCTCCACCATTAAGCACCAAGAACAAGGTCAGCCAAAAGGAAGCACCAAAACAAAAGAAAGCAGAGTGAGCCAAAATCAACCTATTTTTTATAAATATATAAACATTACATAAATGAAATAGTATACCTTTTATCAAGTTTCATCTCATAGTGTAATGGTTAAGATGTGGCATTTTTTTGTTGCCACCAAGTTTCAAACCTCTGTTGGGCCATTGTTATCATAGGCACTATGCCTCAACTAATCCAATGTGCTTGTAGGCTTGAGCCACAACATTGAGGTTGTTGATGGCATTCATGCCATGAGACAGACATTAAGGCTTGAGTTGTTCAAATCCCTCATTAGATTGGTGTGCTCATAGGATCTGTGCCCTGGATGGGCTATTATGCTCATGGTCTTGAATTGTTCACTTGTGGTTGCTGGCAAGAAGTTGAGTCCACTTTTTGGCCATTTTGCGAAAGTTTTTTCCTTGATTTTTATAATTCGACACATTTGACCTTAAAATTTGAAGCACTTAGAGATGGAATCTTGAAAAAGTCACTGATCATAAAATGTAGTACTCAGAGTCTAGTTTCCAAATATATAATTTATTTCAATACCTAGATGATACAAATTAATTGTTGATAGGCATTTCTAAAAAACACTATTTAAAAGGCACTTTTTTTTACCATACCATGCACGTGTACCTCATGCATACTTTGACCTAAATAATCATAATTTTCTAAATCCTTTTGGGAAAATATTTGTAACTCACTAAAGCATGCTTTCCATATTTTTTTGTAATTTTTTATTGAATATTTTTTTTGTTAATTTTTTATTGGTCATATTTGGTGTTTTGAAAAATCGTTGTGTACTTCACGCATAAGATGACCTAAACTTATCATTTTTTGATTTGTTTTTAAATTGAAAATAATTATCTGAAGTATGCTTTCGTATAATTTGTTTTTCAAGAAATTATGTTAATAAAAAGTTATTAAAATACTAAAAAACCTTGATAATTCAAGTTTATGGACTTGTTTTATCAAAAATTAATTGAAAAATTGAAAAAAAAATCCAATTGTAAAAAAAATTACATATTTAGAATCTACACTGTCTCATCTATAATGGGTTTTAATTCCGTAAAAAAAATCTGCGAAAAATGTCTTCAGACATATGCCCAAAGTCACTATTTTCTTGTGACATTGCCAGGACCTTCAACTTGTAGGTCAAACTAGGTCCAAAGCTTAGGTTTGGGTCCCCAAGGCTTTTCTCGAACTGAAAAACAAAGCAAAAATCCGACCAAAAATTGAAATTTTAAAAAATAGGATCCTGTTCTAAAACGAGATCTCGTTTCATATATATATATATTTTTATGATTTTAAGAAACAAGATCTCATTTTGAAACAGGATCCCATTTCTTAAAATCATTAAAAAATATTTTTTAATGTTTTTTTGAAATGCGATCTCGTTTTCAAAACTGGATCTCGCTTTTTAAAAAACGGGATCCCATTTTGAAAATAAGATCCCGTTTCTAATTTTTATTTTTTATTTTTATGAAATGGGATCCTATTTTAGAACAAGATCCCTTGTTTTAAAAAGTGGGATCCCGTTTTAGAACGAGATCTCATTTTAAAAAAAAAGAGATCCTGCTTATTAAAAAATAAGATCCCTTTTTATTGAAGCCAATTTTGGTTTTTTTTTCTAAGGAAAAAACTTCCACATTTCATGGACTCATCTTCTTGCATTTACCCTTGTGTTCATGCTGGGGAGGAGGTTCCCTATCTTTGGCCTCCATATTGGCTCATGCTAGACAAAAAATTCTTGATATATCGATTAAAAAAAGAAATAGTATACCTTTTATCATAAATTCATTCATATTTTAAAAAATTATCAAGAGCTAATATATCCTAATTACAATTAACTTTTCATACAAGATTACATTCATTTCTTTAAATTTATAATGACACATAATCTAGTGTTTTTTTTATTAAAGATAAAATAGTTTTTGAAGGGGCCCTAAAACACTTTACAAAGGACCCCAACAGATCCAAACAAACAGGTTTTGAAGTGACCTGAAACCCTAATAAGAATGCTACCTAAAGAGATAACATATCCAACCAACAACTAAATAACAACAATCACAAGGAAGCTAGACAAGAGAAAACCAACTGCTACAAAACATAGGTGACAACCAAATATCAAACCATCTCAAGAAAAACAACACTCCTGAGCTAAGAAAAAGAACCAATGAGAGCCTTCAAAATAATAACACATTTAGTCTCTACCTTTTGATGTAGATCCAAGATCCCATCACCATTCTTAATATCTACCTCAATAGGAGAAAAAATAAAAAATATGAAATAAGGGCAGCAATAGCCCCTTTGCAACAACTCCATCTTATCATGCACAAACACTTTCCACCTCAAGAGGAGAGAACACCACCTGAAAATGATAAGTAGAAAAAGAAGCAAAACCCTAGCCACTCCGACAAGATTAATCTCCATTTCAATAGGAGAAATCCCCACCTCAATAGGAGAAGCTAGAAAGAATGCCCAGGTAGACAAAACCCCATCAATGTCCACATGAACAATCTTCTCCTTAAGACTATATGCAATTGGGACAACCAACATGGAAAAAGGGGAAACCCCTCAACAACCTATCAAGAAAAATAGGGGAAAGGGAAATAAAAATATCCCCTCCTTCCAAACCCCTATGAAGGGTTTCAACTTCTACACAATAAATACGAACAACACCACCCACATTGGGGTAATCAAACTCTAGATCTCTAGAGTTAACTTCATTCTTAATGAATACCCACACGAGAATGAACAAGAAAAATTATGCATATCATGAACAACCTTTAGTAGAAATGTGTAAACCTTTGGTTTGAAAGCTGGACCAACAATGAAGATGGGGCCCTTGAACACCATTCCCATCATCATATTGAAACAAGCATAGAAAAAAACCTTGAAAACAACTCTCCTGCTTCGCATTTAATCCCAATACAACCTAGTTGAGATCCAAAGAAGATGAGGCACATAAAACATTGACCCCATACTCCACAGAGACTCGTGCCACCTTGGTTGAATCAACTTCAAGATAGGAAAGCCACCACAATTGCTGCCATCAAAATACAGTTGCAGAGACAAAATCTGAGCAAGTGAACTCAGAAGACAAAACATGGCCAATGACTACAAAGCACATGAGGGGCCATCCATGTGAGCCATAATGAAAAACACAAGGTTTGCAAATGCAATCTCATTTGCAATCATATTCACCAAAGCACAAACTAGATAAATAGCTCACAAGGCTTTCCAAAAAACCCACTTTGTCAATAAAATGGACTCCACCGCAAGCACCCATCTCCAACAACCCAAGCCGCACAACCACAATAGTATCAACCAAATAAAAACCCCATTTGCATCATCTGAATTTGCATCACCATCTTCCTCATCCTTGTCAGATTTCAAATTTTCTCCTCCGCTCCCCTTCCTGCCCATGATGTTTCATGCAACGTCTTAGTGACACATAATCTAGTGTTCTCAAAAGTAGAATAGCATATTATCCATTGTCCTAAACGAGTGCAATAAATCTATCTCTGTCAAGTTGCATGGAGGAAGAGAATCATCTAAGTCCTTTACCTCTAACTACAAATTGGAGGTCCCCCACACACCTTCCCATTAGAAGTGGCCCAACTAACAAGGGTGATAGACCATGGTAACTAAAATTAATCATATCCAATCTATGAACTAAGTGTAAAAGTACTATACTGTCACATATAGGTTGTCATGCATCCATAGATACCCTTTAACTTTACATGAAATATAAATAATATGCAAACATATAGATTCTTTTGAACTAACACTACGTGAAAAAAGCATTACTTTGGCCAAAGTTTTTAATTCAATCATATTTCAATACATAGATATGCATGTCAAATGTTCACACAATATCATCTCTTGCTTGACTTAAAACATAAACACTAATAAAATATAATAAATTTAAATGCAAACTAAAAATGTATTCAAACATGTCATAGTAAAACTCAACTCTCAATATATCTTGCCCTTAAGTAGTGTTCCAACTATTTAATCAGTAAAAAATTACTATTTCAGGTACATAATCTTGCTTAAATGATAGTTTATTTAAGTGAGAACCCCTACATCAACTTAATTTTAAACTCAAATTGATATAAGACTATTCACTTAAAATAATTCTAAAAAAATAATTATAATTAACTCAAAATAATAGATATATAGTTATACTAGGTTGCCAATTTTTATACCTTTCTAATAATATTCATATCGTGGATTAAGAAAATTCTCATAACCAATTCCATAGTTATATTACTAGTTTAATCATGAAATAATGTTTTCCACAATCCCTAACAACTTTAAAGTCCATTTTATGTACACTTTCATGAAGTTTACATTCAAGGAATCAATTTAATGAACTATATAGTAGACTCAACATCTCAAATAACCTAATAAAACTAATTCACACACACAAAACTTTAAAATTACTTTATTGTTCCATATTTCCATACACATAAATATAATTGATTCAAAAATAGAACTACCAAAATAATCCATTCTTATATATGTAGCTTATAAAGCATTTTCACAACTTTTAGTGCCATATAAATGAGTACAGTAATAAACTACAAACAAAAACTCTAATTTACCTTTATTAACTCATTTATTTACTCTCCCAATTATGTAAAATAGATCCCAAACACAATTAAATGTGATGCCTATTCACTTAATGACATCCTACGTTCAAAATATTGATTTCCCTTTATAAAACCCAACAATTTACCTTTTTAGATGCAAAAAAACTCATAAACACAACTAAATGTGATGTCTATGCACTTAATGACACTCTACAACAAAAAAATATTTTCCCATATAAACTCATAGGTTTTCACTTCCAATAATTGAAAAATAATATATAGCTATATTAAAGTAGTACATATAGGCTTAAAGAGAATTTACAATCAAAACAATGCATTTGCTAGGTATAAAACCCATCACCATGACTTTTGTAAACTTCTCTTAGATGTAACAAAGTATGATCAATTAAAATAGGGTCAAAGGAAACTTTTAATGGATAATGAAATTGTAAAGTTACAACAATCCATACCAAAAATCAATGATAAATCTCAATACTTGACTCAATGTACAATGTGTGTATGTAGGGTAATAAAAATCCATACCATAGATCAATGATAAATAGTATATGTGGACATCAAATAACTTATTTAGTTTCAATACTAATAATAATACACAAGCAACGAATTTAAAATGATTGTAAAAGGACTCACATAAAATGTAAACTATTTTCAAACTGTTGTTACATATTATTATTCAACTAATATGTTTTAAAAATAAATGAAAAGTATAACCAAATCAAAGTGTAGAACTTATCCAATATTTTTATTCAATTGCATGATTTAGGATTCTCTACAGTAGGATAAGGCATTGGTCATAATAGGTCATGTTATGTTACAATTTCCTAGATATTTCATAGCAACTACATTCAAAACATGTTTAATCTTCATTTTCTATGTGAATGTAAGTCATGCTAATATCATAAACTTTCTCATGCTTTAATGTGATATTATCATAAGGATTAGCTAGATTCTTAAGGTTTTCATCTGTTAAGCAATTAAAGGATAATTCATCTGTTAAATTATAATGTATATTATAATTGGCACAAGAGTATCTGAACATACGTTGTAGGGATCACCCTCTTGGATTTTGTAGAGCCCAAAGTGCAGAGGGAAAGCCTAGAAAGCTTTCACCTATTCATTGGCCAATAATTCAAAGTTATTGATAATTGAATCTGGCACATTCATAGATAACTGAAGAGATAAGCTTGGTTCATTAAAAATAACCAACAGATTGACGACTCTACTGGGGACAAAGCTAGTCCAATGTCTCTAGGTCAGATCATGTACAGTCAGAGTCAATGAAATTCCTTGTTCTTTGTTTTCTGAAGAATAATTCATAAAAAATATCATCATAGGTTACATCCATATATCCTATGGTTCAATTTCTATCTCACTTCTCTGTTTCTTGTTAGGGTATGTTCAAAGTTCCCTATGAATTTACAAAAGCTTCTCAAAATTATGATATATTTTCCTTTCCCTGTTTAGTGGCTGGCGACTTTGAAGTCTCTTGTTCCAGTAAAAATTTAAAAATTCAAAGAAGGAAAGTGAGGGATATTTGTAAGGAGAGATTTGAAGCCATGAGAGGAACCAGGAGAAATATGAAGAATAATCTTGAGCAGAAGTTGGAATCTGAACTACCATGAAGTAAGAAGTCATCATGGAAAGAAAAAAATGTTGAAGCAAGTAAGTTTGCTAATACTCTTGATCTTGCATCTGCAAATTTAAATGAAATTGTTAATGAAGAAACATTTGAATATGGTATGCCTTCTAGTAATAAAATAAATCTTGATGTGAATGAACCCCCTGTTACCACTAGTCAACTTATTCCTAATCCTCCAATTCCAAAAGAATTTGAACCATGGAGATTATAGGATAAAGAATCTAATTCCCCAACCAAAAAGGAAAATCCCGAGGGAACTTTTATCTTTAATGATGATAATTTCAATCCAAGGGGGAGATCACATAGTAGAACCTCACACCACTCTTTTGAAAGAGAACCACTGAATGTTACATATTATACCCTAGAACCTAGTGAGTTTGATGTTACTCTAGAGGATGAAGAAGATATAAAAAATGATATGCAAGCTCTACAAGAAGAAGAATTGAGACTTAAGGAGCTAAGATTAAAACAAGCAAAAGAAAGAAAATAAAAAATAAAGGTTTCTATGATAAAGAGAGATCAACTAAGGAGAAGGGTAGAAAAGATGAGAGAAATGGTGAAGGAAGAACCGCTTCTTGAAGATCCCTTTAAACTAGTTTTTAGGGAAACCTTTGATAACCATAAGGTAAATATTCTTGTTGGAACAACTGCTACAAGCACATATAACAACTCTATTGTAGCAACCAAAGTTTCAGACCCCTCTGTTGTTGTTAAGAAGTCTCAACCTATAGATATAGGAAAATGGCCTATGGGCCAGCCTAAGAAAGCAACCGTAAAGTACAAACACTAGTGCCTCATCCACTAGTACTTCTACCACAAGTGCTCAAAATAGTTCCATTCCATCAAATGCACCCCCTAATCCAGAAGTTTTGAGGTTGCAATTGGTTAATGAAAAATTACAAAAGGAACTGGACAAGATGCAAATCCTTGCTGGAAATACAGAAATGGAAAAGAAGATTGCATTCCTAAAGAATTCCATTCCAGACCTAGGACCCTCTTGCTCTGGTCATTCCATTCTTGATCCCCAGCCACAAAACACTTATTCAAGTGGAAATATCCCTAGTAGTAGTGGTGGTGGAGGTCAAGGTGGTGGAGGTGGAAATGGAAAATACAATAAACAATTTGGTGACCAAGATGAAAATGGATCTCATGATAATCGCAGAGATTGGTTCACTAGAATACCTATGCAAGTGGATAGATACAAAAAATTATGCTTTGTTGGGATACCTGGTTACCCAAACCAACTCTCTATGATATAAAAAATGTACTAGTTAGATTCTCTGGGAATAATGCAATAAGTGGTGAGGATCACTTAAGATCATTTGTCAACATGATGGATTATTTGAGGTAGAGGTTGAAGATGTTATGATGAAACTCTTTATGTAGTCACTTATTGAAGATGCTAGGGAATGGTATAAATCTTTTCTAGCAGAAAGCATTGGGTCATGGGAGGAGTTTAAACAAATATTCAGAGAATACTATAGAGATAAAACTGATCCAAGATTCATGCTGAATGAATTTAACAATATCTCTAAAGGTTCAAATGAAATGGTTTCTAATTTCAATACCATATTTCAGAAAGCAATGAACAAACTACTTGTTGACTTGATGTTGAATGATAATGTGTGTTTGGTCAACTATTGTAATGCCTTTGATTAAAAAATGAGTTATCTTCTATGAGACAAGGATCCTCAAACCTTGAGGGATGCCTTCAAGATTGCATTACACATTGAAAGTAATAGGAAAGCACCTGACAAGGTAGGGAGGAGAGACGGTGTTAAAATCTTAAAGAATCCAAAGAAAGAAGATAAAAGTTTTGTAGAAAAGGGATCTTACCTTGAAGACAAATTGGATACAGTTGCAAACTCCATGAAGGATATAAATTATAGACTTTCTAGGCAAGAAAAGGGACTGAGAAACCCCCTAGGCTACAAGATCATCTCTACAATACCAATTGGTATAATGGAAATCCAATTCAGAATACTCAAAAAAATGCATAGAGCAAAGTTCCCCCTGATCCACTATAGAAGAACTCTATAAATTTTGCTGATGATATGCCTTGGTGTATTGTTTTCCAATTTCCACATGCTTCTCAAACATGTTCAGTGGAAATTTCTTTTGAAGAAGGAAAAAATGAGTCTGATGATTATGAGTCACTTCAAGAAAATAGTGAAGAAATACATGTTCTTATGCACAGATCATATTTTGCTGAAGAAGAATGTTCTTTAGATGAAGAATCACATGAGGTTGATGTTGACAATTAGAGGAAAAAATCATATGCTTATCACCAACAAATTTTTCTTGATGAAGATGACAACACTGAGCATAATGTTTGTGCTTTGGAGACAAATGAAATGAATGTGTCTCTAAGAAGACCCTCTGATGAGCAATATCAAAGAATGATAGTAGCATTGGTTGTGAAGGCTAGAAACACTTACAACTTAAGAAATATAATTAGTGTGACCAAGGAAATCCAGGCAACATGTTCATCAAAGAGAAAAATGTAGAAAAGGTAGGGAGTTAAGGCAGATGGTAAAGAGGGTGAGATCAAATCCAAGGAAAATAAAGGACCTAATATTTGGGCTAAGAAAGACAACACAACCAAAAAAAATGATGAGATTGTTTCTTCAATTGTAAAATCAAGGACTCAAAAGTCAAATGTAGAGCAGGAAAGGAAACAAGAAAAGAAAGAGGTTGAGAAGAAATGTGAGCAAAAAATGGACAAGATTGAGGAGCAGAGTGTAGTGCCTTATGAACTACCTAGGTGCAATCTTGTTGACATGTTTTAGTTACTTTCCCAAGTCAAGGTGACAATCCCATTAATGGAGATGATGAGAATTGAAGAACATAAACAAAAGGCAATGGCCCTTATTAATGGTGCTACTACAACTTGTGATGATAAAAGGGTGTCTAATCAGCCTAAAGTGAGTGGAAATAAAGTGATTGAAGAAGAAGTGGAGGGATCAATTAGTGAGATCCCTTAGATATACTTGGGCAGTACTATCATATCTTGCCCAAGAAAATTTGATCCTTTTGTGTGACTTTGATTGTTGATGGTAAGCTTCTAAAAAATTGTATGATTGATTCAACAGATTCATCTAACATCATGTCGATAGAAATCATGAAGGAGATGGGTTTGAAGATAAATTATGCCTATGGAAAATGCTATTCCATGGATTCAAGAGAAATCCCAGTCATAGGAGTGATTAAAGATGTCCCATACAAAATGGTTGCTTTCCCAGACAAGGAATTCATTATGACTATAGTTGTGGTGGATATCCCACCCAATTATGGTATGATATTGTGAAGAAAGTGGAGTGCTTCCATGGGAGGCAACATGCAGTGTGACATGTATTTTGCCACATTTCCAATTGAGGGAAAATACATTAAGCTTGTGAGGGATCCAAGAGCTCTGCACATGATTGAATTTATGGATTAAGAGGATAGAATTAACTTTGTGGATACCAGTATTGACAAATTCAGAGTTGAAAAATTACAAGAAGAAGAGGATAGATAACCTGTACCCCTTGAAAAGGAAGTTTTGCAACAAGAAAACAATGATGAAATGTGGAGCATGTGTTTTGACAGTGCTTTCTCAAAGGAAGGAGTAGGTGCAGGGGTGATACTTATTTCCCCTAGTGGCAAAACTTTTAAGTTTTCATTTTCCTTGTTATTTGCATGTACAACTAATGTAGTTGAATATGAAGCTTTGATACTAGGATTAAGACTAGCTGAGAAACATGGAATCAGGAAGTTAAGGGTTATTGGAGATTCATAGCTTGTTGTTTCTCAAGTTAGATCAATATATATCAAAGAATAATAGGTTGAAACAGTATAGGAATGCTATTTGGGACTCAATAGAACAATTTGATGCTTTTCATATTGATTGGTTGGATAGGAGTAAGAATTAGGTGGAAAATTTGCTTGCCAATATTGCACTTCGACCAAATGACATTACCTTTGCAGGCATTTCAAAAGGTGAAGTGCAGATCAGACCTTCAGTTCCTAATAATATATGGAACTTACAGGTTTTTAATGATGATGAGAATATTTTAAGGTTCTTGCAGTGTGTGGATGAGTATGAAGGTGAAGAGATTGAATTTGGAGCTTTTGCGAAAGAAGTGGATGGAAAATAAACAATATTTGGTAATGAAATTATTCAGTTGAAAACCAACAAAATCCCAAAGGGGTTACTTTCTCTAGAGAGGGTCTTTGATGGCCCTAACAGGACCAATTCCAAATAAACATCTACTCATAAGGAGGATATGGAAGAGGTCAACTTTAGCTTAACAAATGCTTCGAAGAAAGTCTACATTGGAAAGAAAATGAAACCTTAGGTCAAAGCAATGCTTATTGCTTTATTAAGAAGATACAGGAATGTGTTTTCTTGGTCTTATGATGATCTAAAGGCCTATAGGGAAGAACTTTTTTAGCATGAAATTCCCTTAAAATTTGATGCCAAGCCTTTTAGGAAAAAGAAAATCCAATCAATCCTACATTGGCACCTAAGATGTAAGAAGAATTGGTCAAGTTAAGAGAAGTTGTAATCATTAAAAAAATTAGGCATTCTACATGGGTGTCTAGCTTAGTGCTAGTGAGGAAGAAGAATGGTGATATAAGACTTTGTGTGGATTTGAGAAATCTAAATGTATCATCATTAAAATACAACT
Source organism: Sequoia sempervirens (assembly GCA_007258455.2). Taxonomy (NCBI): domain Eukaryota; kingdom Viridiplantae; phylum Streptophyta; class Pinopsida; order Cupressales; family Cupressaceae; genus Sequoia; species Sequoia sempervirens. Next base: position 16,922,949 of record VDFB02322083.1, on the reverse strand, counting down.
ATCTATTACCCAATATGGAAGCCATGTTACAAAAGGTAACTGGCTGTGAGCTTCCGTCTATGATGGATGGATTTTATGGATACAACCAAGTGGTGGTTAAGGAGTCTGAGCAATATAAGACTACATTAATACTCCTTGGGGCACTTATGTTTATGTTAGGATTCCTTTTGGCCTAACAAATGTAGGTGCTACATTTCAAAGGGCTATGGATGTGGAATTTTCTAATTTTATTGATATCTTCTTAGTAGTTTATCAAGATGATTTGACAACATACAACAAGAAAGAAGAAGACCATTGTATGCACCCGAAGAAGATATTTTCCAAGGCATTTGAATATGGAATATCTCTGAATCCCAAAAAATGTGTGCTTGGGGTGAAAGAAGGAAAGTTGCTTGGTCATATTGTATCAAAAGAAGGAACAAGAATTGATCCTGAGAGAGTGGATGCAATAGATAAAATCCCATAGACAAAGAATGTCAAAGGTATCCAATCATTCTTTGGATAGATCAATTTCTTAAGGATATTTGTGACCAACTTTGCAGAGATTACCCATCCAATCTCCAAAATTTTAAAGAAAGGAGAAAAAGGTAACTTGGAGTGAAGAACCTAGTAAGGAATTCAAGAGTATCAAAAAGCTATAAAGGAGGCCATAGTGTTGAAGTATCCATATTTCTCCAAGACAATGCATATTTTTTCCTTTGCATCATTTCACATAATTGTTGTTGTACTGCTACAGAAAAATGAGGAAGGTTTTGAGCAACCTATTGCATTTTTCAGCAAATCTTTGCAGGCCACAAAACTCAAATATGGCACGACAAAAAAGTAGGGTTATGCATTGGTCAAAGCAGTGAAAAATTTCAAGACTTATTTAATGGGAGCTACAATCATTGCTTATGTCCCTAGTGTTGCACTAAAAGGTATCTTCACTCAGCAGGAATTCATAGGCATAAGGTGTAGATGGATTAATAGAATCCAGGATTTTAATATAGATGTCCAAATCACCAAGTTAGTGAGAGGATAAGGTTTATCTAAGCTGATGGATGAAACCAACCTAAAATCTAACCAAATAAATTAGACAAAATGTGTAGTTTTTGCACCAATATGTGATATGCAAACATGTGGTTGGTACAAACATATTGTCCAGTATTTGCAAACTATGCAATGCCCCGAGGGAATGATAGATAATGAAAAAAGGACCCTAAAGTTGTAGGCTATTAAGTATGTAATCATTGACAATGAGATTTGGTGGAGAAGTATAGAAGGTGTGTTACCTAAGTGTGTTGATGGTAAGAAAGCATTGGAACTTCTAACATAGATGCATAGTGGAGTTTGTGGAGGCCATTACATGGAAATGATAATTGCCCCAAAAAATTTGAGAGCAGGATTTTGTTGGCCCTCATTGTTCAAAGATTCCCACAAATGTGTAAGAACTTGTGATGCTTGCCAAAGGTTTTCAGGAAAGTTCAAATTCTTAGGAAATTTTCCACTCAAACCAATTTCAGTCCAAGCCCCTTTTCAACAATGGATTATTGATTTCATTGGTGAGATCTCTGAGAAATCTAGTGGGGGACACTCTTGGATTCTTGTTGTCACTGATTATTTTACAAAATGGGTAGAAGTGATCCACAAAAAGAAAGCATCAAGCAAGGTTGTGGTTGATTTTTTGATGAACAACATCTTGATTAGATTTGGAGTCCTAGAAAGGATTATTTCTGACAATGCCATGTGTTTCAAATAAGATGAATTTAGGGATTTTTGTGATAAGCATGGAATCCAAGTATCATATTCTTCTCCTTATCATCCACAAGGAAATGGTCAGGTTGAATCAAGTAATAAAAGTTTAATGATGATCATCAAAAAGGTGATTGAGAAAAATAAGAAGGCATGTGACTCAAAACTGAAGCTTGCACTTCGGGCTGGTAGGGTTACTGTAAAAAAGGCTACAAGATATTCTCCATTTGGTTTGGTATATGGTTTGGATGAAAGGTTTCCTTATAACAACTTGTTGAAGATGTATAATTTTTTTCAGGAATATGATGGATATTTCTATGATGAAATGCAACACAGGGTTGATGCTCTGATAGAGTTGGATGCGACAAGAAGAGAATCTTAGAGTAAAAATGCTAAAATGCAGCTGCAAGTCAAGCATTTGTATGACAAAAAGGCTTCTCCCAGGAAGTTTAAAGTAGGAAACATGGTGATGATGTGGAATTCTAGAGCACAAGGGTAAACATGGAAAATTTGATGCATTGTGGTTGGGTCCTTATCTAATATCAAACACTCGTGGTGAAGATTCCTACTTTCTGCAAAATTTAACTAGAGAATTTCTTGAACTTCTAGTACATGGACATTTCTTGAAATCATACTTCTCTTAAGGTGTGTTTCTTTTCCATGTACACTATAGAATTATGTATATTCTATATAGGTCTGGTGTGCTTTTGCTTTAGTTTGTTTTGCCTACCTTGTTCGAGCTTTTCCTAGTTTTTTTTCTCTAGGTTTGGTCAGCTTCAACCATGAGATATAGAGTCTCGCCATGCCTACAAGAGGCATGCATCCCCAAGTGTGAGCCATTGGTGGAACCCTACAAAAAAAAAGATGACTTGATCTAATGGGCCTAGGTTTTGTAGTGTTGCCAAGAGTTAGGGTTTTATGCTGAAATATTAGGTTTTATTAAATGCCTTGCTCCTCCTCTATAATCCTTTTTCTTTTGGTTTAATTCTACATTAAACTATTGGTGTCAATTTTTGGTTGCATTATTTACCTCTTGATTTATTAAATTTGTGTAATGACCGACCCGATGTGTCTAGGGTTACCATTTGTCTTGTCGCTTGAATTTCTTTTTATTTTGATTTGAGGAGCTGTTATTTTATAATGTTGGGGTCATGAAATTATTTTCATTTTATCCTAAGTTGTGTATATGCTTTGGGTTTTCCTTAAGTCCTTTTTCCCCACCATGTCTAGGTAGCCCCCTTTCAAAAAAACCTTCTAAGCATGTGCTAAATTTTGAAGACTAAAATCTTAGCCCATCGCACGACTCATCACTTATTGCCCTTATCTCTAAACCATTGATTTTATAGTAGTGATGAGTGATGGAATGTATTCCCTTTGCATTGCTCACTTCCTTCACATCTCAAATGTGTCAACGCTGTTGTTTCCATATTGGTGATGAGCGATGGCCCAACTTTTCAATGCATTTCTTGCAAACCCTTATCGCTAGTGCTTATTGCTCATTGTTGACCTAACCATGATGCACAATAGTCTACTAAACCTCTTATCACCTATCACAGTTTACTTATTGCTGGCTCATTTCAAAAGAGCGATATGTGATGGGCTATTTCAATTTGGACACATGTATTAATCCTTGTCCATCGATTTGACTCAATACATTGCTATTGTATATCCATTGCTCCAGTTCAAAAGGCGATGAGCGATGGATGAGTTTTAAAAGGTAAAAATGTGTGTTCGAAGGAGGCTGAGTAGGTTTCAACACATCGTGCTATTTTCTTGTATCACAAATTTATATTGAAGGTTCATACCATTTGAGTGATAAGAGATGGGTGTTTGAAGAATATTCTCCCAAATGTTCTCCCCATTGCTAGGCTTCTTCATATCGTTGTTTCTTTCCTCATATCAAAGGCCTAATAGTGAGGAGCGATGGGTTCGTGTGAATATTCTCTCAAATATTCTTCCCATTGTTAGGTATCAACTCATCATGAATTTAGAATGGAAAGTGATGAACACAATATCGATAAGCGATGGATTTTCAAATAAAGCAACAGTTGCTTTAAAGGTACATATGTTGCAGTTTCTCAAGGCATCACTCTTACTGACCTCTTCACTGAAATGATTGAATCATTAAGAGTAAAAAAGTAATTTGTGAGGGTAATAAATATCCATTGATTGTGTTTTAAAGCAAGTGGATCAACGGCTGAAATTCAAACATGAACGACTAAACTATCAAAGCATTCATGTTCACTCACATGAGTCATCTTTCACCATTAATGGTGAATCTTCTCAATCCTAAGGCCATTAAAGAGGTGAATTGATCAATTCTTCACTATTTTCACAAGAATTTAGGAGCATAAGGGAAAACAAGAGCTTTAGATGAACAAAGTGCTTGTTTTCTCAGGTAAGTGAATTGAAAACTCCTCTATGCAAAATTTTCAAAGAAATAGAATTAGGGGGTAAAAGAGGTTTGAAGGTAGAATTTTATTTCGATTAGAGCTAGAAAAATTTCTCTATATTGTAAGGGAAAACCTCATAGGCTATGATTTAGTTCAAAAAACTAAAGGGGGGCTTTTTGTTTACTTTAGTTTGAAAATTCTACAAAATTTTTATAAGCTAAAGCCCTAGTTTAAATTTGAATTGGAAACCCTAGTTCCATAAAACTTTACCACCATGAGCCAAGCTAGTGAACCCTCAAAGCCAAATGTCAAACCCAAGTATAAAAGGGCTAAGGATGCAAAGCCTAAGCTAGAGGAATCAAAAACTTCTAAGAGAAAGAAGGGTCAAAAAGGAGATTACACTTGTTTCATGGAGGGTGAATTTAAATTTCCTAATGCCAAACTAGTTGGGAAATGACCAATAGGAGAGAGTGTCCTCACATTGCGCCTGCTAGTTTTGACATTTGTAATTGGGGAGACTGTTGTTCCTCAAATTGGGTAGGAGTTGTTTTTATATGCTTACAACAGAAGGTTTTCTAGGTGCCCTACTTTTCATCTATGGAAGTGTGATGTTGGGAAATTGGTTGTGCCAAATGTTTTTGTGGAGGTGGATCACTTATTGGAATTGGCTAAGTGTTATGATCCTTAGGATAGGACCATCAAGGATACACAAGGGCACAGGATGTTAGATATTTCTATGAGTAAGATTGTTGAAATATTCAAACTCAATCCCTCTAAAACTTTCTCCATTAACTTGGCTGACTTGTTTCAATAATATGAGAGGGATAAGTATGGATACCAGAGACATGTGTTGCCAAAACATAGGAGGAAAGACCAAAGAAATAAAGAAGTATGGTTTGGTCCTAAGGATGTGGAGCCATATGATTGTCATGAGTTCAAAGATTATTTCAAGAACACCAATTACTCCTTTTTCAAGTTCTTGGAAAAAAATATGATATCAGAATGAATTTTCCTTTAATGGTGATGGTGATGGAAATTCAACACAAGTATCATAATAGAGGATTTGACTATGCAGGCTACATTACTGAATAAATGCATAACGAATTTGTTGATTTGAAGGATAGGAAACCTCCACTTGGTTTCAAACATTATTCCCTATTGATAAATATGCTCTTATGGGAAAGTAAGAAGGTTTTCAGGAATTTTATGAATTTGAGGGAAAAAGATAAAATGGACAATGATTTGCTTGTCTAGATGTGGACACATATTTGGGATCAGAATTGCCCACATTCAAATTATGTTGGTTTTTGCAATGGTTTTAAATTTGTTTTTTTGGAGTAGCTTGAGATGAAGTTTGTACATAGAATTTCTAAGAGCATGAAGGAAATTTTATGGCCCTTAGAGTTCAAGGAAGGAACTCAATTTAACCATAACTGGGATGATTGGTATCTACATCCTCATTGCACCGTTTTCAGGGTTTATGGGGCTAGGGTGCAACCCCATTATTTTCCAATATATGTATATGACAGGTTGGCTATCATGGAGATCATGTGGTAGATGGATGCCATGGATAAGGAGCACTTCAAAAGTTCCAAAAAAGCTTCCATAATTGTTGAACAATTTCCTTTCTCTTATTTTGGTGTGTCTTTAAAAGAAGGCTATGATAAATTCAGTGACATGTTGGATAATCTCAAGATGGGAGTGGATATGTTGAGAGATTGTGACCCTAAGGGGTTTGTTGACAAGAAGAGAAAGGATAAAGGAAGGTCTGGTTTTTCTCATGTGTTTCTATATAGTGAGGATGTCATAAGGAATTTTCCTTATAATTCAATTGTGGCAAAGAGGAAGAAAGAATGGATGATGATCTACAGAATTGAAGACAAAGCAATAGAAAATAATCCATTCTATCTTATCCCATATAAAGAAATTAAGGATTTATATGAAAGGGAAATGACTGTCTTGCAAGATTTTAAGGATGGGACTTTCTTTGAGAAATTCAGAGGAAAAGGATAAGGCCAAACTTATTAAGGATGAACATGAGGAAAAACAAAGAAGCTAACCAAGTCAATCCTCTACCCACAGTGCACAAATGCAACCTATTGAAATTGGTGATGAGCCAATTGCATGCCCTCTAGTTGAATATGCTGATACAAAATAGGGGGAGGGAGATGACATGCAGGATCAATCAATAGAGTACGCTCTCATAGAACAAGAGGTTGAACATAGGTTTCCTTCTCTAGTGATTAGTGATGCATTGGAACCTTATATTCTTGATGATAGGATTGTGCCTTTGGAATGCAATGAGGATGAAGATGATGATGTAAGGGTAAAATCATGCAAAGAGTTCATGAATGATGATGCTTTCATCCAATCAAAAGAATTCAGATATTTTGTTATTGAGATGAAAGGAAATGAGATAAAGGAGAAAATTAAAAAGGCCAAAGCAGAGGTGGACCCTTCACATCATGAAGAGGTTGAGATAAAGGTATCTAGGAAGAGTTAATGAAGGATATTGTTGTAATGAAACCCCTAGATGCAAGGAGAATTGTAAAAGAAAGTGGTGTTATGATATTGCCTGGGTGGGATCTCACCTTGGCCATTTCTCTAGATGTTGTGAGGAGTGATCTAGAGGCTTCACTCTCTGAGGAACAATTTGACAATAGGGGTTTTGTTTTTGGTTTCAGTCCCAATTTGCACACTCTTGCAATTTTGTCTACAACACCAAATTATGGTAAACCAAGGTTGATAAAGTCCATTGGTGAGATTAATGGTGAGTTAATAATTGGAAGAGCTACAGAGATGACTCCAATCTAGGCAACCAAATTAATAGTGCATGTTTTCATGTTAACTACATATACTGCTAAGATCTCCCAAGAGAGATATGATAGACTTCTTGATAAACACAATAAGTTGATTGATGAATATAATAAAATGAGAGCCACTGTAGCTCACACAAGCCAAGCACAAAATAATTTTTCATCCCAAACCTCCCCTTCTGATTTATCCTCCCAAGACAAGGATACATTATCTTTGAGAGTTAAAGGATTGAAAGAGGAGTTACAGACATCCAAGGAAAATGAATCGAAAGCTAAGGTTGAGATAGTCAAGATTGCTAGGGATATGATTGATGACATTCTAAGGCACACAATTTCTAGGATGCAACTCAAAATAGATAATGTTTGGGATGTGTACAAGAACATACATGAAGCTCACCAAAAGCATATTAAGGTACAAGATGCTCTTCAAGATACATAGAGTAAATAGAGTGTCAAAGCTAATGCTCTCCAATAAATGCTACCCATTATGAAGGATGATCCTAAAGCACCAACTCACTTTCTCGAATTAATCAAAGCAATTGGATTAATTGGTGAGATAATAAGATTTCATGGAATTTTGGGGGTGCAGTTGCAGGGAAAAATAAAGATGTTCAAAGAAATGGAGGGAAATGGTGTGCCCAAAATTTTGAATGAAGATGAAACTGTGAAAGATTTAACACTTGGAAAATAGAGTTTGGAGACCTCCTTGAACATTTCTCTCAGTTTATAAATGTTGCTACAAAACCTAATATGACAATTCTGAACACCACAATTTATGAGTTGTTTAAAATTGAAGTGCATATGGATGCATTTTTCAAGGAAGCTAGAGTCATAGTTGATGCTAGATATAAAGCACATGATGCCAAGGTTCAGAAATTGTTAGATATTGTGTGGCCTAGTGAGGAGGAATGCAATGCATGGCTCAAAAAAATTATAGATTAAGCCTATGATGTATCTATGTTCAAATATTCTTCCCTCCTCCATTCAAATGTGTTGATGACAACTGGCTAATGTGGTCATTATTTTATTTTTCCCTATTTTAGTGCTTTCATGTTTTAAGTCCTGCAATTTTGGAGAGCACGTGGAAAGTGTTTTTGCTTGTGGAAAGAATGTCTTAATCAACTTGGAATATTTTTGGAAGGCAAGAAGTATCTGCATCGACAAATAGAAAATGAATTTTTTCTTACATGAATGCTCCCCCTTGGGTTTTGCATTTATAACATTTTTTTAAAAATGTAGCTGAATGTCAAATGAAAATGTGCCATGTGTCAATTAGCCCCAAGCTTGTTTTGCTCCCTTTTTTTATAAAAGAGAATTCATGGATAATTGAGTTGGTGGTTAGCTAATCGATCTTAGAGAATTTTGTAACCAGGTCTAGATAAATAGAAGTATGAGCCTGTTTTAGGTTTTGAAGAGTTTGGAGTCTTGTTGTGGTAAATGTTGATAACAGTATTGTCATATTTTCAAATATAAATGGAAAATATTCAAGGCCAAAATTATCCATTGTATACTTTGCATAGATTATGAATATAAATAAATCAAAGATTATTTATATTCATCTTCATTTTCTTTCCTTTGAATGTTTATTCATGGTTAATACACTTGTTCAAAGAATGAGTTAAATTTGTTTTAACATGGATACAAGTTTGTGTGAATGTATGCATGGATAATTAAGTATTGTTGGTTTAGTTTTTGAGTATCAATGGTGTAAGGCACCATTGATAAGATTTTTTATGACATGAATAATGTTTTTAGATGTTTTAAATTACATGATTTAGGATTCTCCACCCTAGGATAAGGCATTGGTCATAATAGGTGATGTTATGTTACATTTTCATATATCTTTCATAGCAACTACATTCAAGACAAGTTTAATCTTCATTTTCTATGTGAATGTAAGTTAGGATAAAAAAATACACTTTCTCATGATTTAATATGATATTATCATAAGGATTAGCTAGATCCTTAAGGTTTTCATTTGTTGAGAAATTAAAGGAGAATTCATCTATTAAATTTATAATGTATATGATAATTGGCACAAGATTATAGATAAACATACATTGTAGGGATCACCCTCCCGAGTTTTGTAGAGCCCAAAGTGTAGAGGGAAATCCTAGCAAGATTTCACATGTTCGTTGGCTAATCCCTCAAAGTTATTGACAATTGAATATGGCACATTCATATATAATTGATGAGATAAGCTTGGTTCATTAAAAATAACCAACAAGTTCAATTAGTTTAAAAAGTGAAATGGTTAGGGATATGTTTAATATTCTACTAAGGTTAATGTTCTAAAAAAATTCTTCAAGTAGGGTTACGAAAATGGTTGGGGTTAGGATTAGGATTATGGGTATGGTTTAGGGTTAGGAATAGGGTTTAGGGCTAGGGTTAGTGTTATAAATATGGATACCTTTGTATGTCAAAAAAATAAGGTTATGGTTATATAAGAGGTACTATTTTTTTTAGTTAGGGTTAGTATTTATTTAGGGTTAGGTTTTGGGTTAAATAAGGTTTAGGAAAAGGGTTAGGGTTCAAATACAAATAGGGTTAATGTTCAATTAGTTTAAAAAGAGAAAGGGTTAGGGATATGTTTCATGTTTGGCTATAGTTAGTTTTCTAGAAAAATGTTTGGGGTAGGGTTAGGGACATGGTTGGGGTTAGGATTTGGATTATGGTTAGGTTAGGTTTAGGTCTATGGTTAGGGTTAGGGTTAGGGTTGGGGTTAGGGTTAGGGTTGGTGTTAGGACTAATGCTCCAATTAGGGTTAGGCATAAGGTTACAATCAAGGTTGGGGTTAGAGTTAGATGCCATGGCCCCCGCCTAAACATGCAACAATTACCTTCCAAAACAAGTAGTGATGAGCAAGGAAATGATCATTATTAAAGGAAATGCTCAGTACTTAAAGAAATGTTCATTATTAAAGGAAACACTCATTTCTTAAAACAACAAATTAAAGAATTGAAACAAAGGCAACACTTGGGAACAAAACAAAACAACATTAAGTTTAAACAAAAATACATGACCTTTGGAAAGGAGATTTATGTTCCAAGGGGTGCATCATTTACTTTATATATGAAGATAGAAAAGGGAGTTCATTTTCTTGGGAGAGGGCATCGAATGAAGGAATAAGATTAGAAAAAAGGAAAATAAGAAATCTAAGATATTTGTTGGAAATAAATATTGTTTTCAACAGGAATATTATTGGGAAGTAAGTTTGAGAATATAAATTAGGAATAACTATATATATATCATAACTGCATAATGATATTTTATTACCAATTAATATAGTATATTCTTTTAGCAATCTATTTTGAATTTATATAGATTTTTTTTTCAAATAGGATGAAGTATCGAACTTTCCTTCATCAAGCACGCCACCCTGAGATGCAACGCTTATGGGTTGGGATGCATATAAGTGCTTTTGAGCTTATTGAGGAAGTCAATATTCATGCATCTTATCAAGCATGCCACCTTGAGATGGATGAAATAGAGCTCTTATCATTCTCGTGGGTAGGGAGGTGAATGAGTTCTCTTGGGCTTGATCAAGGAAGATGGTGCGCCTCTAAGGTGGATTGAGGGATGGAGTGGACCTAAGATCCTGCCATGTTTGTGGGTCATGAGGTCAATGGGTGCTCTTGGGATTGAGATTATTCTCAAGTATGCCACCCTAAGATGGATGGATGAGGATCCACTCATGCTCTCACAATACAAGGACCACCATCCTTGAGATTGTGGTTCACAAGCACTTCAAGTGAATTCCCAATATGGATGGCTATAGGAACATGCCTTGAAATAATCATTAATGATTTTAAGATGCCTTTGAATTCAAATATTGATAATGATATGAACTATAGATTTGAATATTATAATGTTTTAGCTATGATGTATTGCTCCCAATATTATAATATTTTATGTATTAATCTAAATATAACCATAAAGTTGATAAGTTTGTTATTACTAATATCAATTTTTAGTGATTATTATTGTTTTGCAAGCCTAAAATTAGGAATTTCCTAAAAGGGGACATTACATTAGGATTGGTGTTAGAATTAGGGTTGGGTTTAGGGTTAGGGTTAGGGTTATGGGAAATAGGTTTAGGGTTAAGCTTAGGGTTAGGGTTTGAGTTAAGGCTAGGGTTAGAGTTAGGAATAGGGTTAGGATTAGGGTTAGGTTTGGGAATAGTATTAGGGTAAGGGTTAGGGTTAGGGTTAGAGTTAGGTTAAATTTAGGGTTAGGGGAGGGTTAGGATCAGGGTTAAGGTTATGAAAAATAGGGTTAGGGTTAACATTAGTGTTACGATTATGATTGGGGTTGGGGTTAGGTTTACAATTTTGGTTTAGAGTTTAGGGTTTAGGTTAGGGTTAAATAAGGTTTAGGAATAGGGTTAGGGTTGAAAAAAAATGGGGTTAGAGTTCAATTAGTTTAAAAAGGGAAAAGGGTTAGCAATATTTTTAATGTTCAGCTAAGGATAAGGTTGTAGAAAAATGCTTTGGGCAAGGTTACAAAAATGGTTGGGGTTAGGATTGAAATCATGGTTATGGTTAGGTTTAGGATTAGGGTTACAAAGTTATGAGAAATAGGGTTAGGATTAGGGTTAGGGTTAGGGATAAGGTTATGATTATAATAGCAGTTAGGGTTAGGGTTAGGGATAAGGTTATGATTATAATAGCAGTTAGGGTTAGGGTTAGGGTTAGGGTTAAGGTTAGGGTTAGGGTTAGGGTTAGGGTTAAGGTTAGGGTTAGGGTTAGGGTTACAATTATAGTTAGTATTAGGGTTATAGTTAGGGTTGGGTTAGAGTTTAGATTAAGGTTAGGAATATGGTTAAGGTTAGATTTAGGTGTAAGATTAGGGTTGTGAGAAATAAGGTTAGGGTTAGTATTATGGTTCTAATTTTGAGAAATAGGGTTAGGGCTACAATTAGGATTAGGGTAAGGATATCATAATCCTAACCTAATCCTATCCTTAATCGTAACTCATAGATAACCCTGCCCTTAACACTAATATTAAACCCTAACCCTAACCCTAACCCTAACTGTAAACATGTATAATATAATAATAATAAAATAATATAATAATCATGATATAATATAATAGTAATATTTTATATTAATAATAACAATAATTATACAAACATTTAAAAGGATGATGCAAGTGGAAGTGGAGCAAGAGCGAGAATTAACAGGTTTGGAGATCTTCAGTGAAGGTATTGAAGGACAAGAGGTGACTAAGAAGACACAAGAAGAGGTGAAGGGTGAAAGCAACAATTAGATGAACTAGGTGCATGAGGTAGAAATGAAAGTTACCCCAGATCAGCTATGAAATCGCGTGAATAAATAACCCTAGAAGCAACATAATGGGTGGAAAAATTCAAATTTTCAAAGACACCCCAGTGGGTGGAATGGAAGATGGGGGTGGCAATGACATAACAAATTCAGGAATCATGGGCATCAACAAGGAGACAATAGAAGGACTAATAAAAATATTGGGACAAGACCCACTATGAAAAATCCTAGAGGGGATCATTACCAAGAAATGGACCTAGGGTGTATGGGTAAAGTGAAAAGTGCTTGCCCTCTGACAAGGAGAATGTGGCCAGAGGAATCCAAGAGCGATGGTGGCACCATCAGTAGGTCAAGCACTAGCCGCATGAGAACCATGGTAATGAGCTCAATTCAACTCCAGGCAGAGAAGGAACGGTTAGAGAGTTTGGGGCTTATAGTTAGGTGGTATGGAATGAGACTCAATTGGGATAGCTTCATGAGGTGGTGGCATGGGAAATGGGGGGAATATTTGGAGTTTAAAGCCTTGTTGCAGGGCTATTTTGTGCTAATCTTCCCTATGGAGAGCATCAGGGAGGAAATTGAGAACTAAATCTAGATCATGGATAGTTGTGGTTTCTATATATGCAGATGAAGGCTATGCTTTGACCCATGATATCATAGAATGGATAGGATCTAGGACTAGTGTAAGTTGCCAAATCTCCCATTGGAACTTTTGACCCTAGGAATCCTGGAAGATATTGGAAACTAATTGGGAAAATATGTGTGTGCAAAGGAATGGTTAGATTTAGGATGGTATCAGCACGTATATCAAAATTTGCATCAAGAGAAAACCAAATAGTCAAACATGGTAGGAGATTGAAATCTTCACAGAGTGGGGGAATTGGGTGCAAAAGTTGACATTAGATCCAACCCTAACAATTCTTTGGTAAGAACAATAGGTTGGCATGAGAAATCATCAACAAAAAATCAAGAATCTGCAACCCCTACCCAAAATCAAGGTGGCATGGATGGCTCCTCAAAGGAGACAACATCGAAGGGTCCATCAAACTGGGCTCATGAGGATAGAGTAGCAGGGCCAGAGGGTGCTACTAGGTTGGATGTGCACCCAATGAAATAAGGGGTGTTGGAAGATCAAAAGCGAGAGATCAAACAAAAAGTGGAAAAAACCATTGATTTCCTAAGAAAGAAGGTTAGAGAAGAGGACCTAAACTCTCTTATGGAGGTGGGAACAAATCTAGTTGAGTTGGCCAAGGTTGCCAAGAGCTGATTGCTCAATATTGGTGATGACGACTTATTTGATGATTGGATTAATGGGCCGCCTCTTGAAAATGTTGGCTTTGATCAAGAGGATACAATCTTGGTTCAAAAATTATGTAAGAGGCAAAGAGTATCACTATCGGAGCAAGGTGAGCTTCAAAAATTAGGAATTGGCCAGAAGGATACTCTTAAATCCTCTCCTGACTACAGGGAATGCAAAAGGCAAGGGAGAATCCCTAACCAAGAAAAGCTTAAATGGGATGGAGAAGCAAATGGGCAATTGAAGATAAACGAGATGTTAAAAGTAGGGAAGGGCGATGCCCTTCCTGAACAACCATGAAAATAATGAATTTGAATATTAGGGGCTTAAATGCCCCTAACAAGCGATGCCTAATTAGGCAACAGGTGGAATCAATGCAAGTGGATATTTGCATGTTGCAAGAAACTAAGCTCGGAGAATAGGATAGGAGTAAATTTGGTAAGAAGATGAAACTATGGAGAATGGTAGGATTTTGATCCTTTGGGAACCATAAAATTTCCTTGTTGAGGAGGTGGATGCAAGCATATTTTGGATTTCTTGTAAGGTAATAAGTTTCACCTCTAATCTAAGTTTTCTACTGGTTAATGTATATAGGCCTAACAACTACATTCAAAAAGGAAAGTATAGAATGAATTGAATAATATTTTTGGAAACTCAACATTTGATTATTGTGTATTGGGTGGGGTCTTTAATGCAATCTTTAAAATGTTAGACGAAAAAAGTGGAGTGGCAAGAAGCTACAGTCTTAGATAGATTTTGAATGCTTTGCAAAAAGAAATATGTTGATAGATGTGTAAATGGGAAACATATAATATACTTGGAAAAATAGGAGGAGAGGGTTCTATAGCATAGTAGAAAAATTAGACAAATTCCTATTCAAAGGTGCCCTAAGTCTCTCTCCATCCACCATGGAGAGCAAGATTTTACCTGGTTCGAGTTCAGACCACTTCCCTGTTGCCCTAGAAATTGTCGAGGAAAGGGGTTCAACAAGATGTCCATTCAAGTTTGAAAACATGTGGTATAGGGACTCAAACTTTTTTCATCTCATAAAGTGTTTGTGGGAGGAGTGCAAGCCTAGGGGTTCAAATATGTTTAACATTGTCACCAAACTGAAAGTAATTAAACAAAATCTCAAGTGTTGGAATAAAGATTGCTTTAAAAATATATTCAAGGAAAAGAGAAAAATAGAGGAGGCTCTAGTGGAATTGTTAGAGAAATGTAATAAAAAAGAGGATGGAAAATCATCGCTTCATGGAAGAGACAAAGTTGTTAAAGAAAATGAATGAAGTCTTGGAAAAAGAAGAGATTTTCTGGAGACAAATGTCTAGAGAATTATGGCTCACTGTAGGAGACAAGAATACAAAATTCTTCCATAATTTGAGTAAGATACACATGGAGGTCAATAAAATAAAAATAATTAAAGCTATGAATGGAAGGGTTTTAGAAAAAATAGAGGATGTGAAGACAACCATGGTAGATTTTTTCAATAATCTTTTGAATGATTGGTTCAGGTCTAACCTTGGAGTGTAACAAGAACCTTGATTGCATCCCTAAAATGGTTACACAAGCACAAAACATCATGTTGAACAACAAATTTATGGAGCAAGAAGTTAAAGAGGTGCTTTTCCAACTCCACCTAGAGAAGGATTTGGGTCTAGATGGTTTCCGCGTGGGATTTTTCCAAAAGTGCTACAACATAGTGGGCAAGGATGTAACCGAGGAAATTGAAGACTCCAGAAGTTCTGGAAGGGTACTTAAAGAGATTAACAACACCTTCATAGCCTTAATCCCAAAGAAGGAAAATCTAGAGTCCCTCAAAGAATATACATCGATCGCTTTGTGTAACACTATTTATAAGATCCTAGCCAAGCCAGTGGCAAATAGGATAAAGAAAATCAAGTACGAGACATCATTTTGGAAGAGCAAACTAGTTTCATTCTCAACAGATCGATCCTTGATGGTGTTATAATTTCTTAGGAAGAAATTCACTCCATACAAACAACAAAAAAGTAAGCCATGTTGATCAAGCTTGACATTCGAAAGGCACATGATAAGGTTAATTGGTGCTTCATTTTTAAGATTTTGGAGGCCTTTGGATTTAACAAGGAATGATTGAATTGGATTTTTGGGTGGATTACATGCCCAAAATTCTCTGTACTGTTGAATGGATCTCCAAAGGGCTTCTTCAATGCCTCACGAGGGCTACAACAAGGGGACCCCATCTCCCCCTTTTTGTTCATCATAATGGTAGAGGCCCTTGGAATATCTATCTCAAGAACTTGGTGTAGTGGAAGAGGTGTAGATCATAAGTGGGATACTTGTCATGCATCAGTAGATCACTGATGAGACCATATTATTCGATAATGCTTTGGAGAGGGTGGCTAGGTGCTTTAAGGGAATTTTGGACAAATGCTCCTTAGCTTAAGGTCATGAGGTTAGTTTAGAAAATTTTGAAGTATTCTTCTTCAACACACCAACACAAAGGGAGAATCAGATACTGAGAATCCTAAAATTCAAGAGAGGTAAACTTCCTTGCCAAAGGGGTACAATCAGGAAAAATTTGGGATACCATAGTGGAGAAGGTAGCAAATAAGATCACCTGCTAGAAATGCAGATGGTTGTCTTAGGTTGGGCGTTGTTATGCCTTGCATAACCACCTCATTTTATTCTGGAACAAAATGGGTCCCCCTTCTCTTTTTGGTTTCGTTGCCTCTTTTATTGGCTTTGGTCTTGGGATTTTCTTTTGTTTCCTTTTAATTTTTTTTTGTTCCATTTAATTTTGGTTTTGTCTCAGCTTGAGTTGGTTTTCTTCTTGCTAAGAATCAACAAAATAATCATGAACAATGATGTATTTTATATGCTCCAAGGACTAAGGCATTTGTTTTACAGGATTGAATCACTCATATGGAAATCTCTCTCAAGGAAGTTAGCTTTAAAGCATGCTTTAGTCCCATTCAGCATAAAATTCCTCAGGAAAATGTCACTGAGACCCTCTTGTTGTCTGGCCGACTGGAAGTTAGGTTCTATTCATTTGAAATCCAAGGAGTGAGACATTTCAGTCGCTATGAGCTCTTGGCGGCTAAGAGGAAGTCTCCCCAATCATAATGCAAGACTAGTGGTGCCAAAGGGATAAAGAGCTCATCATAATCTCTTGTCAACCTGGGGGAGTCTTACCAAAAATTTGAGCTTGGTGATAATTTTTTCCTTCGGCAGGAGGTCTAGGCTATTAGCAAAAGTCTCGCTGAAAGGTTCTCCCTTTAGTGTAACGTTTGGGGCTCGCCGAAAGGTCTCGCCGACAAGGCGGGGTCTTTCCAAAATAGGGTATGGGCCTGGAGAAATCTTGCACTCAGCGAAAGGTCTTAGCGAAGGAAGCTTGTCTCCCCGAAGTGAAATGAGATCGCCAAAAGATAATGCCTTCGGCGTAGGGTCTCACTGACATGGAGGAAGTCCCGCCGAAAAAGGATGTCATCACAGAAATAGGGTCCCACTCGCTATGATCTCCCGCCAACCAAGAAGTCTCCCCAACAGTTGTTTAAATGGGCTCCCGGCGAAGGAGGAGACTTCGGTGTAATGTCTCAGAAAAAGAAGGAAGTCTCGCCAACATGAGGTAATATCAGCGTAAGGTCTCGTCGATCCATTAGAGTCTCAGCGTAATGGAGATGTAGTTAGGAGCGGCATCGGCGAAACGGGGTGTCTTCAACGAAACTCTCGCCGATGGTTAAATGTCTTGACGAAAGGAGGTATCATCGCTAGGAGGTCTGGTTGAATGGGAAAGGTCTCGCTGACATGAAATGAAGGTTCTAGAGAGAGGGGACTGCTTCGCTGAGACATCTCCCTAATTGTTAAAAGTCTTGCTGATAGGATGGAATCTCACCGGGGTGCGATTAGTTCACCCAAGGATGTAGGGCTCGGCAAGAGGTCTTGCTGACCCAACGACGTCTCCCCGAAAGAGAAAGGGTTTGGGCTCAGCAAGAGTGGGATGATGTCACCATAGTTTCTCTGTGACCAAAGAAAGTCTCACTGAAATATAATGAGCCCAGGGAGAATGAATGGATTCGGCGAAAGGTCCTGCCGATACAGTGATGTTTGGGCGACTGTGGGGTGTCTCGGCAAAGCAAATGTGTTTTCGGTGAAAGGCCTCGCCGAATCAGAGATATCTCGGAAAAAGGGGGGTGAGTTCAGGGTGAGATTTTCCTGACATGACAAGGTCTCCTCGATATGGGTGTGCTTTCCAGAGAAAGGAAGGCTTGCAGTGATGTCTTGGCGAGGGGACTTAGTCTCCCCGACATAAAAATGAGCTCGCCAAAGGATTCTGAACCATGCCATGACATCCCACCAATTTGAAGAAGTCTTTCCAAAACAAAAAAGGCTTGAGCTCGAAGAATAAGAATGAGCTCGGGGAGAAAATAAGACAACATCGCCATAACGTCTCACCGATAGGGTGGACTCTTGCCAATAGGAGCTCTGAGCCAAAGAGAGAGAACATCCCCATGAAGTCTCACCGACCTAGTAGGGTCTCACCGAAAGGAAGTAAGCTCGGAGAGAATAGAGTGATATCACCATAGGGTCCTCTTGACTAACGGAGGTCTCCCTAACATAAAAAATGATCTTGCAAAGGGATTCTGAGCCTTGTTGTAGTGTCCTGCTGACCCGATAGGGTCTTGTTGATACAAAATGAACTCAGGGTGGCTCACTGTGACATCTCCCCAACTGATGTTGGTCCTGCCGACAGCATTGGATTTACCAATAGAGTAGGATATCGGTGTAACCAAGGGGAGCTCACCATGACCTTTTTCTGATTTAGAGGTCTTTCCGGAAGGAAAAGGAACTCGAGCCCAGAGAATAAGGAGGAGATCGGGGAGATTCCGAGTAGAGGGTTATCCCTTCGCCATAATGTCCTACCAACAAGAAAGGTCTTAGCGATAGAGAAGGATATCAGTATGCCCAGTGGAATTCACCATGTCCTCTAACTGATAATGTTTGTCTTGCTGATGGGTTTTGTGATATCGGTAGGACTTTGGTCACTCGTTGTAGCGTCCTGCCGGTCGACGTGTGCTTTGCCAATAGCTGCCATGGGGTATGATGGCATCGGGGAGACACAATAAGTGTCCCACCGACATGTGATCTAATGCAGACCACTTTTGACTACCCGGGAATCTGGCGTGGATTTTGTTCCACCAATTAGAAGGAGCTCAGGAGGCAGACCAGTAACAGTTTGACTGATTGATTGTTCTGGTAAAACAAAAAAAGGAAGACCCACAAAATGCAAACAACATGGATTCATTCTGAGATCAAGGCAATGGATTGGCTCAGGTGATGATGTTCAGACCTAAAGAGAGGCCCGATGATTCTTGCAGAAGACGGTCAACATGCATAAAGGTCTTGAACATGAAGGAGGCCGAAGGAAAGAAGCAACTATGACTCATAGGGACAACTGTAGTGACTACTGGCAAGGAGGCAGATAGGTATTAATGGAAAAATGATTTAGAGAATTCAAGGAAGCCCTTTGAAGGAGTTGAAAGATAGACACAGATACTAGGAGTAAATGTTGTAGCTACAAAAGATCTAAAGGCTTCTCCTGAGGTCAAGCCGCCACCGACGTGGACAACAGGGATACGCATTCAATGCAAAACCAACTCTTTTCAAAAGATTTGAAGCCCGACCCTCCTGCGACCAAGTGAGATATTTTGTAAACCCTAAGACAGGGACAACACATTCTTTTTGGTACACTTTGTATATATGGAATTCTTGCCTCTTTGTAAAAGGTTAGAAGAAGTTTTAGAATACATAGGGAAATAGAGGAAAGATAGAGGAGATAGAACTGCATCCTGATTCTTTGTAATAGGAGCTTCCTTTGTCTTCTTAGTTAGGAATTAGATTCAGTAGAAGCCTGTAATGTATCTTTCAAATTTTCTTAATATAAATGGAAACAATTTGGAGTCATAGATTTTCTGTACACTAGTGATTGTGCCAACTTTGTAAGTGTTGCTTATCTATTTCATTAACAGTAGAAGCAACCAGATCTTAATCTACTT
This sequence comes from Sequoia sempervirens, assembly GCA_007258455.2. Classification (NCBI taxonomy): domain Eukaryota; kingdom Viridiplantae; phylum Streptophyta; class Pinopsida; order Cupressales; family Cupressaceae; genus Sequoia; species Sequoia sempervirens. Next base: position 16,903,395 of record VDFB02322083.1, on the reverse strand, counting down.
CAGATTGTGTTTCAGAATGGTGTTTGTCTTAAGTTAATCATTTGATTTGTGAAGCCTTCAAGGAATGGAATGTTATTTTGGTGTTTTATTTAAAATTATAACTAGTACCATGTTGTAGAAATCAACACTGTGAATGAATGCAACTGTGTGTTAATCATAAATTAATTTTGTTCTTCAGTTTTAGTTTACAATTCCTTGAAGGATAACAAGTCTGGTTAAGATAGGTGAATTATCATTCTTTTCAGTACCAAAGCCCTGATCTGTCTTTTGTTGTTTATTTAAAATCCATGGTTAGAGTAGGTTTAAATTCATGCTTGATCTTAGAACAATCCAGAAGCTCACACCAGTAGGCTCGTTGAACATTACTGTTACATTGACCACTGAGCAACATTAGCATAGTTGAGAACCAACTACAAAGACCTTGGGAGCTAAGATATCCATGTGTTATCTTTCTCTTTCAGGAGAAACATAATAACAATATTCTGTTTAACTGTTGTTGTGCCATTTCGACCGTCAACAGAAGCTGGTGCTAGAAGGAGGGCCTAGAAGGGAAAACTGGATAAAACTAGGTTTTTCTCACCAGAAAGGTCCCATAGAGTTCTTCAATCAGGTAAGAATCCATCACCTTTGATAGAGCTCAAGACCCCAATAAGACACAAGAGTCATAAGACTGGCTCAACTATCATACCACCCTTGTCAGCTCCGCTCACTCTGCCAGGCTTTTCACCAATACCCCAGTGGATACCTATTAATCCACGACCACATCCATCTCAATTGTCATCACAGCTGGTTCAACCCATACAATAGCTGGCTCAACCACCACCACCCCCACCAATGGCATTCTTTCAGAAGAATCCCTCTCCATTGGGGACTATTCCTGGAGGTTTTCATGATATGCCCAAGAACCCTGAGAAATTCTTCCCCAAGTACATTCATGGTGAATCAAGGAGTGTTGAAGAGCATATACAAGCTTTCAAGGATGCTTGTACTAGAGCTCAGATAGCTCACCATGATGTAGTTTGTAGGTTGTTCCCTTACTCCTTAGGGGACATGGCATACAGTTGGTACCTTAATCTTCCTCAAGGTTCCATTTTGACTTGGACACAATTGGAAAATGCTTTCATCAATTAGGTCAGGGTTTATGTGGATCCAACTATTTTATACCACCAATTTGCTACTATCAGGAAAGAGCCATGTGAATCCTTTCCCTTGTTCAATACCAGGTTCTAGCGAATGTATAGGAGATTGTAAGATCCCTATCTAATCGCTGAGAATAGTGCCATTCAAGCTTACTTTAGGGTTATAGACCCCTTTCTTGGCTTGTTCTTGCAAAGGACTTATCAACCAGCTGATATTGATTCTCTATCCAAAGTCTATCATCTAGCTATCAAGTTGCAGCAACAAATCAGTTCTCAACAAGGAAGCCTGGGAGGAGGTTTCCCTTCAATAGGATATTAGATGCATAGCCCAACCCCTCTATTCAATATTGTCTTGGGAATGTCTCCTTCCCATTATGGACCTATGTCTGAATTGGAAACCCAACCACCTATTCCATTCTTTGCTACTGGAACTCCTGATCTCTTTCAACAATCACAAGTTCCTCAAAGTTCCCATGGTCATCATAACCAAATTGGAACACCAAATCATGGTGGTCAACCATCTGTTGCGAAGAGTGTGGAAAGTGAAAAGAGAGTCCAACTTATGAATGAGGTAGAGACCTTGAAGAAAACACTGTCTCAAGTTACAAATGACATGGCTCAGCTTCGATTGAACCCCTCCCAAAATCAAGGTAACTACCCTAATCAAAACAACAACAATCAGGGTACTTATCAAAATAACAACAATTACAACCAAAGGGGTTATCAAGGCCAAAACTCCTCTAACCAAGGGTATCAAAATAAAAATAGAGGATATAACCAAAGGCCAAATAACAATAGACAATGGAATGTAGGGCCCAATAATGGTGGAGTTTCACACAACTATCAAGCTAATGAGGAGAGATCACATACTGCAAACGTGGTTAACCTCAACTTTATGACTAATTAGTGCAAGCTGCATGATACTGCAACCCATTCTGAGGTGAACTGCCCTGAAATGGAGAAAGTTGTCAAGATGGCACAGGCAGATGCCCAAAAATTCCAAGGGAATCCTCACAAAGAAGGCGGCTTAGTAGATACAAAAATGACTTATGACCTCTTTGAGGAGGAACCTTCATTCCCAAGGCAAGAGGAGAATGAACTAGAGGAAGATTCATATGATGCCCAAGCCTTTCAGATGAAAGGAGGACACTTCCTAAGAAATCAGGATAAGGGTCCACTCACTACATCAGCACCACCTAATCACATGGTGCCTCCAAATCAAAGTGTTGATAATAACCCTCCTCCACCAAAAGACCTGCCTGACTTCCATAACAAGGGTAATTCCTTTGGTTTTTTTAAAGGTAGTACGATTTTTAATACAAAATTTGATATTGTTTCTGAGATGCGGAAATAGAAAACTTCTTTGTCCTATTTTGACATCCTAAAGTGGCGCCCTGCCCAACGGGAGATAGTGCTGAAAGCTTTGGAGCAAGCTGAAAAATCAAAAGGAAAGAACAAGGTGGCACCTGTTTGGGACGTGAATGCAACCTTGTATAGAAACAAGGTAGGTACTCCACCATTTATTTTGAGTTTAAGAATTTGTGGGAAGAACCTACATAATTGTTTGTTGGATTCAGGGGCTTCAGGCAATGCTATGCCATTTTCCATATGCAAGAAGTTGGGATTGAACCCCATTCAAACAAACAAGAAGGTCATCCAACTTGACAAAATGAAGGTGAATGTGGTGGATGAATTAAGAAGCATACATGTTCAAGTAGGATCTGACCCTAGGATCCTAACCAACATAGATATTCAAGTAGCAGACATTCCCGAGACCTATGGTATGCTGCTGAGTAGAGATTTGATGAAAAGTCTAGGGGGATATCTTTCCCTTGACTTTTCACATATGTGGCTACCATGGAGAGGGATTCCTACTTAGATTAGGATTGAAAGTGAGCCCCACCTCAAGCATGTCATCACTAAATATGATTGCCCCAATGAGGTAGCCTATTTCGAAACTGGGATAGGGGTTTATAAAAGAGAGGAAATTTTAACCTTTTTTGTTCTTGATCCTAAAGAACTGCCAATACGAAAGTTCCCTGATTCTGTGATTAATGAAAACCAACAATAATTGATCAACAAGCTACAACAGGATTAGCTAGTCTTGGGGGAAGACATCAATTTGCAAAGTCTTCTACTCCCTAATTGGTGCAGGGTGCATTACCAAAATCATTCTGAATTGACTTGCCAATCTTGCATTAGCATTTTAAATCATGTTTCCCAAGGTAGAGAAGCTAGCTCAAGTCACCCTGAGGCCATTGTAGATCACTTCTCGTTTAAAACCAAGGAAGAAATAATGTTAACCAGAGATAGGATACCTTCAAAGGGAATTCCTTCTCAAATTGAACTTGACTCAGTTACATTTCCAAACCAACATGTTAATGCGAAACAACTCCGAGATTTTGCCGACACCCCTGCACTCACAAGTATGTCGAAACCTGATGGATCCATCAAAGATCCAAGTGAATGTCAGAAGGATAACCTTGGGTCACATAATACATTTGTGTAGGGATTGGGAATTACTCCTAAGGAACCTATTGAACACCCATTCCCTATATCCGATTCAAAAGATCAAGTAACCCCGCCCCTAGCTCGTTCTACCCAAGTTCCCACCATGACCTCAAAAGGATTAACCCCAACTCATGATTAGTTGTGGACCCTCACGTTTGATGGATCCAAATCTAAGATAGGCTATGTTGTTGGGATTAAACTAACCAGCCTGAAAGGGAAAACCTTTTTTGCTTCTTATAAGTTGTAGTTCAAGTGCACTAACAACATAGCAGAATATGAAGCTCTAGCTCGGGGGCTGATGTTTGCACATAAGAAGAAAGTCACTGCCTTGGTGGTCAAAGGAGATTCAGAAATTGTTATGAAGCAAGTACGCAACCAATACACATGTCACAATAAAAGGCTAGCAGCATATAGAAATAGGGTTTGGAACCTGATTGAGGACTTTGATGCCTTTGGGATTAGCTTAATCCCTAGAGAAGAAAATTAGATAGCTGATTCATTGGATGTTGCTGCAAGTACCCTGGAACCTATGCAAAGCTCCAGGCTTAAGAAATTCTCAATGGAATTGATATCCACCCCTGCTGTTCCTGATAATGTTAGGAACTTTCAAGTCTTTGATGATGATCGCCATATTCTTGCTTTCCTAGCAAGCTCAGATGTTTTCGAAGGATAGATCATTGATGAGTCCAATAGGGATCAAGGGGATTGGAATCTTGAAGATTGTGATAAGGAAGGGGTCCTCAATTTAAAGAGCAATAGCATTCCCAAGGGAATGGTGGCCTTGGAAATAATTTTTGACTCAGACCCAAGGGCTCGAGAGAAGATATTAGCTAAAGATAAAGGAGGCAAATATGAAACTGTTAACCTAGCTGATTCTGGCCCTGAAAGGAATGTCTACATAGGGAAAGCCTGCCCTGAAACAATCAAAAAAGATATATTGAAGGCACTGAGGAAAGATATTGCTGCGATAGCTTGTGGATATGAAGATCTAAAGACATTCGATGCTTCTGTAATGACTCATACTATCCCTCTGAATCTCGAAGCTAAACCATTTCGACAGAAACAACGCCCTATCAACACCCTGATTGAGCCACTGATCCTTAAAGAAGTACAGAAATTGCTCTCTGCAAGGATTATCTTCCCTGTACGACATTCAACATGGGTGGCTAACTTAGTCCTAGTCCGTAAGAAAAATAGAGAGATTAGGTTATGTGTGGACTTTAGGAATCTGAACAGAGCTTCAGAAAAAGATAACTACCCACTTCCTTCACTGGATGAGGTCTTGTAGACTATCAATGGATCTCAAATGATATCATTCTTGGATGGTTACTTTGGGTACAATCAGGTAATGGTTAACTGTGAAGACAGAATGAAGACAACTTTCACTACAAAGTGGGGAACATTTGCATATCGAAGGATTCCATTCGGTCTGATAAACACTGGAGAAACCTTTCAGAATATCATGGATGTGGCATTCAAAGATCTGATTGGAAAGTGCATCATCATCTACATGGACAACCTAATAGTGTTCTCTAAGGATTGATTGAACCATGCTGCAAACTTGGCCAAAGTTCTTGAGAGATGCATCTGATATGGCGTCTCCCTAAATCCCAGCAAGTGTGTGTTCAAAGTTTCTGAAGGGAAGCTTTTGGGACATGTAATCTCTGAAAGAGGAATATCAATTGATCTAGATCGAGTTGAATCCATCCTCAAGATAACCAGGCCAAGAAGCAAGAAAGAGTTGAGATCTTTCTTTGGAAAGATTAACTTCATAAGGAAATTTATCACGGGCTTTGCAGAAATTGTAAAACCACTAAACAAAATGATGAAGAAAGACCCCAAAATAGAATGGAGTGATGAGGCGAAGGTCGCGTTTTCACAGACCAAGTGATCCATTTCAGAAGTGCCAGTCCTTACCAACCCTGATTACTTAAAATTATTCTATATTTATTCCTTTGCTTTTGAACATTCCTGTGCAGCAGTATTGACTCAACGAAAAGGAGAGACAAAGGAGAGGCCAATCTCTTTCATGAGCTCTCCATTCAAAAATGCTGAAATCAAATACCCACCTCTTGAGAAACAAGCTTTTGCACTAGTCCGAGCTGTCAAGAAGTTCAGGCACTACATTCTCCAAAGCCAAATCATTTTTGTAGTTCCTGATGTTGTTGTGATGTCCCTACTCATGCAAAGCGAGCTGGGAGAAAGAAGAGGGAAATGAATGGCCATTCTGCAGGAGTTCGATATGGAGATACACCCGATGAAAATTGTTAGAGGTACGGGCCTATCTAAGTCTATGGTGAATGCTGGTGACAACATCATTTGTTAGCAATACACAACCCAGTCTTTCTCCAACGACCCTTGGTATGCTGATATTGTCTATTTTATGCTCAACAATTGGTGTCCAGAAGGAATGAACACAACTCAAAGGAGAGCGCAAAGAATGAAGAGTTCCCATTATATGTTCAAAGGAGGGTTACTATACAGGAATAATTTCGAGGGAGTGTACCTACGATGCCTTGATCAACAAGAGGCTAAACACGTGATCTCCGAGTTTCATGGGAAACACGACACAGGTCATGGTTCTATAGATTCATTAGCACACCAGATCCTCAGATCTGGGTATTATTGGCCTTGTGTATTCAAAGATTCCCATTAGCATGTGAGAACATGTCACGTATGTCAGATTTTTGCATCAAAAGAATGCCATTCAGCCATACCATTGCAGCCTGTCTATGAGGTAAGGCCATTCTAGATTTTATTGGGGTAATTAACCCAAACTCTTCTGTAGGGCACAAGTTTATTTTGACTGCTACTGATTACTGCACGAGATGGACAAAGGCTATACCTTGCAAGAACAACACAATGGAGGTAGTCATCAAGTTCCTCACTGAATGCATCACAACTAGGTTTGGAGTACCCTTCGCTTTGGTATGTGACAATGGTTCAGCTTTCTCTTCTACTGAGTTCATTTCGTGGGCTTATGATCACAAAATTGTTTTAAAATATTCTTCAAACTATTACCCACAAGGAAATGGAGTTGCAGAATCAACCAACAAGAATCTCTTGGGGTAATTAAAAAATTGTTAGAAAACAACCCTAGGGACTGGCATACCCAGCTGAGATTTGCGCTATGGGCAGATAGGACTAGGATCAAGGCTACTTTAAAAAATTCACCATTTAAGCTGGTATATGGCCAAGAGCCTATGTTCCCCATCCATTTGCAAATACCTATCCTTGAGTTCATGCAAAAATTCTACTCTAGTGACAATAGGATAGAAGTAAGATTAGCTGCTTTGTTGAAATTAGAAGAACAGAGAGATGTCGCCTTGCAACAATTCTTTAGGCACCAGGCTGTTGTCAAACGTTGGTTTGATAAAAGAGACAAAATCAAAGCTTTTAGGATATCAGACCTTGTGTTGTTATGGGATAAAGCTAGTGAAAAGAAGGGAAGTCACTAGAAATTCGATAAGCTCTGGCTAGGTCCTTATTAGATTGCTGAGATCCTAGGAGAAAATGCTTTCCGATTGAGTAGTTTAACTGGAGAACCTGTTCCATTGCCTGTAAATGGACAGTTTCTTAAACACTATTTTGAGTCATGAAGTTGGTAATTTTGCTGGGTGATGCATATGTGTAAATAGTTTCTACTTGTAAATAAATTCTGTGTGTAAATAACTATGTTCTTTATGTGAATAATTTGCTACTCTTTGTGTAAGTAATTTTCTCTTTTGTTTGTAAGTAATTTGTTGTTTGTTTGTTTGTCCTTTCTTGCTCTCTTTTTGTTTCCTTTGTTCTTTTGGTTTCTATTTTGTTTTGTTCTTTGGGGTTTATCTGTTCTTTCCCATCTTAAAATAGTGGTTGTTATCTTGAGCATACTTTGGTCATTAGGAGAGAAGTGGTTTAGATATTTTCAGGTTTGCTGATTGGGTGATTTTGTCCTAAAACTTTTGCTTTATGCCCATTATCAATAAGAGTTGTGGAAAGTATTGAAAACAAGGTACAAAGTAAATAACCTTCATTAGCTCCCTCTGAATCTATCACAAATCATCAAGATCATCTCCTCTTGTAATGGTATATTTGTCCTAGGATGGTAGTGTTGTAAGATTTGAGTGAAAAATCTGATCTCCCAAGTGTTGTTATGAGATCCATGGTAGTTTTCAACCCAGAATAGATGTTAAACAGCTGACATATTGAAAAATAAATAAAAATTGATTGAATGAAATATTTGAAACTCTATGAGAAAAAAAAAGAAGAGAACTATTTAAAGAGAAAAGAAGACTCAATATGAATGGGTGATTCCAGTATCTCTACCGAGGCTATGGATCCCTGGCTGGCAGTAGAGCAATGATGTGAGAGAACTAGAGGTATCTTTGTCGGGGCTATGAACGCCTGACTAGCAGCGGAGCAATGCCCAGGATATCATTGCACAACAACTAAAGGAAATCAACTCATGTAGCTCAAATCTTGCACATTGTTGTCCGAAAGATTAAGAAAACTTTATAAAAGAGTGATGCACAATCAAGCACACACATAGATTCAGGAGTAGCTATTGTTGATTTACATTTGAGATTCTAGCTCAGCCTTGGTTACTAAAACGGACCCAACTAGAGTTGTGATGTTCATAAACCAGGAGTTTTGGGTAGCTGAATCCTTTAGTTTCTTGAAAATGGTTAAACCATTTTCCCAGCCAAGTCGCCATTTGTTATGCCTTGCATAACCACCCCATTTTATTGTGGAACAAAATGGGTCCCCCTTCTCTTTTTGGTTTCGTTGCCTCTATTATTGGCTTTGGTCTTGGGATTTTCTTTTGTTTCCTTTTAATTTTGTTTTTTTTGTTCCATTTAATTTTGGTTTTGTCTCAGCTTGAGTTGGTTTTCTTCTTGCTAAGAATCAACGAAATAATCATGAACAATGATGTATATTATATGCTCCAAGGACTGACTGAGGCATTTTTTTTGCATGATTGAATCACTCATCTCGAAATCTCTCTCAAGGAAGTCAGCTTTAAAGCATGCTTAAGTCCCATTCAGCATAAAATTCCTCAGGAAAAAGTTGTTGAGACCCTCCTGTTGTTTGGCTAACTGGCAGCTAGGTTCTATTCATTTGAAATCTAAGGAGTCGCTAAGACATTTCGGTCGCTATGAGCTCTTGGCAGTTAAGAGGAAGTCTCCTCGATCATAGTGCAAGACTAGTGTTGCCAAAGGGATAAAGAGCTCGGCATAATCTCTTGCCGACCTGGGGGAGTCTTACCAAAAATTTGAGCTCGGTGATAATTTTTTCCTTTGGCAGGAGGTCTGGGCGATTAGGAAAAGTCTCGCCGAAAGGTTCTCCCTTTGGTGTAACATTTGGGGCTCGCCAAAAGGTCTCGCCGACAAGGTGGGGTCTTTCCAAAATAGGGTATGGGCCCAGAGAAATCTTGCACTTGGCGAAAGGTCTCGGGGAAGGAAGCTTGTCTCCCTGAAGTGAAATGAGATCTCCAATAGATAATACCTTCGGTGTAGGGTCTTGTCGACATGGAGGAAGTCCCACAGAAAAAGGATGTCATCACAGAAATAGGGTGCCGCTCACTATGAACTCCCGCTGACCAAGAAGTCTCCCCGACAGTTGTTTAAATGGGCTCCCGGCGAAGGAGGAGACTTCAGTGTAATATCTCAGCGAAAGAAGGAAGTCTCACCGACATGAGGTAATATCGGTGTAAGGTCTTGCCGATCCATCAAAGTCTCAGTGAAACAGAGATGTAGTCAGGAGTGGCATTGGCAAAACGAGGTGTCTTCGGCAAAACTCTCGTCGATGGTTAAAGGTCTTGACGAAAGGAGGTATCATCGCAATGAGGTATGGCCGAATGGGAAAGGTCTCACCGACATGAAATGAAGGTTCTAGAGAGAGGGGATTGCTTTGCTGAGACATCTCCCTGACTGTTAAAAGTCTTTCCGATAGAATGGAATCTCACCGGGGTGCGATTATCTTGCCCAAGGATCTAGGGCTCGGCAAGAGGTCTTGCTGACCCGACGGTGTCTCACTGAAAGAGAAAGGGTTTGGGCTCAACAAGAGTGGGATGATGTCACCATAGTGTCTCAGTGACCAAAGAAAGTCTCACCGAAATATAATGAGCTTGGGGAGAATGAATGGATTCGGTGAAAGGTCTTGCCGATACAGTGATGTCTGGGCGACTGTGGGGTGTCTCGGCAAAGAAAAAGTGTTTTCGGCGAAAGGTCTCGCCAACTCAAAGATATCTCGGTGAAAGGGGGGTGAGTTCGGGGTGAGATCTTCCCGACATGACAAGGTCTCCTCGATATGGGTGTGCTCACCAGAGAAAGGAAGGCTCGCAGAGATGTCTTGGTGAGGGGACTTAGTCTCCCCGACATAAAAATGAGCTCACCAAAGGATTCTGAACCGTGCTGTGACATCCCACCAATCTGAAGAAGTCTTTCTGAAACAAAAAAGGCTTGAGCTTGAAGAATAAGAATGAGCTTGGGGAGAAAAGAAGACAACATCGCCATAATGTCTCACCGACAGGGTGGACTCTTTCCGATAGGAGCTCCAAGCCAAAGAGAGAGAACATCACCATGAAGTCTCACCGACCCGGTAGGGTCTCACCGAAAGGAAGTAAGCTCAGGGAGAATAGAGTGCTATCACCATAGGGTCCTCCTGACTAACGGAGGTCTCCCTGACATAAAAAATGAGCTCACAAAGGGATTCTGAGCCTCGTTGTAGCATCCTGTGGACCCAATAGGGTCTTGACGATACAAAATGAACTCAAGGTGGCTCACTGTGACATCTCCCCGACTAATGTTGGTCCTGTCGACAACAATGGATTTACCAGTAGAGAAGGATATTGGTATAACCAAGGGGAGCTCGCCATGACCTTTTTCTGATTCAGAGGTCTTGTCAGAAGGAAAAGGAACTCGAGCCAGTAGAATGAGGAGATCGGGGAGATTCCGAGTAGAGGGATATCCCTTCGCCATAATGTCCTACCGACAAGAAAGGTCTCAGCGATAGAGAAGGTAATCGGTATGCCCAGTGGAATTCGCCATGACCTCTGACCGATAATGTTTTTCTTGCTGATGGGTTTTGTGATATCGGTAGGAATCTGGTCACTCGTTGTAGTGTCCTGTTGACCGACGTGTGCTTTGTCGATAGCTGCCATGGGGTATGATGGCATCGGGGAGACACGATAAGTGTCCCAGCGACATGCAATGTAATGCTGACCAATTTTGACTATCTAGGAATCTGCCGTGGATTTTGTTCCACCAATCAGAAGGAGCTCAAGAGGCGGACCAGTAACAGTTTGACTGATTGACTATTTTGGTAAAACAAAAAAGGAAGACCCACAAAATGCAAATGACATGGATTCATTATGAGATCAAGGCGATGAATCAGCTCGGGTGATGATGTTCAGACCAAAAGAGAGGCCTGATGATGCTTCCAGAAGATGGTCAACATGCAGAAAGGTCTTGAACATGAAGGAGGCCGAAGGAAAGAAGCCACCATGACTCATAGGGACAACTGTAGTGACTACTGGCGAGGAGGTGGATCAGTATTAATGGAAAAATGATTTAGAGAATTCAAGGCAACCCTTAGAAGGAGTTGAAAGATAGACACGAATACTAGGAGTAAATGTTGCAGGTACAAAAGATCTGAAGGCTTCTCCTGAGGTCAAGCCACCATCGACATGGACAACAGGGATACGCATTCAATGCAGAACCAACTCTTTTCAAAACATCTGAAGCCTAACCCTCCTGCGACCAAGTGAGATATTTTGTAAACCCTAAGATAGGGGACAACACATTCTTTTTGGTACACTCTGTATATATGGCATTCTTGCCTCTTTGTAAAAGGTTAGAAGAAGTTTTAGAATACATAGGGAAATAGAGGAAAGATAGAGGAGACAGAACTACATCCTGATTCTTTGTAATAGGAGCTTCTTTTGTCTTCTTAGTTAGGAATTAGATTCAGCAAAAGCCTGTATTGTATTTTTCAAGTTTTCTTAATATAAATGGAAACAATTTGGAGTCAAATTTTTCGTACACTGGTGATTGTGCTATCTTTGTAAGTGTTGAATATCTGTTTCATTAATAGTAGAAGCAACCAGATCTTAATCTACTTCAGATTGTTTTTCAGAATGGTGTTTATCTTAAGTTAATCATTTGATTTTTGAAGCCTTTAAGGAATGGAATGTTATTTTGGTGTTTTATTTAAAATGGTAACTAGTATTCTGTTGTACAAATCGGCACTGTGAATGAATGCAACTGTGTGTTAATCATAAGTTAATTTTGTTCTTCAGTTTTAGTTTACAATTCCTTGAAGGATAACAAGTCTGGTTAAGATAGGTGAATTATCATTCTTTTCAGTACCAAAGCCCTGATCTATCTTTTGTTGTTTCTTTAAAAACCATGGTTAGAGTAGGTTTAAATTCATGCTTGATCTTAGAACAATCCAGAAGCTCACACCAGCAGGCCCGTTGAACATTACTATTACATTGACCACTGAGCAACATTAGTACAGTTGAGAACCAACTACAAAGACCTTGGGAGCTAAGATATCCATGTGTTATCTTTCTCTTTCAGGAGAAACATAATAGCAATATTCTATTTAACTGTTGCTGTGCCATTTCGACCATCAACAATTGTCTCATAAAACTTAAATCTATGATCTTTGTCTTGCTAACATATTTGTCATCGTGTCTCCCTTTGTCAATGGGGGCGAGCAAAGAATTAAACAAAAAAATGAAAAAAAAATTGGTAGGGTAATTCAGATCAACATCAGTATCTACTAGTAAAATGGGAGAAGATTTGCGAAGGAAAAGAGAAAGACAAGGCTATTTTTAAGAACTTACTCTACCAGAACAAAGCATTGGGAGCCAAGCTGGTTTGGGCTCTCCACACCAAAAAAGATCTCAAATGGGAAAAGATGCTAAGGTCAAAATATTCGGATGTGGAAGAGAATAGTATTTTCACCTCTAGGATTCTTCCCCACGGGTCTAGAATATGGATCTTCTTATGCAGTTGTAGGGATCTGGTGGAAGATTATTTAACTTGGGAAATTAGGGAGGGCAGCGTTTCCTCCTTCTGGGAAGACTCATAGGAAGGATTCCCCAAATTGGCGAACAAATTCAAGCTAGGGAATGTAAGGACAGTAACTAAGCGAGTATGGGAGGATAAGGTAAGAGACTACATGGTGGTCACAATTAAGGAGGGAAATCCTAGGTTTCAATGGAAGAGTGTGAGGAGACTAGGCCTAGAGCCTGGTGGAGAAGAATCTTATGAAGGTATGCTAGTTGTTCACAGTATTTGTTTGAGGGGGGGTGAGGACATCTTAAGGTGGAGTGTCTCTCCAAATGGTGAATATAATGTGAAAGAAGGATACAAAAGACTTTCTACACATCACTATGGGGAAGTGAAGCTCCCTAGTAATCTCTGTTGGAATAAGGCATGTTTTCCCAAGGTTGGTATTTTCACTTGGGTTACATCCTAAGGGCGGGTGCTCACAATTTATAGGTTTTCCAAAATGGGGTTTTAGGTCCCCTCTAGATGTAGTCTATGTAAACAAGATGAGGAAACTGGTGACCATCTCTTTCTGAATTGCCCCTACACTCAAATTTGTTAGCAATGGTTGATCGATAAATTGGTAGATGACTCTACCAAACAAGCTCTTGTACGTACTCAAGGGATGGCCAATTTTGCACAAACAAGTGTTGTATAGTAGTTTATGGATTGCTAGCCCCTCAATGCTTATTTGGGAAATGTCGAAAGAAATGAACAAGCACATTTTTTAGAATAAGGAGATGACCTCACAATCGTTGTAGAATAAGATTGAAGCCTGCTTGGTAAAGCTAGTTAACTCCAGGGTAGGGGATCCAGATTCTAGGAAGAGTACATTCTCTGAATGGGATGCAAGGATGTGTTCTTATATAAGAGTGAATTTGCAACACTTATGCAAATTCCCCTTTTTTCATTTTTCCACCTTAGAAAACCAAGTTTGGAGGCTTAATTACACCCAAGCCCACTACTTTCATCCCACTTGGCACCTATTTTTAGCGTCAGTGGGAGAATTTCTGTCAGGGACGCTCATGCGGCGTGTAGACATTTGCGCAGTGCGCTTATGTCCTTGGCAGATTCCTACGGTTGAACCTATAGAGGCATTACACTTCTCATTCGTGGTCAAGTTGTAGCACCCTCTTCGACTGACTAAACTGAATATGGCTATTTTCTTCATCTCCTCTTCAAATTCACTCCTTCAACAAGCATTTAATCTTCTACAAGATCTTCTACATCTCCTAATCTTTCAACTCAATTGACTCACACTCTCTTGCATTCACTTCAAGCATCCTAGCAGCACTCTTGCACTCCATTTTAGCAGCAACTTCACTCCATCACTTCAGTAGAGAAATTTTGGGACCACACCATTGCAACAAAGGCTTGAGTACTCTCATTCTCTCCCCCATTAGCCTTGAGTGCTTTTGGTGGAGGTGGTAAGCTTCCCATTCCTCTCCTCTATTACTTGGTAGAGTAAGCACATTTATTATTTTTGTAGTGCTTTAGTGTTCTTTACTACGTTATTCTCTTTATCTCACTTTCTTGGCTGTTCATGGAGGTGGAAACACCCAAACACGGGTCTGATGGAGGTAGGCCCCTATATAGCCACCCAATATTTTCCTCCTCTTTTGTGTGTAGGTGAACATGCTTTTTGGGGAGCTACCTGGCGAATGAGTTTCTTTATGAGATCATTCTTGCCACCCTTACTCTTGAATTTTTACTTTATCACATTAGAGAGTATTTTTTTTACTTAATCATGTTATTTTGGCCCTTTAGTAGTAGTTAGCTGGGTTTTTAGCTTGTTTTCCTAGGTTTGACCTTGTCTCTTTTGTTGTCTGGTCATACAAATGCTAGTGCACTTGAGAGATGCCAGCGCACTACACTGTTGTCCCAAGACCATGCTTCCATCCTTGGGTAGAGAGCTTCCCGAGGCGTAGTGTTGAACCTAAAAACCAAATCGTCTAGCTCCATTTTTCATTTCGGGTATGTAGGGTGATTAAAGGACTTTATAGTCCTCATCATTCTCATCCTGCATTCCCCAACATCTTGTTAAGATGAGGTAAGTAAGGGCAGACTTATGCTCTTGGCCCTCCGTGACCTGGGGCCTTGAACATGGTTGGTCCCCCTCTCTTACATTTTTGGTGAACCCTCTCTAGTATACTCCACGATTGTTGTGTTCTTAAGTGTTGTGAAGGTTTATGAGCATCACAACCCAGTCTACAACTTCTGGGTATATCATTAGGAGAAGTATACAACACCTCCCAATGGAAAGGATGAAGGTCACTACTGGTTTCTCTACATGCCTTTTCTTTGGTCCTGCCATTAATATGGCCGCATAGGAGCAGTTGTCAAGGGGCGAGATGGGATTCTCTGATGAAACTGATCATGTCCCCACTCCTCTTGCGTCCCCTACACCATCATCGATGGACGAGTATGAGGTTTTTCAAATCCCTTTAGAATATGTTTTGACCCTTATCAAAGGGTTGGACATTTTGGAAAATCATTTGGAAAGAAACCCAAAGATGGTCGGGGCCGCTAGGGTCATTAGTGAACTAAAATACATGATTGGAAAAGATTGAATAGGCTTGGAAATCCTGGCAAGTCTTACTAGTCTAACATAAGCATGTGCTCCTTTGAACGCTCCTAGCATTGTACGAAGAGCTGCTTTTGAAGATTACAAATGACAGTTAGGAGTATTAATGCCCCCCACATTTGTCTACATGGCCGACGCGGTCCCTTCTATCAGCATCCCTTCTATCTCTGAGAAACCTGAAACTATCAAAGTAAATAAGGTCCCTTTGGGCTTTAGCTTCACCTCCCTGTCACCTCTAGTGGTGGAGGTTTTTGTGGGATGATTGGTGGAGGCTTTGGTAGTGGCGGTGGATTTGGTAGCAGAGGTGGTTCCGGTGGAGGTCATGTGGTGGTT
The DNA here is from genome assembly GCA_007258455.2 of Sequoia sempervirens. Classification (NCBI taxonomy): domain Eukaryota; kingdom Viridiplantae; phylum Streptophyta; class Pinopsida; order Cupressales; family Cupressaceae; genus Sequoia; species Sequoia sempervirens. The sequence continues at coordinate 16,887,787 of VDFB02322083.1, read as the reverse complement.
TTGGAAGCGGAGGTGGCTCTAGCGAAGGCCCTACTGGTGGTGGTTTCGGCAATGGTCACACTAGTGGTCCTGGTGGTGGCTCCGATGGTGTTTTTGGAGGAGGTTCTCTATCCCTCTATCCTCTAATGACCCAATTTTGAATACTCTTCTTCATAATATGGGTAAGATGCAGAGCTAGTTGGTGAGTCTCTCCCTAGCCTCTACCTAGCCTATCTTTCAGCCCTTTTTCTGGCACAGCCTGTTGTTGGTTGCAATTTTGAATAATCCCTTCCCACAAGGAATGGAGATCCCTAAATTTGAGAAATATGTCGGCAAAGGGGACCCACAAATGCATGTGTCTACCTTTAATGCCCTATGCACAAATTTCTTCCATCATGATGTGCTGATGGCTAAACTATTTCCCTGATCACTCAAGGATACAACACTCGAGTGGTATTGTTCCTTTCCTAAAAATTCTATCTTCTCATTTGACCAACTTGTAAATCAATTCCTTAGACAATTTCAAGCTAATATCGGGCCAAAGATGACCTTTTCGGATCTCGTCCGATGTAAACAATGAGATAATGAAAAAATCACTAATTTCATAGTGCGCTATCAAGTGATTCTTTCACAAATCTCGTATCAATTTCCCAATTCTAATGTGCAAAAGGTATTCATAGGGAACTTACAAAGGCCTTGGCAAGAGAAGTTCACCCTTATGAAGTACCCTTCTTTCATGCACTTGTGTGCAGCCTTATGAGAATACCAACACACGGTTATTCAGTTCGGGGGGTTCTCCTCGCACTTCCATTCTAAGGGAAAGTCCATCATATCAATCTCTAGGAAAGGTAAGGCTATTACGAATGTAGTAGTTGTTGCTGATGAAAATGGCCTCAGATGTAACCAAAATTTCACGAAGTTATCAAAATCTTATTCTTCCATCTTATAGAAGTTGTTGAAGGATAAGATCGTAACCTTGTCGAATCCTAAGCCTGTTAAGGAGCCTTACCCTAATTGGTATGATGGAAGCACTTATTTTTAGTACCATCAGGTTAATGGACATGATATTGAATGATGCATGCAGCTGCGTCATGAGATATAGGACCACATCAAGGATGGTACCATTCATCTTGATGGGAGTAAACAAAATGCTAACAAATCAATGGCTAAAGCTAATAGTGAATTATAGATATACACGGACCTGTTTCTATCACACTCTGCTAACATGATTATCGATTCCACTAGTTTTGTTACTCAACCCAAGGCCTATGTTAACATGGTCATGGTAATGTCTACTACTCTGCCTTCACCTAGTTTTTCGGATATAACATTCACATCACAAGACTTTCCCTTAAACAATAAGTCCTCTCCCCTCTACATTCCCGCTCGCCTCAATGGTAACATTGTGACAAGGGTCTTGGTAGACCCAGCGAGCTATGTGAATGTCATCATAGAGGAAAAATTGGTATTAAATTCATTAAATTCATTACAAAGGGAAGAGTATGAAGAAATGAAATCTACTATATGTAATCATGATGGTATGTGTCTCAAACCTTATGGCTTGATAACCTTGTCCATCCTAGTTGGACCTAGGGATGTTGACATGGTTTTCGATATTATCCCTAAGTCAGATCTATTCAAGCTGAAGCTAGGCATACCTTGGCTAGCTTCCATGAATGGAATCGCCTTCGTTGTTAATAAGTGTTTAAATTTTTCTCATGAAGGTTCCATGCATGTAGTGCATGACACTAGATATCAACCCTTAGTGTCCCATGGTGGATATCCATTGGATCACTTTTGGCCCACCCCAGTCCGTCCACTTTCTCTGAGAACAAACCTAATTTACAAGAATTATGTAAAGTATAATATGGAGGGCAAGGGATAGCTGAAAATGACCCTTCTTCTGATACAACAGTCGGTCGCCTCCTCTTCCCGAGAGGAGAATGAGGAGTCTGTATCAACCGCCCCCCCTTCTCAAAAGAGAGGAGAATTCCACGTCGGCTCCCTCTCCTTCCCATAAAGGAAAAGAGAAGGTTGCCTTTCCCTGGACTGCCATGTCCTCTCCCCTTTCTTGGGAAGAGTACTAGATGAGTTGGCTTAGTGGCTATCCGCTAAGTTTGATGATACCTCCTTAGCGTAGGCCCAAGCTCAGGATCTCAGACCTCCCTAATGAATACCTCAGACCATGGTATTACTTATATGGTAGAAAAAAAGGGTTCTCTAAGGGAATTTGATCCGCGACCTCCTCCTACTCCTACTCCTAAAGCAGTGAACGGGAAGAGGCTTGCTGCTGAGGCTCTTGGGTCGACTCCCCCCATTGCTCCTCAACCTGCTCCTCCTGCTCCCATTCAGGAATCTGTTCCTCCACCGGAGATGGTCATAGTGGACGTTACCATGGTTGAGCAAGAGACTTTTTCTCCTTCAAAGCCTCTAGCCTCCAACTCAAAGAGTCATAGAAACCACCTTACACATGAGTGCAAGCGCCAAATAAAGGCTCTTTTGGCTGAGTAGGTCACCTCACAAAGGAAGGAGGAAGAGATGACCACCCCTGCTTCAAGGCCTGCTACAGTGTATTCCTCTTCCCTTCCTTCTACCTCTCTTCAGTTTGGTCCCACGTTGCCTTCGGCTTCCATTGCAAATACAAATGCACCTAACCCAAAGGGGGTATAGGTGTTCATCCCTCCTTCGGTGGAGCCACCTTTGCTGATATCTGTTCTGGATATCCAACCTTTCCCAAGGCTTGTGGATATGATTAATACTTTAGTTGTATCCATTGCAGTTATTTCCTCCTTTTCCTTCATGCCTCTAGCCTCATCTGTGGGGAGTTCATCTCCTTCGACGAAGAAAAAGGTGGAGTGTGGTCCTTCTAGTTGTGAAGGGCATAAGAGGAGCCCACCTTCTTCGCAAGGTGGTCTTGTGCTGACTTGTTCTGTCCTAGTGATGGAACCAATCTTAGCTTCCCCTAAGTTTGTCACCCCTCCTGAGTTATTCGGCAAGCCTAGTGGTGAATCTTAGGTGCAACCTTCCCTATCTACTAAATTTAAACATGGCACTCCTGTAGGATGCTTGTTTAACTCTGTGGATGAAGTTTCAGCCTTGTCAGCGATCTTCGCAAAATCGCTAACCCATCCTCCACAAGATCTTGGTGAAGAAGACCTTGTGGGGGATTCTTCCTTGGCCCTTGTCACGACAAGGTCAGATGCTCCTCCTCTTAACATCCCACCACTGCAGGCTCGTCCTCCTTCCCCCTACGATAATCTAGAGTGGGAAGTGGATGACCTCTTGGTCGATCAATGTTAAGAGGAGGCCTCTTCTTGATCTTGTGTGTGTGTGTTTTGTGATGTGTTCCCCCGTGATTGTGCTATGTGTGCTTGGATGACCCTCATCACCCCTGTTGGTGTTTGGATACAGGCATGGTTTTTGTGTCATAAACCTTCCTCTATTTGTATCATCATTCTTCCATTTTTGTGCTTGATTTTTGATAAATTGGGGACGATGCAAAGTATTGGGGGCATTTAGGCTTCCCTTCCATGTTGACCCAATTTTTTTATTTTTACTTTATTTTCCATGCATTCTTCTTGATCTGGTTGGGGATTGATGATATTTTTCCTTGCACCGCGGTTACCTATTATTTATAAGAGCTTAGACAGATCTGACCCTGCTAAATTGGATCCCCCTGTGCCCTTTGTTTATGTTTTTCTCTTTTTCTTTCTCTCTTCTTTTCTTGAGTTGTCCCTCTCATGTGTGACGACACTTTTCTTCAACATTTTGATTTTCAGAAAATGTATTTGTTGCCAATGAATCTTTTCTCAAAAATCTTCATAAACCTTTCTTTAGAATTGCATTCTCAACTTGGATCCCTAATGGAAAATGTTTCCTCCATCATAGGTTCATAAAGAAAGGACTTGGAAACCTTCCTCTGAAGCAGGAACAACTTTGACGTTCCCCTTGTGTGGGGGCATATTCTTCCTTCCGAATTCCTTGATAAAGTGAACATCTTTCAAAAGGATCCCTTGATGGATCAATTTGAGAAAGAGAATATCTACTTTCAAACTGTGTGTCCCTTGAGTGGACCCCTTCTTCACAACGAGTTCCCCAGGGATCTCTTTGAAAGTATTTCAAATTTTTGACAGTTTGTGTGACTATCTTCCTACTTGCTTACGTGGCCACTTCCTAACTCAGTGAAGTCCAATTCCCTAGGTTTCCTCCATGAGAGAGATCTTGGGGGATACCTCCCTGCAAGACTAAGACCCTATAGGGCACTTCCTTTGAGCTTCCTCCATGCGAGAGATCTTGGGGGTGGCTCCCCTATAGTTCTAGGGGCTTATGGGGCACTTTTCTTAGGTTTCCTCCATGCGAGAGATCTTGTAGGTTACGTTCCCAAAAAAATTGTGGGTATGTAAGGCACTTTCTTGGGTATTCTTCATGTGAGAGATCTTGGAGACTACCTTCCCTATAGGTTTGTGGGTCTATAGGGCGTTTTCTTGGCTTCCTTCATGTGAGAGATCTTAAGGGACACTTCCCGGGTATCCTCCATGTGAGAGTTCTTGGAGGAAACCTTCCTTGTAGGTGTGCGGGCCTGTAAGGTGCTTACTTCATGAGGCTTCCTTCATGTGAGAGATCTTTGGGGTTGCCTCCTTGTTGGTCTGCAAGATGCTTTCATTCTTCAACTTCATAGTTCTGAGAAGTTATGAATTCCTTTGCTTGTCCTGCACCTTCAGGTTCATTAGATTGTGGTCTACTTCCTTGATGGTTCAAGTGTACATTTCTAACCTTACTCCTTCCTTGATATACTTTACCGAAGCACTCATCAGTACTTGTGCTTGCTAAAGCAGGGGAAAAATGTATAGAAGTGAATTTGCATCCCTTATGCAAATTCCCCTTTTTGCCTTTTTCCACCTTAGAAAACCAAGTTTGAAGGCTTAATTACACCTAAGCCCACTACTTTCATCCCACTTGGAACTTTTTTTGAGCATTAGTGGGGGAATTTTTGTCGGGGATGCCTGCGCGACATGTAGACATCCGTACAACGTCCTTATGTCCCTGGCAGATTCCTGTGACTGAACCTGCAGAGGCATTACACTTCTCATTGCTAGTCAAGTTGTAATGCCCTCTTCGGCTGACCAACCCGAATATGGTCATTTTCTTCATCTCCTCTTCAAATTCACTCCAACAAGCATTTCATCTTCTACAAGATCTTCTACAACATCTCCTAAGATTACAACTCAATTCACTCACACTCTCTTTCATTCATTTCAAGCATCCTAGCAGTACTATTGCACTCCATTGCAACAACAACTTCACTCCATCACTTCAATAGAGAAAGTTTGGGACCACACCATTGTAGTAGAGGCTTGAGTACTCTCATTCTCTCCCCCATTAGCCTTGAGTGCTTTTGGTGGAGGTGTTAAGCTTCCCATTCCTCTCCTCTATTACTTGGTAGAGTAAGCACATTTACTATTTTTGTAGTTCTTTAGTGTTCTTTACTACTTTATTCTCTTTATCTCACTTTCTTGGATATCCATGGAGGTGGAAACACCTAAACATGGGTCTAACTGAGGGAGACCCCTATACATCCTCCCAACATTTTCCTCCTCTTTTGTGTGTAGGTTAACGTGATTTTTGGGGAGCTAGCTGGCGAACGAGTTTCTTTGTGAGATGTTTCTTGCCACCCTTACTCTTGCATTTTTTCTTTATCACATTAGAGAGCATTTTGTTTACTTAATCACGTTATTTTGGCCCTTTAGTAGTAGTTAGCTGGGTTGTTAGCCTATTTTCCTAGGTTCAACCTTGTCTCTTTAGTTGTCTAGTCGTACAGATGCCAATGTGTTGCACTGTCATCCTAGGACTGTACTTCCATCCTCAGGTAGAGAGCTTCCTGAGGCATAGTGTTGAACCCGAAAACTGGCTCGCCTAGCCCCATTTTGCATTTTAGGTCTGTAGGGTGATTGAAGGACTTTATAGTCTTCATCATTCTCATCTCGCATTCCCCAACATCTTTTTAAGTTGAGGTAAGTTATGGAAACCTTTTGCTCTTGGCCCTTCGTGACCTGGGGCCTTGAACATGGTTGGTCCCCCTCTCTTACACTTCTTTCACCAGGGAAGGAGGTTCAAAAACACAAACAATGAGGAAAAGTATTCAATGGTCTCCCCTAGAGATGGGTTGGTATAAGCTCAACTTCAATGGGGCTTCTCGAGGAAATCTAAGCATCTCAAGTGCTAGATGTATTGTCAGAGATTAGAATAGCAAGGTTGTGGGAAAACTAGCTGAGCCTCTTCTGAAGGGGATAAATAATATGGCAGAAATGCAAGCCATGATTCTTGGTTTGAAGCTGTGTTAGGATCTAAAGCTAAAGAATTTAGTCATCAAAGGTGATTCCACATTGATAGTCAATGCACTTAGATTGTGCAAGATGATTAATTGGAAGTTGGCGGCTAGACTGGAAGTGGCTTTGGGTCTAATGTACAATTTCAACTTGGTGGACCAATGAATCACATCCTTCGTGAAGGTAACTCCAAGGAAGATTTGTTGTTCAACATGGGGGCTAACAACAATACAATAAAAGAAATGGTGATTTAAATTCTCTATGAGGATTTAGTGGGTGAATGGGAGGGTGCCTTTCCACACTTACTATTGTGGAAATGTTAGGGTTTGTCTTGGTAATATAATATTATCAAAAGGGGTGGCGATTACATTTGGAAATTCTACCTGGTGCATCATACTTGCCACATTGGTGGTGGCGATAATTTTGGGATGGCCAACTAGATGGGTTAGTGTAGGGTTGGCTAAGCCAACATGGATTGCAATCGATTTAAACAAAATCTATCAAATTTGATCGTAGCATTGGTGCAATGATGAATGCGTTAGGTCATACATAAATCCCACACTTAGGAGATTTATGTTGTCATGTCATATCCTTTGTTGGGACTTGTTGAATTGATGGTGTTTTGGAAGTGGTGACAGGTTGGCTCCTTGCACGACATGGTAAATACATGTCAGTTTCATAATGGCTTGAAAAGATGGCAATGAACTACACATTATTTACAATTTGTTGGGGTTATCATTTCATTTCATTGGTGAAATAGTTAGCAAATTTTTGAGGTGAAGATTATCTCTGGTGTTCTTGGCTCGATGGGGGAGTCCTCAATTTTTTTTGTAAAAAATGTCTATAGAGACATTGACAAATACTGGAGTAGATACTCCAATTCATTTGGATAGCCTGGTCCATCAAATGGAATTTCGAGGGGAGATCATGGACCAATGGCTTAAGTGGATTCTAAAAGAATAGGATCCTCTTATAGTCGCAGTTGTGAAGACGATTTTAGGCAAGGGCTTCTTGCAGAACTGAGAGACTTTTAGGGTAGACACAAATATTTCATCTTGATTAATACATGGATGGGACAAAATCATGAGAAAACATTTACAAATTTTAACATAAGCACAAATTACATTAATTATTGAAACCCATCACGTCATCTCTACTAGGTGGCCTTCATAGTAGCTTAGGTAAACACCATAATTTAAGGTTCCATGCATATGAGATGGGAGATTATTTAATGAAAGAACTATTTTCAAATTCACACTAATTTAGACATTTTTAAGGATAACTTTAACAAAGAAAAAAAATAGATAGATTCATTGTCCATGTATTTGGTTTAAAAGTGGAATTTTTAATATTATAATTATTTTAATAAGATTTTTTTTGTGAAGAATATTTTTTTGGTGTATTTTTATTATCTTTTATATCAATTATTTTATTATATATTTATTTTATATAAAATTTATATTATAATTATATATAAACTTAACGACATGCCCTTTGATACCATGGGAACGGTGGGGAGACTAGATCTTGTGACCTCTTGCAAGATGCTTTAACCAATCGAACTAGGCCCACCGCCCCTTATATTATAAATATATTTATTATTATATTTTATAATTATATTTAATATTATATTAAATATGATTTAATATAATTAATTTTATTCTTTAATATTATTAGTGATGAATATTTGTTAGTCCCTACCTATTTATAGGTGGAGACTAACTAATGTTTTGGCGGGATGTTTTTGCTATTAAAGCTTTCTTGGGACTCTCTTTAGTATTAAAATGTGATTTCAGCTATTTTTCCCAAATTTTCTAATTGGAAAATTTTATATTTTTATCAATTTTTGTTCTAGCCAATAAACAATGGGTGGAAGAAAAATTTCCCTATGTTACTAATGTTTTTAGCTGTTGAGGTGGGTCGATGGCATTCTTGAAAGGGGTTCACGTGCCTCACCTCTGCTATCACATTTTACATGCATGGTTGACACAAAATATTACTTGCATTGTTTATGGTGTCTAACAGAGCAGTCACCATTAATGAATTCTGGTATGCATTAGAACAATTTAATGTTGGAGATGACTGCCCAATTTTTAATGGGTTGTATCAATACTGCCAAACATATGTTGGTGGTTCTATTGGTTGTACAGTCAAACTTAATAAAAAACAATGTGACATTGCAATTAATTGGGTTGGAGGTCTTCATCATGCAAAAATTTGTGAGGTATCTAGATTTTGCTATGTAATTGACATTGTTTTGTCCATTCTAGAGCTCCTGAAATATCACAAGGTGTGTGCCCAAATGTTTTTAAATAACTGCATTATTTTCTTTTTTTGTATATGATCAAACCTGTTTGGATTTTCCTTTTTGTTAATTTTATTTTTCTGTTTTGTGAAGAAAAATGCTCATGTGAAAATTTTCCTGAATGTCTTATTGTCAGAAATTCAAATAGAATAAAACCTATAGGGTTTCCCCCTTGTTTCCCCAAACGACAGGGGAATACACAAAACAAACGTGGAATAATAAAATAGACTTGGAGACACAAAAACTGGGCATGCAAACTTGCTTCTTGTATTAACTAGAAAAATAATAATTACAAAATGTTTTCAAACTTGAAACTACAATCTACCAATGACAAATTTAACTTGCAAGAATCTGGAGTTGCACCCACAAACTCAAAAAATAGTCAGGAGCTTCTCAGAGCTCTCTTTCCTTCTATTTGATTGGAGCTATTTGTTGCTCTTGAAAAACACTGAGTGATCATGAGCTTTCTGGTGCTCACTGCAAACACTCTGTAAAATGTTCTCAAAACATTCTCTGTTGTTGCTGCAACTTCACTTTTTGTAACTTACTTACTACTCACTTCTTCTTACTGCTACAAAAACTAACTAACTACATCATTCATTCATTCCTTTTGTCTTCACAAAATTCCCTCTCAAAATTTGAATCTACCTACCACATTTAATTCTGCAATCAAGGGAAGAACAAGAAACTTTCCATTAAAGAAAAGGCTCCTGATAGGTAGGTGAGTTGGGGGTTGATGTAAAAAAGGCTCAGAAATAAATATTTCCAACACTCCCCCTTTGATTGAGCTGTCAAACAAAATATCAATCTTCATTCAAATCAACAACACCTAAATTTATTCTTAGGCATTCGAAGCAATTTTTGCTCAATGGTTTGGTAAAAAAAATTACAAGTTGTTGCTCAGACCTACAAAATTTCATCTTGATTTCACCCTTTTCAACCAATTCTCTTATGAAATGATACACGATTTTAATATGCTTGCTTCTCCCATGAAACACTAGATTCTTTATCAAAGCAATCCATGAAACATTACCACAAAATATAGTTATTCCATCCTTTTGTTCTTCTATCAAATCGGCTAAGATTCTTCTCAGCCAAATAGCTTGACATGCTACTGCAATATACTCATCCTCGGCTATTGATAGGGAAACTGTGGGTTGCTTCTTGGAATCCCATGAAATGGCTCCCGATCCCAAATGAAACACATATCCAGATGTGCTCTTCCTATCATCCACACTTCCTACCCAATCATTATCTGTGTAACCAACCAGCCCAAAATCATTTGTTGCACTATACAAAATGCCATATCCTTTGGTTCCATTCACATACCTCAAGATTATTTTACCCGCTTTCCAATGTGACTCTCTTGGAGTCTCCATAAATCTAGAAATTATACTTACACTATGCATTATATCAAGCCTAGTTGTTGTTAGATCCATTAAGCTTCCAACTAAACTCTTATACATGGTCAGATTCACATTGCTATTGCAATCTTCCTTGCTCAACTTCAGACCTATGGCTATTGGTGTGGGGGCAGGCTTGCTATCTTGCATCCTAAACCTCTTCAAAATCTCTGTTGCATACTTTGCTTGAGAGATAAAAATACCATCATGCATTTTTTTTACTTCTATGCCTAGAAAATACCTCAAGAGACCTAATTTAGTCATCTCAAACTCTCTTTTCATGGCCTCTTTAAAAATAACAATGGGAAAATCATCATCCCCAGTGAAACCTAAATCATCAACATATAAGACAACAATTAAAACCTTACCATCAGTTGCCTTGATGTAAAGAGTGGGCTCACCATTGCTTTTGCTAAAGTCATCGCTCAACAAATATGAGTCAATCCTAATGTACCATGCTCGTGGAGATTTTTTCAGCCCATAAAGAGCTTTCTTCTACCTGGATACCTTTTTTTCTTGACCTAGAACTTCATAACTAGGTGGCTGCTCCACATATACCTCTTCTTTCAACACTCCATTTAAGAAGGTGAACTTCACATCCATTTGAAACACCTTCCACTTGTGTTGGGCTGCAATTGCTATGACTGACCACACGGTTTCCATCCTTGCTACTGGAGAAAATGTCTCATCATAATCTCTCCCAAACTGTTGTTTGTATCCCTTGACAACTAATCTTTCCTTATTCCTTTCTATTCTTCCATCGACATTGTTTTTGGTCTTGTAGACCCATTTCACTCCAATTACTTGCTTGTTTGGAGGAAAATCAGTTAGCTCTCATGTTCTATTCTTCTCTATTTCATCTATCTCCTCATCCATGGCCTCACACTATTTATTCTCTTTCACAGCATCCTCAAAATAAATTGGATCACTATGAGAAAATAATGCAAAATTCACACTCTCATCAAATTCTTCATCATACCTTTCATTTTGGTAGATCTCCCTTAGACTCTTGGTATTTCTTAGCATTAGGGAGGTGAGAGTGGGGTTTGAATTTTCACTACTATTGTTTCTTTGTTAAACAAACCATTTCTGGAGTTGTCAGGAGCTCTCGAGAGCCAATCCTTTGGCTATCTATGGCTGCTTGCCTTTTTGTCTACTTATGTCAAGAGCTATCTAGAGCTCTTTGTGGCCAATTCTCTGGCTATCTATGACTATCTTCCTGACTGTCTACCTATTTCAAGATCTTTTGAGAGCGATCCAAAGTTGATCCAGAGCTATCAGGAGTGAATGTAGGATCATCTTGTTGCACTTCTTGTTCTTTTCCTTCTTCTTCAGGAGCTATCGGGAGTGGTTCTGAGCTGTCAGAAACTATTAGGCTTGCCATGAATCATGCTCTAAGAACTCCACATCTTTATTGATGATGATTTTCTTGGTGAATACATTATACAACGTGTAGGATTTGGACTCTTCACTATAGCCCATGAAAATACACTTCTCACCCTTGTCATCCAACTTTTGTCTCTTCTCTTTTGGAACAAGTGCATATGCCACACAACCGAACACCCTCAAGTGCTCAACTATCCACTTGCATTTTGACCATGTTTCTTGTGGAATCTTGTCAAAAAATGCCTTTGTAGGACTTTTATTAATCAAGTAAACTACTGTTGCTACATCTTCACCCCAATATTCATCTAAGAGTCTCTTGTCTTTGAGCATGTTTATTTCTATCTCCACGATGGTCTTATTCTTTCTCTCAGCCACTCCATTTTGTTGTGGAGTATAACTAGTTGTTAGCTCCTTCTTGATGCCATTTTTCTTGCAAAAATTTACAAATTGATTGGAGGCATACTCTCCCCCTTTATTTGACCTTAGGATCTTGATGAAATTTCCACTCTCTTTTTCATCCTAGGCTTTAAACACTACAAACTTGTCAAAAGCTTTAGATTTATGCTGTAAAAAATAAACCCATGTCTTACAGCTATAATCATCAATAAAGGTCATGAAATATTGGCTCTTTCCAATAGAAATTGTTTGCATAGGGCCACATAAATTAGTGTGCACCAGATCCAATGGTGCTCTTTCGCTTCAATTATTTCCTGATTGAAAGGGTTGCCTATGTTACTTGCCTAAAATGCAAGCTTCACATCTGCCACTAGGCTCTACTATGGCCGGTAAACCTCCAACCATATCCTTCTTTGAAAAAATACTCAAACCAGTATAGCCTAAGTGTCTATACATGAGATACCAAAGCTTGGAAGGGTCTTGAATGACTGCATTAAAGGCTTCTTGCTGTTGTATTGTTGTAAATTTTCTCGTAACTACAAACTGAGCTGAGAAACACCTTTCCAGCCTCAATGGAAACAACCTATTCTTCATCATTTGCATTGTTGCAATTACATTCTTGCTTCCATCCTTCTTATAAATGATGCATTCACCCTTCTCCATCAAAAATTTGTAACCTTTTTGGATTAGTTGTCCAATACTCATTAGATTGTGCTTTATACTAGGGGAAATATAAACATCATCAATCTCATTCTTCTCACCATGCTTGGTTCAAAAAACAACAGACCCCTTTCCCACAACTGGAACTATTTCATTGTTCCCAATTTTTATTTCAGATTTAATATTCTTATCAATGAAAGAGAATAAACTTTGATTACCACTCATGTGGTTGATACAACTACTGTCTAGAAACCATACCTCATCACTGCCTTGCTTAGTAATGTTGCACATGATGAAGGCCTTTTGCTGGATACCTTTAGCTACTTTTTCATTAGCCACATTTTCACTTTGTTTGGATTGATCTTTTTTCTTTTTCCAGCATTCATTTGCATAATGGAAAAACTTATGGAAATAATAACATTCAATATTTCTCTTGTCATGCTTTTGACTCGAGCTGTTATTCTTCTTGGATTATCTAGAGCTAGACTGAGAGTTGCTTGCTCCCTCTTGGTTGTGTGCTCGTCCTAAGCCATCTTCTCCAACATTTCCACACCTAGATCTACCTCTACCACATCCGGAGTTGTTTCTACCTCTCCCCCTACCTCTTGCATTGGCTTGAGATTTGAATGCTTTCTCTTGGGAAGAACTTGCAGACCTATTTAGGCATTGCTCATGGGTTTGCAAAGAAACCATCAGCTCATCAACAAACAATGTTGAGAGGTCCTTTTCCTCTTCAATAGAAATCACAACTGCATCAAACTTTTTGGGTAAACTTTTGAGGATTTTCTCCACAATCCTCTAGTCGTCCATGACTTCATTCACCCTCAACTGGTTTATCAAACCTGAGAGTCTTGTGTGAAATGCTAAGATGGACTCACTTTCCTTCATTTGGAGAGTCTCAAACTCTCTTCAAAGCATCTGGAGCTTCACCAATATGAATTTATCAATTCCTTTGTAACTGGTCTAGAGGATTTCCCAAGCTTCCTTCACATAGTTAGCTGCTATTATTTTGGAAAAAATGGCCTCTATCAAGGTTGCTTCAATCAGACTCAATGCTTTTGCATTTTTCCTCCTCAACTCCTTCAGCTGGGTCTTCTGGTTGTTTGAGAGGGAATCATATGCTTCTAGACTAGTCACATCATTGAACTCATTGATCAAAAAATCCCACAAATAATCTGCAACCATTATGGTATTTATCTTCTTTGCCCAAACATCATAGTTTTTTCCATTAAATGGTGGTGGTTGCGACCAACTCTTACTCTCATCTCCAACCATGTCTCCAACAAGAAAACTTTAAACACCCAGAAAAAAAATGCCCAACTCACTCAAGACTTAGGGCCTTCTAGCTCTGATACCATGTTAGAAATTCAAATAGAATGAAGCCTACATGGCTACTCCCCTATTTCCCCAAATGACGGGGGAATACATAAAATAAATGTAGAATAATAAAAGACTTGGAGACACAAAAACTGGGCATGCAAACTTGCTTCTTGTATTAACTAGAAAAATAACAATTACAAAAAAAAAAAATTAGACTTGAAACTACAATCTACCAATGACAAATTTAACTTGCAACAATCTAGAGTTGCACCCACAAACTCAAAAAAAATTCAGGAGCTTCTCAAAGCTTATTTTCCTTCTAATTGATTGGAGCTATCTACTACTTGAAAAAACTAGGCAATCAGAAGCTTTTTGGTGCTCACTGCAAGCACTCTGCAAATTTTTCTCAAAACATTCTATGTTGCTACTACAACTTCACTTTCTGCAACTTACTTGTTGCTCACTTCTTCTTCTTGCTGCAAAAACTAACTAACTACATTCATTCCTTCCTTCCTTTTGTCTTCACAAAATTCCCTCTCAAAATCTGAATCTACCTACCACATTCAATTCTGCAGTCAAGGGCAGAACAATAAACTTGTCATTGAAGAAAAGGCTCCTAACAGGTAGGTGAGCTGGGGGTTGATGTAAAAAGGGCTGAGCAATAAATATTTCCAACACTTATTAGTTATTGAGAGGACTTGTTTTTCTTTGCAAGTATGATTACATCTACTGACCCTAAGTAGTCTTTTGTAATTTGGTAGCTTTGTCTCTCTAGTTTTGCATTCAATTTTAGACCTAGACCAGTGCTGCAAACTTGTATAAATTAATTTCAAAATTGAAATTCATAGAAGAGTTGCATGTTGCAAATTATTAATTAGGAATCTACTCAATATTGGATGAGACACTCTAATGTTGGGATACAAATATGTATTGAGACTGGTCAAGAAAGGATAATTATAACTGAAATTATCCATAAATTATAGATTTCGTTCAATTAGTATATTCAAATTTTGTGCAATTTGATATTTGAACATATTATCTTACATTTAGAAGTTATACACCATACAACAAAAAATCATTTCTGAAATTAGTATATTTTTGTTTCCTAGCAGATAGTACTTTTCTCCAACCAAGACTTCTTTTTCCTCTTTCTAAGTAGATGGATTCAAATCTTTCTAGTACGCAAGAGGTCACTTGCACCTGATCAATTTTTTTGATATGGGCCACAAAATGTCTAGATATATTTTATGAGGCTTTGAAAGTCTTTGTTCTTACTTTCAAGACCTATGCTGAGCATAAAAAGAATCCCCTATATCTGGAAGCTATAGTCTAGTGAATTTATTTCCTTTCATGTTTAAGCTCACATTTCACAGGATCTAAAATGGTGCCCAACTTTATAACTCAAAAATGCCCTTTTTTTGTTTTTATAGTATTTTCTTTGTGATAATTATTTTGATGCTTGCCTACAAAATTATTGTTTTGTTTCTTTGAATAACATAATAAACACAAATAAATAGAATGTTTGCAAGAACAAATTTAAAAATTTTCACAACATTATTTTAAATATTACAGGAAGTTCTCGATAATAGGACTACATTGCTATAATGGCTAGAAACTTTCAGGGAGCTCTAGGACAAAGCTGATAGGTAAAAAGTATAATAAGAGTTTTATTTACTTTAATGACTAGACTAAAACAAATAATTTAATTTCAAATACATTGAATTTTACTTCTTACTTCTCAACCTAATTATTTAATAGTAATTGGTAGATGGAACAAGAATTAAAATATAATGAATCACATTATCACATATGAACATTGATACTCATGATACCAAATGTTGAATCAATCAATTGAAGTGACAAGTTTTGAGACTAATATCATATATGTCTGGTCAATGTAGAACTCTGTTACAGACTAAGTGGTAAGTAACAAAAAAATAAGAGTCTTGCAAATAACCAAAACAGGTTGGAGCATACCCGACTAATGGATGGATCATACCTGGCTAATGTCCCATGTCTGTGCAACTATGAAAATTGCTTCAAGGTATCAAAATGATAGACGGAAATGTTATTATCACACCCAAAATATTCTAGCTTATGAAAAATGCCCATGGGCACCCCAACTAATCCCTGAAGATCTACACCCTCCTTATCAAATTGTATGGCAACCTTAAGTTGAACATACCAATGTTGGTAGTTCCCTACAAATAATGTGTTGCCTTTCTTTGCTTAAGCTACAAGCAATATGAACTCCAATTAAGTTTTGTTCTCTACTTAGGTAATTTTGTTTTTATTGATAGTGAATGAAAACATTAGTAAATCAGTTCCACTTAGCTTCAAGGAAACTTGGACTTTGAGAAAGCAATAGTATAACAAACTATCTATGTTCTAGGGCTTTGTTACCATGCATCTTTCACTACCCAATTGGGTTACTTTGTGCCAAACTTGTATTTTTAAGCTGTGTTGGAATTGTTGAAAGAGCTATTGAGTTTTGCACAAACATCAAATCATTGTATCTCGTGCACAAATTGTAACAAAAAATTTTTGAAGTTTCAGAAAATGTAAATAATGAGATGCAATGCCTCACGACCTTAGCACAATGGAAACTAGAACACAACCGTACGTTTGTCTCTTCAAGTCATTTTAGCATATGCTCTTTGAATACACGTAGATTTGCATCGCCAAACAAGAAATAGACCATGACCATGATTTTCTCCAAGCATTTGTCCTTTGCTTCCAAGAAACCAAACACAATGTGCTTGACCATGTTAAATTCCTTAATGAAACATCTAATTGCTATCTTGCACTAAGTATTCATAGTCTATTAACATGCTGCAAGAAAACAGTTTCACTACAAAACATTGAAACTTTTGCAACAAAGCATCTAGAATCAATAAACATTAACCTATTGCATCTGGGAATTTCTCTATGAATCACAAATTTCTATTTGACATCGAATGCACCCATTCATGATCTATTGGATCTAATAAAAAACACTGTCAGCTCATTGCCATCTAATTCCAAATTGATTGTTGTTGGAGACTTCAACATTGACATGTTACAATCTAAAAAAGCATAGGAACTCCTCGAATTTATGTAGTTCATACTCTTATAGAGCTTCCAATGCCTTCACCTCCTCTCTAAGTAAATCCTTCAAAAGGCTCACCTCCCGTATCTCTCGAGTAATGACATCCAATTTGGCTTGAGCAATGATCTTGGCATGAAAAATGTTTCCAAAACACTGCCTGTTCCACCATTTAAGTTGATACTTCACATATTGAAGTAGTTTGGAAAAATAATACATAGCAGTGCCATGAGAGGGTCTCCCCATTTTCCACCATTCAACCACATACTCCTGCAAAGAGGGATCTCTTAACCACATAAGTTGGAACTTAAAGAGAAGGACCAAGCAAAAGTATAAAATTTAATAGGCTAGTGATCCGAACCCCTCCAATCTAGAATCTCAGAACAAGTGGACCACGATCCTCCAATCCAAAAACAAGAAACCAAGAACCTCTTCAAGTCTCTCAGCAATCCATTTCTTCCCCAACCGCCTATTATTCCAAGTGAACTGACCATTACAGGGCTTGATGTCAACAAGATTCAAGGCATAAATTTTATCACGAAGAAGGAAAGCAGAGGGCTCCAACATTACAATACCACTCTTCTTTTTATCTAGCTCAATAATGGCATTAAAATCACCACCAATAATCCATGGGAGAAAAGGAGCAAGACTCCGAATAGAATTGATATGAGGCCACAAGAATTGATTACCAAGAAAATACGTAGGCGCATAAACATTTGACATAAGAATAGTTTCCCCCGTCTCCGGGTTGGAAGCAACCACATAAATGGAAGACTTAGAAGACATCCACCAAAGAGGATGAATCTTCAAAGGGTTCCATAAGCAAGCCATACCCCAACATTACCATGAGCCCCAATACACTAACAATCACCCTGCCCCCACAATTTTTACAAAAAACTAACCATACTCTCAACAAACAACTTAGTCTCTTGTAGAAAAAAGAACATCCAGAGAATGAATTCTTACCAATTCACGAACAAATTGTTTTCAAGGGCCACTGTTCAAGCCCCTTACATTCCAGGAGAGGATTATCATTTTAGAGGGACAAAAAAATGAGAGTCCAGATTCTCAACAAATACTAATTCCAACAAATTCTCCTCCATCATCTTGATTTTATCTAAGTATTTCTTTCTCCCAACCTTGGAAGACTTCTCAACAACCCATTTTTTTTGGTCTTTCTAAAGAAGCCCCAATGAAGAAGAAGCCTTACTTCCTTTTACCGAAGCAGACCCCACATTCACCAATGGATTAGAGATCTCTCCCTCCCCCATCTTTGCATCCTCAAGAGTTTCAGACCTCCCATAAGCTATCAAACTAAGATCTGTGACCATTTTCAAAGCACCACCCTCCTGTGGAGTCTGAGTGTTACCTAGAATATTGTCCTCCTGAACCGCTTCAAAAACACCCTAATCCACAACCATCAAACCTAGATTCACCTCTTATTGACTAAGATCATCCAGAACCTCAAATCTCTTAAATGTATCACCTTGATGCTCCTTAAAATTCTTCTTTTGACCACAATTCCTATTCTGAGCCTTAATAGGAATAAAACCCTCTACACCTACAACCATACTCACAACAAGGGTCTCACGTTTATCAACTATAGGAGGGTTGCGAGTAGGCTAAAAAGTATGAGACTCAAATGATTTAGACCTTAGGCATCTCTGCTGCAGATGGCCATATTCATGACAAAGGTGACACCAAAAGGGAAATGTCCCATAATCTAGCTGTTGCACCCAAGAGTAGGATCCTGCACGGATTTCCAAAGAATCTAGAAGAGGGTTGCTTAAATAAATCTCAATAGAAATATGAGAAAATGTCATTACCTTTTTTTCCTAAGTTTGTTTAGAAGGACCCACTAGCTTCCCAAAAAGTGAAGCCACCAAATGCAAGATCTCATTATTCCAACATTCAAATAGAAATCTAGGAAGACACACCCACACCAAAACCTGATTCAGGAGCTCCTCCAAAGGATTAAAAATTGCATGCCAAGGTTTAGTAAATAAACCAATTTGGTTGTGGAAATAAGGACCACCCTAAAAAACTCTGTTGCAATCTGTCATACAATTGAACACCACCATGAAGTAACTATTCGCCAACAACATTATTTCCATCTCACCCTCTGGAGACTAGGTCGAATGAACTCACAACTCAAAACATCGGAGTGAAACCCTTATACCCATGAATTTGCAAATCAAGGCATGCTTCGAGTAATACTCGATATCCTTTGCAATTGATTCTGGCTAAATAACCAAAACTGGTCTGTCTTTGGTACATTCCAAGCAACCATTTATCTTTGGGATTCGAGAACCACTGGATGGAACAAATCCTCCATTGCTTGAGTCATTTGAAAACAATTTTTTATCAAAAACCTTCAAATCATGATTTGGAGAGGTGGAACATACTAACCCTTTCGTGAAGTAAAAATTTCTTAATTTTAAATCAAACAAATAAATATAACAAGTAACAAGCCATTGCAATAATTTTTTTCTTTTTCTTTAATTGGAAACACCACAACTTGATACAATATATCTCAACAAGTAATCCTTTTCTTTCAAATACACATCAAAGTAAGAATACATACAAGTACAAAACATAGCTCATGTAGCTTTCGAAAAAATAGTAGGAAGAAGATCTAGGAATCCGTCCTTTCAAATCTTAGTGCTTCAGTCGCCTGCTATGGAGGAGAAGCATCACTCAGACACTTTTCCACCAACCACAGACTGATAATGTGGTCCCATGCACATCTATCATTTGATAGATGGACATCCCTTCGATGAAGAGATTGGTAGAGTAACCATTACTATTAACCAACTAAGCATAGTGTTGTGTCCTACATAACTAGATCATATGCAATACAACTCTCAAACTAGTATGTAATACAGGATCATGGTGAACTAACAGTGTAGTCTCAATCATCACACAATCTAAGTGGATGTTGTACATTTCACTACTTTGGACAAAGTGTTTCATACAGTATTTCTACTAAGAGTCATCTATAACATACACTATTCAGGGTTGATTTGACTTAGGGATATCTTACACTACACATAGGTTTGTCCTCCAATGGATAATTTGTACCCTATACATCCTACAACATACTAAACTACTAGAAATGAATCAGCATAACAAGTACTTCATAAGTTCCCTCCCATACTCAAATCTTTATCCTAGGAGTATGACAAGCTCTTCTGAGTTAACCTAATAACTTAGCTGATTGAACTTTACTTGACTCTAGCCTTCTTTTCAACCTAGTAAATAGTAACTAATGCAACAAATATTCTCCTACTATGGAGATCATACAAACAATGTATAATACAACTAGAATGCATCTTTTATCTTTAATCAATTCAGTTCCTATGCACAAACAATAAATACAATTCAAGAAGTACTAAATGGATAACCATAGAAATATATAGTAGAAGAATATCCCATGCCTGTGATTTTATTTTCCTTAGAGTATTGATGGCACAACCTTCACTCATTGATCAATTCAACAATTTCCAACACCTCAGATAATTGAAAACTCCCTCTCAGATTTCACTCTTCCTCACTTAGAAAATAGATAATCAAAATTGGTAAAAACATAGTATTTAACCAGCAGGTGTATGTTTCGATATAATATGCCTTCTCAAATGGGTACTCCGATATGGTGGAAGCTATTATTTATTTACAGTTGGTAAATGTATGATGCTTCAAGATATCTCAAATATCAATAAGGAACAACTCCAAGAGTAATAACAATGATATGGCAAAGGAAAAGTGCATAAATGCAATTGAAATGAGAAAGAGGGAATCACAAATATAGTCTTGAACCATAGTGAAAAGATTATAATAAGATTAAACAAGTATGAATGAATAAAATAGGAATTTTGGGCGACTATTTATAGAGCCCAACCTCCAACAATTTTCCTTTTGTTTTGGCATGTGGTTTTACACCACTACTATTAGACAATTTCAATCTGGAGGTGGCACTAATTCCTTGCCACACTCAACACACAAAATGGTGAATCATCCTCTAGTAGTTGACAAAATTCTGAAGACTAATTCCAAACACATGGAGATATTGTGTCAATCAACACCTACGTGATTATTATTAGCTGTGGCACCAATTTCATATTATGGATGGTTAAGATAATCATGGAGAAAAATTCATTTGTTAAATTGTGTACATATAGCCTATTTCTTAGGCCTAGTCAACAATGTTGGCCTTCTGTGTTGGTTTCTTTTTGTTTGTAGATTGACTTAGTTATGTGTTTTAAATGCCTTTGGTGTTTTCACTCATGCATGCACCTACAGGTGACATGATTTCACATAGTGTCGTTTTAGATTTAAATGCAAACATTTTTGCCATGTCAGCATAGTTGAACCATGGTCAATGGAAATATTTTGATTTTATTCATAATTTAAGAGACAAACTATATCATTCTAGAAATATTTGATTTCAAAGATAAATGATGAATATTCAATTGATTGAGAATAACTTGATTTTCCAAAGTTATATGATTTAATATTTAATCAATTAGGAATAATTCGATTTTCAAAGTTGAGAGATTAATATTAAATCAATATAGGAAATAATTTGATTTCCAAATATGAATCTATAAGAAATATATATATTATATTATCTATATATTTATAGTTCCTAAATAATGTACATATATATATATATATATTTAGATACCATGGTATAATATATATATATATATATATATATAAAATATGTGTGTGTATTATTTTGACCATAATATATATATATATACATAATATTAATATATATTTGCATATATATATATATACATATATATATTCCACTATATGTATATCACGAACCAATCAACATATGTCCAATATATATACAGACATATACATATATATATATATGTAAATTCATAAGGCAATAATAATAATAATAATAATAATATCCACATAATACAAGATGTGTGCATATATACATATATATACCTCTATGTACATGTATGTACAAGTATGTGTAGGTATACCATATCGATGCATCTGTATGAGCATATCCCTCTACCAATGTACACTTCTATCGATATGTATATACATATGGATACATGTATATACTATATATATGTATATATGTCCACTCCCAATTCACTTACATCCATTTACATTACCATCATAATGATCGTAATATCACAATGCAGATACATAGATAAACATCACTCATAAAAGCATACAGAAGTAGACAAGATTCCTAATGCAAACATACAAGCTACAGATGACTTACCTATAACCAATACAACTGAATCAGTTCACTCAATCTAAGGTGATGTGTGTGTATGCTTAGATAGTTTGCTTTACTGGTTAATCGACCAAGCTCCTCTCCCGAGTGATACTTCCCCTTTTCCTATAGGAATGGTTCATATACTTGCATCCACTAATCTCACGGTAGTCAAATGTTCATAATATTAGCAGTTGTAATGTTGTAAAATTGCACCCCTTGCAATTTCACATGCATTTTTGTATTTGCTTTAGTGTCCACTCCCTTAGCATTTTTTGTAGGCTCATTTTAGCCCCTACATCATCCTTTTTCCTCCTCAGGATGCTCAACACCCATTTTTAGTAGCTACCTTCGTGTGTTCACTTTGCATCAAACCTTGCACTTTTCCTATTCATGTCATTTTGTAGCATGACGTGTTCGGACACTAGTACGTCATGCAGACGTTTGTGTGTTGTACTAGCATCATGTGACATTTCAATACTCAAGCGGTTGTTTTCGAGCATGTTTTCCACTTGTCACCTCCTTTGGTAGTGGTAATAGCTCGAGATGCCTTGTAACGGCTTGAGAAGCTTCTTTTCCTTCCTTAAATTCTATCTTTTCACTTCATTTTAAACTCTCTTCTGCTTCTAGCTTCTCTCTTGCTTTGGCTTTAGTCTTCTTCTCTCCAACTCTTGCTTGCACAACTTCATATAGCTTGCTACCCCAACATTCTTACATCTTTTCAATGTCTCTTTGTAGCATTCTCAAGCTCTTACAACACTCTTGACTCTTGCAGCTTCATCTCCCTTAATTCATACTTGTGAGCATCTTGGGATTCCATATCCCCTATCATTTTCATCCTTACTTTGTGATACATATTCTCCTCCTTGAGCGGGGATTGATTTTATCACCCATAATTAGTGGTGCGGGTTCTACCCCTGAAGTAGGTTTTGCTTTCACCACACACTTTGTCCATTTTGGTTACACTCTTTCTTTCTATCTGGTTGTCTGTGGAGGTGGGAACACCAAAATGGGGATTTGACTAAGGCAAACCCCTATACAACCCCAACACTTTCTCTCAATCTTATAGACATAGGTATTGAAGATATCTACTAGCTGGAGGCTTCATCACTTGTGTGGTTGTAAGCATTTCCTTTCTTCTCTTTGACTTTGTCATTTATACTTCTTTATTTCAATTCTTTTATATTATGCTACTTTCTTGCATTCTAAGGTTTTTAGCAATCAGAGTAGTAGTCATTTAGCCAATTTCTATGACATTATTTCTTTCTAGTTCATACGAGACGTCAGTGTGTCAAAAAGGAACCAACGCATCGCATTTCCATCCCAGACTCGCGTTGTCGTCCTTTGGCTGAGAACTTGTCAATCTGTCCAAAAAATATGTGACCCGCTCTTTCTAATTCTAGATCTTTCATGTTGTTCCTTGAGATAGTTTAGGGAAGTTCACCCCATGAGGCTCTATAAACAAAGAGAACTTGTGAATAGTGAATCCCCCTTCTCTACATTTTGGTGAACCCGATGTGAAGAGGGTATTTTTCAAAAAACTAGGAATTTATTTACCTCTACTTGGCGGGGTCATAACTTTTGAATTGGTGCTTGAAATTCAGAACCGTTTACACCGTTGGAAAGATCTCCAAGAGGAATAATTCAGTCCTTAAAATATTGTGCCTTCAATGTCCAAATTGTAGCATCTGATGCAAGTTTCAACCCCAAATTCTACTTCGAAGACCTCTAAAAATGTGAATTACTAGAACCTAGAAAATATAGAAAAAATCTAAAAATCTGGATTTTCAGTTTTTCTCAGTTATGTCACCAAAATGAATTTAATATCCTCTTTTGTGAGTTTAGTATCTAATTATACTCAAATTTTTGATGATGTTCCATTTCATGCATGTGATGGTGACTTGGATTTACCCATGTCACTCAGTGTCTTTGATCCTTCTCATGAAATTCCTCTTACCTTGGAGGATATCTTGTTGCAAGAAGATGAAATCATTGATACCTTTCTTAATGTTACTCTACCTTCTCTTCATACCAATGCACTCTCTTCTAGAGATGATGCATTAGTGAATGATGAATCTCTTCTTTATTCCAATGCATTCTCTTCTAGAGACATTCCATTAGCGAATGATGAGTCTTATATTTGTTCTGATGCACTCTCCTCTAGAGATGATGCATTAGCGCATGATGAATCTCCTTCCACATTTGATCCTATTTGGATCGATGTTGAGAATATGTATTCAAATAATTATTCTACTAGTTGTGATGATTTTGTAAGTGTAATCTATGTCTTTGCTGCCCCTCAAAGGCCTAAGAGACCAGTCATTTATGTGACTCCATCTAGTTCTTCTCCTAAATGGAATTTTTTTATTGATGGTGTTCCATTTAATAAAGATTCTCTTGATCTTTCTATGGCTCCCTATTATAGAGTGGTAGCCCATACTTATGAGAATAGAATGAATAAACAACCAAGTCTTCTTCAAGCTCCTAAACCTACAACTAAAGCACCTAGTGATAATGATCTTGTCGAGCAACTCCAAGTTACTTTGGCTAAGATATCACTGTGGGACTTGCTTCAGTTTGCTCTGATTGACCAAGGTATGCTTCAAGAAGCCTTTCAAAATATCCTCTTACCTTCTTCCACTAGGCCGAAATATGCTAATGCGTTGATAGCTCATATTCGTGCAGACTCACTAAATATTACATTCTATCCGCAATAACTCCTGCCTTTAGAAGTACAGAAGCAAGTAGACCCTCTAATGATTATAGTTAACATTAATAATATTGATAAGTAGGAGGTATTTTCTGTGTCAAATTATGATATTGCTATCAGGATTCAATGTAGTTTCGAGTCAAACTCATTGACCCATGTTTCATGAGTAGTGGTTCATCTCATGATATCAGTCACACTCATTCATCTAGGTGATGCTCACAGTGAAGCAGTGGGATGGGAGGTCTCCCATCACTATATGATGCAACTATATCATGAGATGATACCATACTCATGAAAACGTTCTCAACTGTTGAATCACCAATATCATAATTTGACACGTACCTCCTACTATCAGTGATGAGTTAAAGGGGCTCTATAATGAATGGTTCATAAGGCACAACACTTGCTGAAGGTTTTGCAAATGGGGTAACAACTCAAGCGGGCTTAACCTTGGAGAAAACTCCCGGTTAAGCGGCGCTTGGCTGAGCGGTATGGGTGACCTCCCGGGGCCGGACCAGTGCTTCACCTCTGTGAGCATCACCTAGATGCAATGAGTGCTAAGTGGACCATTCGATA
Organism: Sequoia sempervirens; assembly: GCA_007258455.2. Classification (NCBI taxonomy): domain Eukaryota; kingdom Viridiplantae; phylum Streptophyta; class Pinopsida; order Cupressales; family Cupressaceae; genus Sequoia; species Sequoia sempervirens. The sequence goes on along the minus strand of VDFB02322083.1, from coordinate 16,862,393 downwards.
TCATGAGAGATGGGTTCCGGTGAACCACTACTCATGAAACATGGGTCAATGAGTTTGACTCAAAACTACACGGTTGAATCCTGATAACAATATCATAAATTAATAATATTGGCATTAGACATACTCTCATTAACATTGGTTCAACACTCAATGTATGGAGCATTGATCTATTTCCTAAGATTAATATTGATCCATCTTCTATTAATACTTCTTTTGTTGTGGTTCATGGGTTCGATAATGTCAATCGACAAGCCCTAGGCATGATAGTCTTGCCTTTGAGGTTGGGACCTATTACCGTACCCACCCTTGTATATGTTATGCCAGAAAAATTACCATATAACCTTCTTCTTGGTAGACAGTGGATTCATGCTATGGGTGCAATCCCATCTACCTTGCATAAATCTATTAAGTTCATTTGCAATAATTGAGTAGTCATAGTCAAGGCTAACCTTGAGGCTATGCAATTCTATGAGATGGAAGCTACCAATCATGTTTTAGTTGTGCCTACTCTTATTCCTTCAATGTCTTCCAATGTGTCGATGTTTACTCTAGTGGTACCTACTACAAAGGATACTCTTGAGATAGATGTCCTTGAAGAAGATCCTTCTGAAGTAAGAAATCTTATGTCTACTCCTTCTACCTCTTCTCAAGAAAATGCATGTCCTGGTGATGATTGGGGTCACTTAGACTTTACAGAATCCTTCATTGGGGAATATAAAGTCGACCCGATTCACTTAGAGCTTCGAATAACATCGTCCACACCAGCTATCAAAGATGATTGTTTTTTTGTATCGTAGGATGGTGTGAGCATAAATTGTAATGTTCTTAGTGTTGATCCTCCTTCTGAGGAAGATGATTATGCTTACGCTAAAGAGGATAATGTTGATAGTCTTGTTAAAAAGGATGATGATGATCCCATAGAGGAGTGTGATCCCCATTGTTGGAATAATGCTCCCTATGAAGATCCTCCTTCTCAAGATTTGCAAATGCATTATGACATTGGCTTTAGGCTTGTCTCTAAATATGGCTATGGGCATAACGAACAAGGCATTCAGGTCCCTATAGAATTCACACCCCATAAGTGAAATTTGGGGCTTGGTTGCTCGAGTGACTGATCTAAACGGAAGCCATGGTTGAGTGACATGAATTCTTCTCAACCTCATTATGTTGAAAAGATTCTTCCTCCTTTATCTTCTATCTTCGCATCTTCCTCTTGTGAGCAGTCAAGTCTTTGTCCATAAGAGAAAGGGTTACTTCCTGCTCCTCATCCTTTATCTGAGCAAGAGTGTATTTTGTTGCAGCTTCTAAAATCCCACTTAATCACTCTTCCTTCTCCTACACGCAATAAATCTCACAAACATGATAAAGAAAAATATTCTTTCTGTGCATACCATCGAGTGCTTGGCCATTCCACTAGTGAATGCAAGGCCTTGAAAGATAAAATACAACTTTGTGATTCTCGTGCCATCAAACTCCTGTTTGATTGATACACCCATCTTTTCTTCACATAACAAGTGATATCAAGGTCTACCTCTATACTGCATGTTCTAAGTATCTTGTATGGTTTTCCTCCCCTGTATGCTGGAGGTAGTGATAACTTGTTCTAGAGATGTGTGTCCTTCTTGAAGGACCCCCTCTCTTCACTATATATTTCAAAAGAAGCATCCCTTGAGTGGAACCTTTCTCTTTTGAAGGGTTCTCAAGGGAGCCCCCCCTTGAAAGTTTTTTTGTCAAGTGAACTCATTGGCGTCTAGCTTGGGGGCAACTTGACTAGACCTCACTTTCCAAACAACACGTCCCTTGAGTGGACCCATTTTCTTTTGAAGGGTTCCTGAGGGACCCCTTTGAAAGCCTTCCAATTTAATTGGTTTCTTATACAGTCACTTTCAAACATGTTCTATTTGTGATTAAACACGTCGCTTTGAAGGTGCGCCTGTGAAGCCACTTTAAGACTTTGCAGAGTCCCCTTCCTTGGATTTCCTCCATGTGAGAGATCTTGGGGGATACCTCCCTATAGGTTTGTGGGTCTGTAGGGCACTTTTTCTGAGCTTCCTCCATGCAAGAGATCTTGGGGGTTTCTCCCCTGCATGTCTACGAGTTTGTAGGGTGCTTTATTTGGGTTTCCTTCATGTGAGAGATCTTGGGGGATACCTCCCTATAGGTTTGCGGGTCTATAGGGTGCTTTCTTTGGGTTTCCTTCATGTGATAGATCTTGGGGGATACCTCCTTGTAGGTCTATGGGTCTGTAGGGAAATTTCTAGGTATCCTTCATGTGAGATATCTTAGAGGACACCTTCCTTACAGGTATGTGGGTCTGTAAGGTGCTTTCTAGGTATCCTTCATGTGAGAGATCTTGGAGGACACCTTCCTTGTAGGTTTGTAGGTTTGTAAGGAATTTTCTGGGTATCTTTCATGTGAGAGATCTTGGAGGACACCTTCCTTGTAGGTCTGTGGGTTTGTAAGGTGTTTTTCTAGGCATCCTTCATGTGAGAGATCTTGGAGGACACCTTTCTTGCAAGTCTGTGGGCTTGTAAGGCGCATGTTTCATAGGGATTCCTTCATGTGAGAGATCTTGGGGGCTACCTCCTTGTAGGTCTATAGGCCTGTGAGACACTTTTATCCTGTAGGATTTTTCCATTGTTGGTCTGTGGGCCTTCGGTGCACTTTGTTCAAACTCTCCTTGGTTCTGAGGAACTCTGGAGCTATCTCTCTTGGAATTTTCATTCCTCCTCACTCTCTCTTAAGCCTTTTCACTTCTCTTCTCTTCTCAATTGTATATACCAGATTGAAGATCCAAATTTTCTTCATCCTATGTATATTCTCTTTCTCTCTTCAACATCTTATAGTTCTTCTATGTATTGTTTTCAATTTGGGGATGACACATAATACTGAGACAATCTTCTACATCAAGGTCTCTTTCACTGTGTTGACTCAAATCCTTTAGTTCTTTGTGTGCTAACATTGTTGTCTGGTGCAGGTTTTTCTTGTCTAACACATTTGTTTTGTAGGTCTTCAGCCTGGGGGCATGATTCCATGGTTTGAAGAGTTATCTGCTTCCTCTGTATCCTTTTGGCATAATGATGTTATTTATGTTTAGTAGACTTCCTTTGGCATGCATATTAGCATAGATTCATATGCCCGCTAAAGTGGGGGAAAAATGTAATTTCGTAAATTTGCACCCCTTGCAATTTCACATGTATTTTTGTATCCGCTTTAGTGTCCACTCCCTTAGCATCTTGTGTAGGTTCATTTTAGCCCCTGCATCAGCCTTTTTCCTCCTCGGGATGCTCAACACCCCTTTTCAACAACTACCTTTGTGCGTCTGCTTTGCATCAAACCTTGTGCTTTTCCCGTTCATGTTGTTTTATAGAGTGATGTGTCCAGACACTAGTGCATCGTGCAGAAATTTGTGTGTCGCTCTAGCGTCCTACAACATTTCAATGCTCAAAAAGTTGTTTCCAAGCATGTTTTCCACTTGTCACCTCCTTTGGTTGGTGGTAACGGATCAAGATGCCTTGTAACGACTTGGGAAGCTTCTTTTCCTTAAATGTTATCTTTTCACTTCATTTGCAACTCTCTTATGCTTCTAGCTTCTCTCTTGCTTTAGCTTTAGTCTTCTACTCTCCAACTCTTGTTTGCACAACTTCATATAGCTTGCTACACCAACATTCTTACATCTTTTCAAGCTCTCTTTGTAGCATTCTCAAGCTCTTACAACACTCTTTGCAATACTCTTGGCTCTTGCAACTTCATCTCCCTTATCTCATTCTTGTGAGCATCTTGAGATTCCATACCCCCTGTCATTTGCATCCTTACTTTGTGATACAGGTTCTCCTCCTTGAGTGGGGATTGCTTTTATCACCCATACTTGGTGGTGCGAGTTCTACTCCTGAAGCGGGTTTTACTTTCACCACACACTTTTTCCATTTCAGTTACATTCTTTCTTTCTATTTGGTTGTCCATGGAGGTGGGAACACCAAAATAGGGGTTTGACTAAGGAAAACCCCTATACAACTCCAACACTTTCTCTCAATATTATAGATGCAGGTATTGAAGATATCTACTAGCTGGAGGCTTCATCACTTGTGTGGTTGTAAGCATTTCCTTTCTTCTCTTTGACTTTGTCATTTATACTTCTTTATTTAAGTTCTATTATATTCTGCTACTTTCTTGCATTCTAATATTTTTAGCAGTCAGAGTAGAAGTAGTCATTTAGTTGTTTTCTGTGACATTCTGACCTTTTGGTCCATACAAGATTCTAGCACATCAAAAAGACACCAATGAGCCGCATTGTCATCCCAGACCCATGTTTTTGTACTTTGGTTGAGAGCTTGTCAATCTGATCAGAAAAATCTCTGTGACCTGCTCTTTCTGATTCTAGAACTTTCACACTATTCCTTGAGGTAGTTTAGGGAAGTTCACCCTATGAGGTTCTCTGAATGAAGAGAACTCATGAGTACTGAATCCCCCTTCTCTACAATAGTATACATAAACATCTCAAGTTAGAATAACATAATTCAATAACCTTATAATGAAATATTTCACCATGGATAACATCAATTGAAGCAACATTAAATGAGACAATCATTAAATGTGAAAATACTCATATTGATAACACATAACAACATATTTTATTCATCCTCTGAATTCTCTTTACCATCATCTAATCCTACCAATTTGTTGAGTCTTATGTGTATTGATCCCACTAGACTTTGCACTGCAAGACATCCTTGTTACGTGAGTGAACCTTATGTATTTCTAACATCTTGACGGGCTCGAGAGTTACTACTTTGGGATTCTTTACCTGTAAATCAGTCCAATCAATTACATGACTATCTCTTGGTATATAATTTTTAAGATAGGACACATCAAAGACATTATGCATTTTGGAAAGAGCTATTGGCATAGTGATTCGATAGGCTAAAAGATTCAGTTCCTCTAGAAATTCAAAGGGTCCAACATATCGTAGAGCTAGCTTAGAAGAATTTCCAAATTTAATGGAACTTTTGTGAGGCTTTAATCTCAAAAGTACCTTGTCACCTAAATCAAAATTATGGGGCACTCTCTTGGCATTTGCATAGCTTTTTCGTTGGTTGTTAGCTTATGCTAACCTTTGCTTAATAAATTTTATTTGCTTATCCATTTCTGCTAACATTTCTAGTCCAAGAATTACTCAATCCTCAAGTTTATCCCAACTTATTGGAGTTCAAAAATTTTGACCATACAAAGATTTGAAAGGAGCCATCTTTATTGTAGAATGATATGAGTTATTGTAAGAAAATTCGACTAAAGGTAAGTAATCTTCCCACTTTTATTGTTGATTCATGCAATACACCCTAAGTAGGTCCTCCAATATTTGGTTTACCCTTTCAGTTTTCCCATATATTTCTGGATGATATGCCTAGATAATATTTAATTGAGTCCCAAGTGAAAAAAAAAGGTTTTCCAAAACCTAGAAGTTATTTGTGCATCCCTATCAGAAATAATCTTTTTCAGGAATCCCATGCAATCTAAACACTTCTTGCACAAACTTCTTTGTTATGACTAGTGCTCCATCAATTAAGTTCCCTAGTATAAAGTGTGCTACTTTTGTTAGCTTATCCACTAACACCAATATGATATTATGCTTATTCCTAGACATAGGTAGTCCTTGCACAAAATCCATACTTATAACTTGCTAGTTCCATTCTGGTATGTCGTGTGGGTATAACAAACCTGCAGGATGATGTTCAACTTTCACCCTTTGACATTCAAGAGACCTGGCCACAAAACTAGCGGCATCTCCTTTCATTCCCTTCCAAAAGTATAATGGTTTCACATCAACCATCATTTTTTCCACTCCTGGATGTCTGGAATATGGTGCTTCATGAATTTCCTACCATACCAAATTTCTTAATTCCTTCACATCAGGTACATACATTTTTCCTTTGTACCTAAGTAATCTGCTAGGTTCAAATTGAAAACCTTCATATCTAGGATCTTGAGGATTATCATTTAGTTCTTGCTTAAATTGTAAGTAGTACTCATCCTCTTTGCATTTTTGGAGTACTTTCTCTTTGAAATCAGTATGAATTGCTACTATCAAAGCAATGTGACGTCTTCGACTTAATACATTGGTGACTGGTTTTCTTTTCCCTTGATATAACTGCTATTGAAATCATAGTCAGCTATCAAATCCAACCATCTTCTCTGTCTGGCATTCAAATTTGGTTGAGTAAAAAGGTACTTCAACCCATTATGGTTAGTTTTCAACTCAAAGGGTTTTCCCAATAAATAGTGTCTCCACATATGCAAAGCATGAAATACAACTGCCAACTCTAAATCATGTGAAGCATAATTCATTTTGTATGGCTTTAGCTTCCTAGATTCATATGCAATCACTTGTCCATCTTGCATTAGTACACCTCTTAACCCTTCTCCACATGCATTTGTGATAACCATGAAACTTCCTTCAGGATCTGGTAATTTTAGGATCGGTGTGGCAGTTAGCTTCTCTTTGAGTAGGTCAAATGATTTTTGACACTTCTCATTCCATTTGAACCTTTTTCCTTTCTTCTACAAAGAAGTTATAGGAAAGGAAATCTTATAAAAAATTGCAACAAAATTTTTGTAGTACCCCACCAATCCCATAAAAATTCTCACATCTGACACGTTTTTGGATATAGGCCACTAAATAACTATCTTAATCTTTGTTGGATCTTCTGCAATTCCTTCTGCTGAAATCACATGGCCCAAATAATGTACCCTCTTTTGGAAAAAGTACACTTGGACAGTTTTCCATACAATTTTTGCTCTCTTAACCATTGTAGAACTATTTCAAGATGCTTGCAATGTTCTTCATTTCTAGAATAAATTATGATGTCATCTAGAAATACTAATACAAACTTGTCCTGGTAATCCCTGAACACACTATTCATAAGATTCATGAACGTTGCTAGTGCATTTGTTAAATCGAAGGGTGAAATAGTGAACTCATAGTGTCCATACCAAGTTCTAAAAGTAGTTTTAAATATATATTCATCCTTAACCCTTAATTGGTGATATCCAAAGCTCAAATATGTTGAATATGAAGGTGAAATTGTAGCTTAAAACTTGTAAAACTATTATACTATAGATTTAATTAAGTGTTCTTTGTCACAATTCTTTGTGTATGATTAATCTTTTTAGATAAATTTTACCAATTGTAGAAAGAGACAAAAGATTGTAGAAGAATGAGACAAGAAGATAGAAGTGACACAACATATATGTGGAGAAACCCTTTCGGGAAAAAACTCCACTAGAATCAATAGTGCTTGTATTATTTAACCTTAGAACAAGATTACAATAATACTGTATCAATCCTTGATTGATATGCTTCCTTTTCCTTCAACAATCCTTCTTCACAACCTACACAAAACTCTCATACACTTTCTACAACACAAGCTATCCATGCATTCCATGTGACCAAGAATGAATCCACACATCCCATGCCATGCTTCAAACCCTCACACATGCACAAGCTCAATCTACTAACTTGCTAACCCTGCTCTCAAACTCTAATGCAATTGCTGCAATAAATAGACAATTAATGAGCATTGTAAACTCCTAAGAGTTGTAAAAAACAAGAGCATAAATATCCTCACAAAAACCACGCCTAGATTATGCAAGTAGAGTTCCACACTGTAACATGAAGTCAAAACAAAAGTCTCCTCAATTTAGGTGCCCCAAACTAAACACTTAACTGAACGTTGGTCAAGAAAATATCTTGCAAACTCCACCTCAAAGTTGGCACCCAAGAATGGGCCCACTTGACTGAGCCTTGTAAATAACTTCTCATGCAAAAGGTGTTAACTCAAAGATGCCAACTTGGGCGTCCAAGGTGGGTCCAAGCCAATCTTAGTTAACTAAAACATATCTCTCCACCAATTCATGCAAACATTATGTATGATTGATCATTCCCACTTAGCTGAATGTATCCATATGTTATCTGTCATGCAACTCAAGTCATTAGTCATGCAACTCAAGTCAACTAAAGTCAACTAGCATTCAACTCAACTAACTACATGCAATTGACGATAACTAAACCATAACTGAACTAAATTGAACTGATACTGTATTGAACTGGACTAAACTAAACTCCACTCATGTAAATATCAATCCCTAATTTGTAGGATCTTTACATGCATTACTAAAGTGTTATCAATCCTCCAAACAGTTAACTTAAGCAAGGTGGGTTCCACCTTCCATGTGGGCGCCCCATGTGCTCCTATCTTGTAGGAGCTCTTCTTGGTGCCCCCACATGCTCCTATCATTTAAAAATAATTACAAATGTCAATTTACATGTTCATTTCATTCAAATTTAATCTTTTTCTAATCCTAGTGTTGGGGAACACTTTCCATGGACTTAGGAGATACATGAAATATGTTTAGGATTACAATTAAATGTCATCCTATTCCCAACAAAATCTATCTTTGAAAATATAGTTGCACCTATCATTTGATCAAAAATATCATCAATACGTGACAATAGATACTTATTCTTAACCGTAGCCTTGCTAAGCATACAATAGTCAATGCACAACCACAATGTTCCATCTTTCTTTTTGACAAATATAACAAGCACTCCCCAAGGTGAAACACTTGGTTTTATTAGTCCTTTTGACAACAATTCATCCAATTGTGTCTTAAGCTCCATAAGTTCTATGGTGGTCATCCTATAGGGTACCTTGGATATAGGTTCAAATATGAGAACTAAATCAATAGAGAAATCAAACACTCTTTTTGGCAGTAATCCTGGTAACTCCTCAGGAAATACATCTGAAAATTTCCTCAAAATGGGATACTTCTCCATATCTATTTTTCTAGTTTCTTCAATTTCCCCATCTTCAATCTTTATAGCAAAGAGTTTACACCCTTTCTTCTTAGCTTTCTTAAGTTGCATTGTTGTAATTTGTCAAACTTTTACCTCTTTAGGTATTCCTTGAATTTTAAATTGGTTTCCATAGTCATCTAGACACTCAATAGTCTTGGCATTACAATCTACTATGGCTCTATTCCTCCACAACCAATTCATTCCTAGGATAACATCATATGATCCTAGAGGTGCGACATAAAGGTTGACTTTAGTAGAAAAACTAGGTAGCTCTATCCTAGCCTTGAATAGACATTGATCCACCTTTTCTCTTATATTGTTTGCATATTCTACATGTTCCATGTCATTGCCATGTGCTCTGCCTTCCTAGATAATTGATTTTTTATTCTAGGTGAAATAAAAAAATTCAGTATCACCCATATCAATTAGAATAGAAATAGGAAAACCAAACAAAGTACCTGGTGTTTCGATCGGTGTCACTTGGTAATTAGCTTGTCAATCATCTACAATAGAATTTATCCTCTGCTAAAACATAGCATGTTGACTAGGTAATGAGTTTCAATGTGGTTGGGAACCAAAAGTTTTGTTAGGACATTCCCTTGCATAATTATCCCCTTTACATATTAATCAACCTGAAGGCGGCCCTCTTTTCTCGGTGGCTTCTCCAGACTTATTAGTACCTTCACTAGCTTTGATAGTGTTACCAAAAATTGGATTACTTCTTTTGTGATCTCTCCTAAACTCTTTAACATTAAAGTGAGATCTTTTCCCTTTTGGATTGGCATAATTATAAACAGGTTCCTCCTTCTTAGGAGCTATCTTTTTGGGAACTCCAGTATCCTTCTTATGCTCCTTTCTTTCCTATCAGTTAGAATCTGCCTTAAGCTTTTGTTCTTGCTTGATGGATTTTTCATATACAAGGTCCATTGTGGTTGGACCTTACATATCTACTTCTCCACCAATTCTGCTATTGAGTCCCAAAATGAATTTCCTGATGCAGAAACATTCATCCTTGTGATATATAGGAACATAGTGAAGAAGTCGGGTGAACCTTTCCTAGTATTCATGAACCATCATGGTCCCTTGCTTCAACTCTTGGAAATATGTTAGTTTTTTATAATAAAAGAGTTGGGGTAACCATCTTTTGCGAAAAAATTTCCACAAATTCATTCCAAGATGGTTTCCATGAACTTATATTAAGCTCCAGCTTTTTGTTCATCCACCAATTAGAGGATTCACCTGCTAACTAATATGCATCCCACACTACCTTGGTCACTTCATCGTAGTTCCTTATCTCAAAGTATTTTTCCATTTTCACAAGCCAGAATTCCACTTAATCTCCTCCAATGCTTCTGTCAAACTTTGGTGGGAATATCTTCTTCATATCCGTTGACACTTCGGTGGATACAATCTTCTTTTTCCTCTCGATGGAATATGTGGGTGATTTCTCTTTATCATGGTTTTAGTTTTCACCTTGCCCATGAGATGAAATTTCTCCTTCTAAATTAGTGACAAGTATTTCATTATCTGCCCCATCCACAACTTTTTCTCTTTCAAGATTAGTGAGCCTTGCTAGAATTTGATCAAGCCTAACTTCCACTCCAATGGCTCCTTGTTCACCATCGTGGCTAGTTCCAGGAATAGTTCGCATCCTCTCATACGTCCTCACCATATAATTGATTTAACTTGAATTTTTTATTCATGTTAGCTTAATTATGCTATTAGTTAACTCTATGGAAAGTATAAAAACACACATTCACATGAACACAAGTATTTCATTACAGATCAAGTATTTCTTTTAATAAACACATAGTTTTATTCATAATATGAGGATTTCAATATTCTATCAATTACATTGATTGACTATTTAGATATTCAAGGGGAGAGTATCCTTCTGATTCACTCTCAGACACATAACTTAGGGGAGTGTAACCTACAAACTAAGAAAATTGTTGTTCTCTATCTTTTTGTTCATCTTTCATCTGTTTGTATCTATCCCAAAAAGGATATTAACCCTCAGATTTATAGTCCAATACATAATTGTGAGAAGTAATTTCAATATGGTGTTCATCAACAATGTAGTCTACATTTTTTGCAGACATTTGTTCATGAGACCATTTCTCGACTGGTGGTGTCCTCAGTGTATATCCCTCAAACTCTTTACTCGAAGAGATTGATATCACTTCAACCAATGGTAGAACCCTAGGATCCCTAAAGATAAATGTAGGACTCAGACTTTCTTCATAAGGCATGTCCCTAGAAAGTGGTAATGATTTTGACTTTTCAAGTGAGATAGCTAGTAGGTAATTGTACATTGCCTCCATCCTCATCTTCCTCTTCACATCACTAATCCGAGAAAGTACATGACTAAAATTTTTGGTATCACTCAACCAAATAGAATTATCATAGTTGGTTCCTTCAATGGTTCTAATGATGACTTCTTTTTCCTTCTTGGCCTTAAGGTAACATTCATTATCGACTACTAACTTTTGAGCCGTTAATCTGATACACACCATCTTGACAAGAATTTTTCACAATATTAGATAATGTTGGAAAGGAAATATGATGATCTCATAGGTTCCAAAGTTAGACCTAGTAGCTCTGATACCACATGTAACATACTAACCCTTTCGTGAAGTAAAAATTTCTTAATTTTACAACAAACAAATAAAGATAACAAGTAACAAGCCATTGTAATAAAAAAATTATTTTTCTTTAATTGAAAACACCACAACATGATACAATATATCTCAGCAAGTAATCCTTTTCTTTCAAATAAACATTAGAGTAAGAATACATACAACTACAAAACATAGCTCATGGAGCTTTAGAACAAATAGTAGTACAAAGGTCCATGAATCCGTCCTTTCAAATCTTGGTGCTTCAATTGCCTATTGTGGAGAAGCATCACTCGGGCACTTTTCTGCCAACCACAGACTTATAATGTGGTTCCCTACACATCTATCATTCGATAGATGGCCCACCCTTTGATGAAGAGATTGGTAGAGTAACCGTTATCGTTAACCAACTAAGCATAGTGTTGTGTCCTACATAACTAGATCCTAAGCAATACAATAACTCTCAAACTAGTATGTAATACGGGATCACGGTGAACTGATAGTGTAGTCTCAATCATCACATAGTCTAAGTGGATGTCGTACATTTCACTACTTTGGACAAACTGTTTCATACAATATTTCTACTGAGGGTCATCTATCACATCACTATTCAGGGTCGAATTGACTTAGGGCTATCTTACACTATGCATAGGTTTGTCCTCCAATGGATAATTTGTACCCTAGACATCCTACAACATAATAAACTACTAGAAATGAATCATCATAACAAGTACTTCATAAGTTCCCTCCCATACTCAAATCTTTATCCTAGGAGTATGACAAGCTCTTCTAAGATAACATAATAACTTAGTTGATTGAACTTTACTTGACTCTAGCCTTCATTTCAACCTAGTAAATAGTAACTAATGCAAACAATATTCTCCTACAATGGAGATCATACAAACAATGTAAAATACAACTAGAATGCATCTTTTATCTTTAATCAATTCACTTCCTATGCACAAACAATAAATACAATTCAAGAAGTATTAAATGGATAACCATAGAAATAGATAGTAGAAGAATATCCCATGCTCATGATTTTCTTTTCCTTAGAGTATTGATGGAATAGCCCTCACTTATTGATGAATTCAACAATTTCCAACACCTCAAATAACTGACAAATCTCTCTCAGATTTCACTCTTCCTCACTCAGAAAATAGATATTTAGAACTGGTAAAAACATAAAAGTATTTAACCAGCAGGAATATGTTTTGGTATAATATGCCTTCTCAAATGGGTACTCTGATATGGTGGTAGATGTTATTACTTACAATTGGTAAATGTATGATTCTTCAAGATATCTCAAATATGAATAAGGAACAACTCCAATAGTGATAACAATGATATGTCAAAGGCAAAGTGCATAAATGCAATCAAAATGAGAAAGAGGGAATCACAAATTTAGTCTTGAACCACAGTGAAAAGAGTATAATAAGATTGAACAAGTATGAATTAATAAAATAAGAAGGTTGGGAAACTATTTATAGAGCCCAACCTCCAACAATTGTCCTTTTGTTTTGGCATGTGGTTTGACACCACTACTGTTAAACAATTTCAATTTGGAGGTGGTGCTAATTCCCTACCACACTCAACACACAAAATGGTGAATCATCCTCAAGTAGTTGAAAACATTCTGAAGACTAATTCCAAGCACATGGAGAAATTGTGTCAATCGAAACCTATAGGAATATTCTCAGATGTGGCGCCAATTTCATATTATGGTGGGTTAAGATAATCACAAAGAAAAATTCATTTGTTAAATTGTGTACATATAGCCTATTTCCCAGGCTTAGTCAACAATGTTGGCCTTCTGTGTTGGTTTCCTTTTGTTTGTAGATTGACTTAGTCATGCATTTTAAGCGCCTTTGGTGTTTTCACTCATGCATGCACTAATAGGTGACGCGATTTCACACAGTGTCGTTTCAGATTTAAATCCAATTTTTTTTGCCATGTCGGCATAGTTGAACCATAGTCGATGGAAATATTTGGATTTGCTTCATAATTTAAGAGACATAAACTATATCGTTCCAGAAATATTTGATTTCAAAGATAAATGATGAATATTCAATTGATTGAGAATAACTTGATTTTCCAAAGTTATATGATTTAATATTTAATCAATTAGGAAATAATTCAATTTCCAAATATGAGTCTATAAGAAATATATATATTGTATTATATATATATATATTTATATTTATATTTATAGTTCCTAAATAATATACATGCATACATATATAGATATATGTGTGTGTGTCTGTATTTTACTATAATATATATACATATATATATGTTGGAAAATGTGCCTCAAATTTATTGACATGAAACTCCTGAAAGAACAAAATCGGTGAGACCATCAGAATGTCTTGCCGATAAGCAACAGTGTTCAAAACTCCTGAAGAGGTCAAATCGGTGTGACATTGGATTTGTCTTGCCGACGGAAGTCATCGACAAGGCATGGGCTATCGGAGTGAGATTCCTAACTTATTCCGATGGTAGATCTCTTGCCAATGGGTTGACTCCTAGTGATCATCGGGGAGACTCTTGGAAACAAATGTTATTGAGGAGACATGAACCTTCAGAGTAACATTTCAAACCTATTTTGATAGCAGATGTCTCACCGATGGATTTACATATGATGTATATCAAGGAGACTCTTGTCGATGGACATATCAGAGTGACATGAACTATTGGTGCAACTTCCTGAACTCTTGCCGATGGATCTGCACGTGATAAACATCAGTATGACTTTGGCTAATGATACTTGGTCAGGGTGACAGGAAGGTTCTATAAGAGTCTTAGTGATAGAGCATGTCTAGCCGATGGATTTGTTTTAGTATGACTCTTGCCGATAAGGACAGTTGGTTTCCTTGTGACATCAAGGAGACTCCAACTATCAATCTGACTTCCCAGGATGTTGCCGATAGCATTGGTCTTGTTGATGGCTCTGTGATCAGGCAGTTTTGCATCGATGAGACACAGTCTGGTGTCTCACTGACATACGATACAGTTGAACATTTTGACTGAATGTCTATCCTACATGGATTGTTTTGGACCAATGAGAGAAGTAGAAGGAGAACCGTTGGTAGTTGAACTATTGTGACCATTCCTCTATGGGAGATCAACAGACCGTGAACAAAAGTGAATTCTTTTGGAATGGTCGACACATGATGAACAGTTAGAATGTGGTAGAGTTTTTTGTTGTGAACACGATTTGATTAGTGTGTGAATTTTTTCATTGCATGCTTTTGAGCATTGTAATAGTGATGTTCTGTACAAAGTAGATTAGGGAAAATTTGTTGCTGTGAAATTGACATCGGGAAAGAAAATTTGTAACTTGTATGTAATCCCATTTACTATAATACAAGTGATTTCTCTTTGGTGTGTGGGTTTTTCTCCTGTAAGGGTTTTCCCACATAAATCTAGTGTCCAATTGTGTCTATGTGTTTATCTTTATTCTGTTATTATTTTCATGTTACATCTTAATAAACTGTAATTGCAAAATTTAAACACATATCTGCATACTTCTCTGAGTTTTGACATTAGGAGAGTTTGTTCCGCACCTTGAACTTTCCTTACAAGTGGTATCAGAGCCTGACCAGTCGTGTTATCCTTGTGGATAGGTTGGGTTTTTTATGTCAATTCTATTCAATAGAAGTCTTGTAGAAGTATAGTAATTTAAATTACAGATTAAGATGGCAAGCACATCAGGAAAGACTAAAATTGAGAAATTCAATGGTAGAAATTTTGAGTTGTGGAAACTTAAAATGGAAGATCTGTTGGTTGATTGTGATTTGTGGCTTGTTGTGTCTAGAAAAAAACCTACAGGCATGAAGCAAGAGGATTGGGACCTCGCAGATCAAAAATCAAAGGGGCTGATAAGGCTCTATTTGGCAGACTCTATTCTTCTAAATGGTCATGAAGAAAAAACTGCATCTTCTTTGTGGAAAAGACTAGGAGCTATTTATCAGGGAAAGTCCTTGGTGAATAAGTTGTTCTTGAGGAAGAATCTGTACTCTTTGAAAATGCAGGAAGGAGCATCTATTGCTGATCATTTGAATGCTTTCAACATGCTAATTGCTCAGTTAGCATCTATGGGTGTGAAGATTGATGAAGAAGATCGTTGTATGCTATTGTTATGTTCTTTTCCAAATTCTTGGCATCACTTGGTGATGGCTATTGGGAATACGACATCCACTTTTAATATGGAAGACATTGTTGCTTCTTTGTTATTAGAAGAGATGAGAAGAAAATCTTTTGAGATGGTGAAGGAGGCTCTTGTTGTTCAAGGCATATCGAAAGAAAAAGGCAAGAAGAAGGACAAGAAATCCAAATTGAAATCAAAAGGGAGATCAAAGTCTCCTGGAAAGAAGTCCAAGGTGAAGTACTAGAATTTTGGGCAGCCTGGTCATGTTCGAAAGGATTTCAAAGAGGAGAAAAAGAGGAAGAATTCTTCTGACAATGATTCTTATCAGAGCGATGCAAATACCTTCATTGCAGCCTTGGCAACTCAAGCATCAAATGATGTCTGGCTGATTGATTATGGAGCATCTTTCCACATGACACATCATAGAGATTGGTTCACCAAGTATGAAAAATACGATGGTGGAAAGGTGTACTTGGCAAGCGATTCATCCCTGGAAATAGTTGGTTGTGGAAGATTCAGAATTCAGTTTCTTGATGGAAGAATTAAGGGAATTGATGATGTTATGCATATACCAGGTTTGGTTCAAAATTTACTTTCTGTTAGTAGGTTGAATGATGTTGGTGTACAAGTCTCTTTCTCCTAATGGTGTTTGTAAGATGACAAGAGGCTCTATGGTGCTGGCTAGGGGTGCTTGTATTGGTACTTTGTATAAGCTGGACGCACTTGTTGTTCAATGCAATAGTGTCTCTGTAAAGTCACAAAAGGCTACTCATGGAGAGAAGGAGGAAGAATTTCCTGATAGTGAAAACTCTATGGAAGTTAAACTTCCAACAAAAAAGACTATGCTCTGGCATCATAGGCTCAACCACATTGGAGAAAAAGGTTTTAAAACTTTAAAAAATAAAAACTTGGTTGAAGGGCTTGATGACTGTAACCTTGAATTCAAATTTTGTGAACATTGTATATATGGAAAACAACACCATGTTCATTTTACTCCAGTCCTTATAAATCTTTTGGTATACTTAATTACATTCATTTTGATGTGTTTGGTCTAGTAAATGTTCCTTCGTTATCAAATTCTAAATATTATGTTTCTTTTATTGATGACTATTTGAGAAGAGCATTTGTGTATTTTTTAAAGAGTAAATCAGAAGTGTTCAGTCGTTTTAAGGAATTTCAAAACCTTGTGGAAAATCAGACTAGAAGGAAAATAAAATGTTTAAGGATTGACAATGGTGGTGAGTTTTGTTCTGATGAGTTTGAAAGGTACTATAAAAATCATGGAATTAAAAGACATAAGACTACACACTATACTCCGTAGCAAAACAGAGTTGTTTAAAGGTTTAACAAGACAGTGATGGAAAGAGCATGAAGTATGTTGAGCAGTGTTGGCTTGGAGGAGAAGTTCTGGGTTGAGGCAGTTGCAACATAATGTTATTTATTAAATCATTCTCCTAATTCTACTCTTGTTGAGAAAACACCTTTGGAATTATGGTCTGGAAAGAAGCCCTCTCTAAGACATATTCGAGTCTTTGGCTGTGAGGCATATGCATATGTGTCGAATGAAAAAAGATCTAAGTTGGAGAAAAAATCTATTAAATGTATTTTTATTGGCTATAGTGCTGACATAGAAGGATACAAGCTTTGGAACCCTGTGACTGAGAAGGTTTTGTATAGCATAAATGTTATTTTTCATGAGCTGAAGCCTTCTACTTTGGATCTACGGTCAAAGATAAAATCAAAAAATAAAAAGGATGTAGTTGAAATTCCTTTGACACCAGATAAAGAGGAATTCAAAATTCAAAATGTACCTAAATCTGAGGAGAGCTCGAGCAGTTTTGAGAGTTCTGAAGAAGAACAACAACCTCAGCCTTAGCCCTTGAGGAAGTCAACATGTGAAAGAAGGAAAACTAATAGGTATGGGTTCTCTATGTTAGATTCTACTTGTGCCTATGCTTTAATTTCTAGCATTGATGAGCCTAGGACTGTCAAAGAGGAAATTAGAATGCCTAATTCAAACTCTTGGTTGGAAGCCATGAATGAAGAAATGACATTATTAGAAAAGAATGACACTTGGAGTTTGGTGCCCTTGCCTGAAGGTAGAAAATTTGTTGGCTGCATGAGTATTTAAAAAGAAAATAGGATTGGATGGTAGTGTTGAAAATTACAAGGCGAGGTTGGTTGTGAAGGGTTATTCCTAGGTAGAGGGAATTGATTATGGAGAAATTTTTTCTCTTGTAGCTAAGCTGCCATCTATCAGATTTCTTTTGTCACTTGCAGTAGCGCATGACTTAGAGATTGAACAGATGGATGTGAAGACAACATTTCTTCATGGTGATCCTCAAGAAGAAATTTATATGTCCCAACTTGAGCACTTTGTGGAAAAAGGTAAAGAAAATCGAGTTTGCAAGTTGAAAAAATCTCTATATGCATTAAAAAAATTGCCTAGAATGTGGTACCAGAAGTTTGACACATTTGTTTTGTCATTGGGATTTGTAAGATCGAAATCTAATCATTGTGTGTACTTCAAAGCTAAAAATGATAGTGTTCTTATTATTGTTCTCTATGTTGATGATGTGTTGTTCATAGGCAATATTAAGTTAATGATTTCTGATCTAAAATATCAGTTGTCTGCAAAGTTCGAAATGAAAGATCTTGGTGCAGCTAGGTATATTCTAGGAATGGAAATAACTAGGGACAAAATGAGTAGAAAAATTTGGCTCAACCAGAGTAAGTATATTAACACTATTCTAGAGAGATTTTGTATGACTGATTGCAAGAAGCTAGTTGTTCCAGTTTTGCAGGGAACAAAGCTATCTATTGAAGATTGTCCAAAATTACCTACTGAGATGGAAGACATGACCAAAGTGCATTATGCTAGTGTAGTTGGAAGTTTAATGTATACAATGGTCTGTACAAGGACAAACATTGCCCAAGCAGTGGGAGTACTTAGTCGTTTTATGGCGAATCTTGGAAGGACACATTGGGATGTTGTGAAAAGAGTGTTTAGATATCTGAAGGGCACTTCAGAATATGCTTTGTGTTACCATGGAAATTTGGTTGAATCATAGAGGACTCTCAGCATTCATGGGTATGTGGAATCTGATTGGGTAGGGGTCATTGACAATAGAAGATCCACTAGTGGACATATTTTCATGTTAAATGGTGGTGCAGTTAGTTGGATGAGCAAGCGGAAGGCTATAGTCACTTTGTCCACTACAGAGGCATAATACATGGCAACAACACATGCCTATAAAGAAGCAATATGGTTAAAAAATTTGTGTTCTGACATTGGGTTTAATGTAGGGAAAATTAAAATTTTCTATGACAGTCAGAGTGTTATTTGTTTGTCGAAAAATCCAACTTTCCATTCTAGGACGAAACATATTGATGTGCAGTATCACTCTGTATGAGATATGGTGGAGGATGGAAAGGTCTATTTAGAAAAATTGGATACTCTGGAAAATGTTGTAGATGCATTAACGAAACTAGTGAGCACAAACAAGTATAGGTGGTGTGTCAGTTCAATGGGCGTTGGTGCCCATGAATCTCAGTAATTTTGAGATGTTCTGAAGGTGTCAGTAAGATCTTCACCAAGTAGGAGATTGTTGGAGAGTGTGCCTGAAACTTACTAACATGAAACTCTTGAAAAAAAAAATCGGTGAGACCCTCAAAATGTCTTGCCAATAAGCAACAGTGTTCAAAACACCTAAAGAGGTTAGATCAGTGTGACATTGGATCTTTCTTGCTGACGGAAGTCATCGGCAAGACATGGGATACTAGAGTGATATTCCTAACTTGTTCCGATGATAGATCTCTTGTCGATGGGTTGACTCCTAGTGATCATCAGGGAAACTCTTGGCAACGAATGTCATTGGGGAGACATGAACCTTCAGAGTAACATTCCAAACCTATTCCGACAGCAGATGTCTCACCGATGGATTTACATATGATGTATATCAAGGAGACTCTTGTCGATGGACATATTGGAGTGACATGAACTATCGGTGCAACTTCCTGAATTCTTGCTGATAGTGCTGGTCTTTTCGATGGATCTACACGTGATGAAAATCAGTGTGACTCTGGCCGATGATACTTGGTCAGGGTGACATGAAGGTTCTATAAGAGTCTTAGTGACAGAGCATGTCTGGCCGATGGATTTGTTTTGGTGTGACTCTTGCTGATAAGGACAGTTGGTTTCCTTGTGACATCAGGGAGACTTGAACTATCGGTCTGACTTCCTAGGATGTTGTCGATAGCATTGGTCTTGTTGATGGCTCTATAGTCGAGCAGTTTGGCATCAGTGAGACATGGTCTAGTGTCTCACTGACATGCGATACAATTGAACATTTTGACCGAATGTCTATCCTATGTGGATTGTTTTGGACCAATGAGAGAAGCAGAAGGAGAACCATTAGAATTTGAACTATTGTGACCATTCCTCTATGGGATATCAACAGACCGTGAACAAAAGTGAATTATTTTGGAATGGTCGACACATGATGAATAATTACAACATGGTAGAGTTCTTCGTTGTGAACATGATTTGATCAGTGTGTGTGAATTTTTTCATTATATGCTTTTGAGCATTGTAATAGTGATGTTCTGTACAAGGTAGATCAGGGAAAAGTTGTTGTTGTGAAGTTGACATCAGGAAAGAAAATCTATAACTTGTATGTAATCCCATTTACTGTAATACAAGTGATTTCTCTTTGGTGTGTGGGTTTTTCTCCCGTAAGGGTTTTCCCACATAAATCTAGTGTCCAATTGTGTCTATGTGTTTATCTTTATTCTGTTATTATTTTCATGTTGCATCTTAATGAACTTCAATTGCAAAATTTAAAGACATATCTACATACTTCTCTGATTTTTGACATTAGGAGAGTTTGTTCCACAACTTGAGCTTTCCTTACAATATATATATATATGTAAATTCATAAGGAAATAATATTATTATTATTAATATCCACATAATACAAGATATGTGTATATATACATATATATACATGTATATACCTCTATGTACATGTATGTGTAGGTATACCATATTGATGCATCTGTATGAGCATATCCCTCTGCCAATGTACGCTTGTATTGATATGTATATACATATGGATATGTGCATATACTATATATATGTATATATGTCCACTCTCGATTCACTTACATCCATTTATGTTACCATCATGATGATCGTAATATCACAAGATAGATACATAGATAAACATCACTCATAGTAGCATACAAATGTAGACAAGACTCCTAATGCAAACATACAAGCTATGAATGACTTACCTATAACCAACACAATTCACACAATCTAAGGTGATGTGTGTGTATGCTCAGATAGTTTACTTTACTAGTTAACCAACCAAGCTCCTCTCCCGAGTGATACTTCCCCTCTTCTTGGAGGAATGGTTCATATACCTGCATCCACCGACATAATCTCACGACAGTATAATGTTCATAACATTAGCAGTATACATAAACATCTCAAGTTAGAACAACATAATTCAATAATCTTATAATGCAATATTTCACCATGCATAACATCAATTGAAGCAACATTAAATGAGACAATCATTAAATGTGAAAACACTCATATTGATAACACAAAACAACATATTTTATTCATCTTCTGAATTCTCTTTACAATCATCTAACCCTATGCACTACTAATAAGTAGTAGCTATACAATCAGAGTGTAACAAGAGGAGGCCCAAAATGCAACTCGATAATCTAAAATGGATTTGAAGTCTAATACTTCACCCGTACCCATTACTGAGAGGAAAGAACAGTAGCCCTTTAAAAGACCACAGTAGATAGAACACCACAACAAGGAGAGGTCCACGAACTGCACCCCCAGGCACAATGACCCCACTCCAACCAAACACTACCCCACACACACAAAACACCTCCTCCCACATGAAAAAGATCACACAACTTCCCAAAATTGAAACAAAAAAATAGAGAAATGACACAAAGAAAAAAACAACCCCCAAGCATCAAAAGACCCTCCCCAACTGAGCATACACCAACACACATCCGATCTCCAAACCCCACGAGCATACACAAAACAGCGATGACATCAAGGAAAAAATAGCTAGTTACAGGCCGTGGCCTACAACAACCACACCACCACACCCAATGCGCTCCTCATCCCATCCAATCCCTTTGAGTAAAGAGTTCTGGTAATTGCTATTTTTTTATTAACCAGTCCAAATTCCATTTTAACAAATGATTACAATCTTAATAATTCCTGGCTTTGCTTTATTAATTTCTTCTTTTATTGTTGACTATAGTCAATCACTGCTCTCCTTAGAAAGGAATCACAGCCTTTTTCCTTGTACATAATCATTGCTACTTGTTATTCTAATGACACCTTTTTAATTGTTTCCTTTTGAAATATAGTTGTATTATATATTTCCTTGTTTTAATATGTTAATTTTTATATTAACTTTTATATTATTATAATATTATATTATGATAACTATAATATTAAATTGCTAGTATATACTGATTTTATATTAGTTTTCTTTATATATATTTATAATAATATTAAATTACATTATGTTGTTATTTCTAATAATTATAATTATAATATTATCTTATGATCATTATAATTATAATAATAATATTTAGATTGTCATTATATTTACATTTTTGGTATTTATTTTATTTAGTTATTTGTATCTCAATATTTCACATTTTAACACCAAAATATAGTAGCATTAAATTGTTAATATGTATTTTATTTTTCCGTTTATTTGCATTTCAATGTGTTACAATTTTGGGGACATGACATACATGTTGACTTAGTCAATGACGTTTAAATCAAGGTGAAAGACAATTAGTAATTGTGTTTGTAAAACTTATATAAGATTTAGTTATTGCTTAAACAATGGAGTGACTTGGGCAAATAAATGAGACAAAAATACTCAATGTAGTGGCTGAAATGGGAATGATGATAGGAATTGTAAAATTAGTATATGAATAATATTAGTTGTTTTCATGGTCATGCATGAAAAAAATGGATTAGAATGGATACACAGTTGATTTTCAAAATACATTCTTGTAAATATGCATTTGTTGAGTGTGGCAATGCATGAGGTCAATTTTGTTAGTTATGTCTCTACATATTAGTGACAACTTTGGTTTGACTTTTTTTGCTAGCAGAAATAGCACATACAAATGTAGTAGTAAATTAGTAAATGTAATTCATATTATCATTTCAATTCCTTTTATGGTTTCTCAATACACACATTCTCTCCATGTATCTATCATCTCTAATTTTTATTTGATTTTAAGATGTGAAGATGATTCCAAGTTATAGGTTTCCAATTTAACAATCTAAATTTTCTTTAATTTACTACTACATTTGTACCCAATTAAAGAATAAGACATCTCATGGAATATGATTATCACTATGTACATAAGACATGGGGTTTCTCTCGAGGCAATCACATTATTTTAATGAAACTATAAAGGATGGAGGAATTTTGAGTCCCTAACTTTCTTATCAACAATCTCAATGGGTGAGAGTGTCTCATGGAGCACAATTATTACAATCACATTGACATAGATCCCAATGAATATTTAATGCACTTTGTAGACATAGATGACTAAGATAACTTCAATTGTTTTGCATCATTAAAACTGCCTATCAATTTAGATCCTAAATACTTTTGACTTAATAAATCAATTAAAAATTATCATATAAATTCATTTATTAACAAGTGTTGTGCTACAATTGGAATCCTTTCCAAATGGGAAAACTCGAACTGAAGAAATTTTCAAACACTTCATTACCATGGAAAATAAAGATTCATTTCAGCAAGAGAAAATAAAGTATCATCAACTTAAAGGCCATTACGAAGTAGAACCTACAAGTCACCAATATTAGCACTTAAAAAATATCCTTTGTAAAAAAAATTTGCAACCTTTAAATTATTGAGTCAATAGATACCTATGTGCATGCATTCACACTTAGATTGTTATTGTTTGCTAATGACAGACATGAAGCTTGATTATCAAATTTATAGACTCACTGACATGGCTGGCAATGGCTGCAAATTTTTTGAGCAATGACTTGATGTGCATAGACTTGTGGCTCAGATGTCTTGTCTTAGATCAGTCTTGAATATATAGGACTGTTAACAACCTACCCATATCCTTTATTTTCATTCCCCATCATCAAAACTCTACAATTATGAAAAAACATAAAAATGCAGGGAGTAAATTCCAAATGGTTCTTGTAGTAAGAACCAAGAGTTTAATTTGTAATTATTGATCTTAAATCAATTGTTTTTATGAAACTTGTAACATTCAAAGTTCAAAGCATGTCATGAGTAATAAGTTTCATAGTTTCTCTTATCGTGAATCAAACTACAACATAAGCAACAAGACACATTGGCTTCATATGTGCACTAAATGTGGAAAGGAAAATTAAGGCTCCTTCCAAGAATACATTGTTGTGAAGAGTTACATGCTCTGAAATAAAATGACCAAAGAGGCAAAGGAGAACATACGAGAGCTCATATTTACTCCTCATCAAAAGGAACACTTTGTATCCTTTTTAGTGTAAATATTTTTCTACAAAAGAGAAGTAAAATATTAAAGCACTCATCTCCTGCTGACTCATCCCATACAATAGAGGAATAATTTACTGTTGATCAAAGGAGAAAATCTACCATTGAGACTACTAGCAACAAAAGAATGCCCCTCTTTCACACAGGTCAACATAAATCTAATAAATTGATGCCTCTGAACCGAATTAAAAAAACTAAATTAAAAAGCCTTCATTTTATTAGTTTTTCAGGTGGATATTGAAGCACTTTTTCTTAGCCCTCTCCCTAGTTTACATGCTTTACATCTGTGTTGTGAGCACCATCTTCTCAGTTAGCATCCTTGTGTAGTTTTTTGAAATTTCTACCACTAAAGGACCCCTTGAGTGTTGGAATTGAAGAGTACAAGGCATGAATAGATTTCTACTTCTTGATATTTTTTTCTATCTATATGTGATAACTTTGTTGCTTAACAATATTTGTAATATGACCATTATAGCTCTACTAAAGACAATCTAGAAAAATTGACAATAAAACATGTTTTATGTTATTAAATGGTGATTGCTACTTGTCAAAATTAGTACAAAATTTTAAATAAGCACTCCCCTTAGTGCAACTCTACATAATGTTAAAATAATATCCACATTTGCACCACAACTCACATCAATAGTGAATAGTATAACACAATAATACAAATCAAAGATACTAGTAGCTATTTTATTATTTGATTTCAGATTGCTATTGTGTGCTAATGATAGACATGAACCTTGCTTAAGTATCAAATTTATAGAATAGTGAGCAGAAATCTTTCACATTATACAATTGATTTTTTAGAAAAAAACAAAAAAAACAAAAATCATAACTTAATAGTATCGGCAATGAATGTGAATCAGAAATCACATACTAGTATATAATTGATATAGATTCAAAGGATGTGTTCAAGAAAACATGAAATTGGGAAACACAACATCAATAAATCATGTCACAAATTCATAAGAGAATCATTGGCCCAACTTTTGAGCATCAACATCCAAAGCTCAGATCTACATAACTAGAGTAGTAGAAATATAAGCAATGTAGTTATAGGCATCATCAACATCAAGAGTAATTAATCTAACAATTGTTTTATACTTACGCAAATTGAATATCAATTTGGTGCACTAGGGAGAAGCAATACTAATAGAATGTTTTAGAGAGAATGATGACAGTAAATAACTACATTTGTCAAAATTTATACTAGATTTTGCAAATGATTGTATAGTAGCATTACAGTTGGTGTCAAGACATTAGGCAACATGTAGCAGTGAATTAAAATTGTATTGACTACAAGTGGAAGTGAAGGGGTATCGCAAAGTGGTCTGTCCAATATGTATCTAGTATAGTGAAGTTGACAATAGTAGTTTCGATGTTGTGTATCCAAAAGTGATCCAACAAATTGGCTGCATGTGTTGTTGGCTTGATGACAAGCAATGATATTTTGTGTTGTTGCATAAATTCGAGGAGTGCCTATGCTTTTTTAGATTGTAACATGTCAATGTTGAAGTCTCCAACAACAATCAATTTGGAATTAGATGGCAATGAGCTGACAGTGTTTTTTATTAGATCCAATAGATCATGAATGGGTGTATTCGATGTCAAATAGAAATTTGTGATTGATAGAGCAGTGCCTAGATGCAATAGGTTAATGTTTATTGATTCTAGATACTTTGTTGCAAAATTTTCAATGTTTTATAGTGAAACTGTTTTCTTGCAGCATGTTAATAGACTATGAATACTTAGTGCAGGATAACAATTAGATGTTTCATTAAGGAATTTAACATGGTCAAGCACATTGTGTTTGGTTTCTTGGAAGCAAAGGATAGATGCTTGGAGAAAATCATGGTCATGGTCTATTTCTTGTTTGGCGATGTAAAGCTACGTGTATTCAAAGAGCATATGCTAAAATGACTTGAAGAGACAAACGTAAGGTTGTGTTCTAGTTTCTATTGTGCTAAGGTCGTGAGACATTGCATCTCGTTATTTACATTTTCTGAAACTTCAAAATTTTGTTGTTACAATTTGTGCATGAGATACAATGATTTGATGTTTGTGCAAAACTCAATAGCTCTTTCAACAATTCCAACACAGCTTAAAAAGACAAGTTTGGCACAAAGTAACCCAATTGGGTAGTGAAAGATGCATGGTAACAAAGCCCTAGAACATAGATAGTTTGTTATACTATTGCTTTCTCAAAGTCCAAGTTTCCTTGAAGCTAAGTGGAACTAATTTACTAATGTTTTCATTCATTATAAATAAAAACAAAATTACCTAAGTAGAGAAGAAAACTTAATTGGAGTTCATATTGCTTGTAGCTTAAGCAAAGAAAGGCAACACATTATTTGTAGGGAACTACCAACATTGGTATGTTCAACTTAAGGTTGCCATACAATTTGATAAGGAGGGTGTAGATCTTCAGGGATTAGTTGGGGTGCCCATGGGCATTTTTCATAATCTAGAATATTTTGGGTGTGATAATAAAATTTCCCTCTATCATTTTGATACATTGAAGCAATTTTCATAGTTGCACAGACATGGGACATTAGCCAGGTATGATCCATCCATTAGTCGGGTATTCTCCAACCTGTTTTGGTTATTTGCAAGACTCTTTTTTTTTTGTTATTTACCACTTAGTCTATAACAGAGTTCTACATTGACCAGACATATATGCTATTAGTCTTAAAAATTGTCACTTCAATTGATTGATTCAACATTTGGTATCATGAGTATCAATGTTCATATGTGATAATGTGATTCATTATATTTTAATTCTTGTTCCATCTACCAATTACTATTAAATAATTAGGTTGAGAAGTAAGAAGTAAAATTCAATGTATTTGAAATTAAATTATTTGTTTTAGTCTAGTCATTAAAGTAAATAAAACTCTTATTATACTTTTTACCTACCAGCTTTGTCCTAGAGCTCCTTGAAAGTTTCTAGCCATTATAGCAATGTAGTCCTATTATCGAGAACTTCCTGTAATATTTGAAATAATGTTGTGAAAAATTTTAAATTTTTTCTTGCAAACATTCTATTTATTTGTGTTTATTATGTTATTCAAAGAATCAAAACAATAATTTTGTAGGTAAGCATCAAAATAATCATCACAAAGAAAATCCTATAAAAACAAAAAAAGGGCATTTTTGAGTTATAAAGTTGGGCACCATTTTGGATCTTGTGAAATGTGAGCTTAAACATGAAAGGAAATAAATTCACTAGACTATAGCTTCCAAATATAGGGGATTCTTTTTATGCTCAACATAGGTCTTGAAAGTAAGAACAAAGACTTTCAAAGCCTCATAAAATATATTTGGACATTTTGTGGCCCATATCAAAACAATTGATCGGGTGCAAGTGACCTCTTGCGTACTAGAAAGATTTGAATCCATCTACTTATAAAGAGGAAAAAGAAGTCCTGGTTGGAGAAAAGTACTATCTGCTAGGAAACAAAAATATAATAATTTTAGAAATGATTTTTTGTTGTATGGTATATAACTTCTAAATGTAAGATACTATGTTCAAATATCAACTTGCACAAAATTTGATAATACTAACTAAATGAAATCTATAATTTATGTATAATTTCAGTTATAATTATCCTTTCTTGACCAGTCTCAATACATATTTGTATCCCAACATTAGAGCGTCTCATCCAATATTGAGTAGATTCCTAATTAATAATTTGCAACATGCAGCTCTTCTATGAATTTCAATTTTGAAATTAATTTATACAAGTTTGCAGCACTAGTCTAGGTCTAAAATTGAATGCAAAACTAGAGAGACAAAGCTACCAAATTACAAAAGACTACTTACGGTCAGTAGATGTAATCATACTTGCAAAGAAAAACAAGTCCTCTCAATAACTAATAAGTGTTGGAAATATTTATTGCTCAGCCTTTTTTACATCAACCCCCAGCTCACCTACCTGTTAGGAGCCTTTTCTTCAATGACAAGTTTATTGTTCTACCCTTGACTGCAGAATTGAATGTGGTAGGTAGATTCAAATTTTGAGAGGGAATTTTGTGAAGACAAAAGGAATGAATGAATGAATGTAGTTAGTTAGTTTTTGCAGCAGGAAGAAGAAGTGAGCAGCAAGTAAGTTGCAAAAAGTGAAGTTGTAGTAGCAACATAGAATGTTTTGAGAAAAATTTGCAGAGTGCTTGCAGTGAGCACCAAAAAGCTTTTGATTGCCCAGTTTTTTCACGCAGTAGATAGCTCCAATCAAATAGAAGGAAAGGGAGCTCTGAGAAGCTCCTAATTTTTTTTTGAGTTTGTGGGTGCAACTCCAAATTGCTGCAAGTTAAATTTGTCATTGGTAGATTGTAGTTTCAAGTCTATGTTTTTTTTGTAATTGTTATTTTTCTAGTTAATACAAGAAGCAAGTTTGCATGCCTAGTTTTTGTGTCTCCAAGTCTTTTATTATTCTACATTTATTTTATGTATTCCCCTGTAATTTGGGGAAATAGGGGAGCAGCCATGTAGGTTTCATTCTATTTGAATTTCTAACATGGTATCAGAGCTAGAAGGCCCTAAGTCTTGAGTGAGTTGGGCATTTGTTTTCTGGGTGTTTAAAGTTTTCTTGTTGGAGACATGGTTGGAGATGAGAGTAAGAGTTGGTCGCAGCCACCACCATTTAATGGAAAAAATTATGATGTTTGGGAAAAGAAGATAAATACCATAATGGTTGCAAATGATTTGTGGGAATTTTTGATCAATGGGTTCAATGATGTGACTGGTCCAGAAGCATATGATTCCCTCTCAAACAACCAGAAGACCCAGCTGAAGGAGTTGAGGAGGAAAGATGCAAAAGCATTGAGTCTAATTGAAGCAGCCTTGATAGAGGCCATTTTTTCCAAAATAATAGTAGCTAACTATGTGAAGGAAGCTTGGGAAATCCTCCAGACCAGTTACAAAGGAACTGATAAATTCATATTGGTGAAGCTCCAGATGCTTCGAAGAGAGTTTGAGACTCTCCAAATGAAGGAAAGTGAGTCCATCTTAGCATTTCACACAAGACTCTCAGGTTTGATAAACCAGTTGAGGGTGAATGAAGTCATGGATGACTAGAGGATTGTGGAGAAAATCCTTAGAATTTTACCTAAAAAGTTTGATGTAGTTGTGATTTCTATTGAAGAGGAAAAGGACCTCTCAACGTTTTTTGTTGATGAGCTGATGGTTTCTTTGCAAACCCATGAGCAATGCCTAAAAAGGTCTACAAGTTCTTCCCAAGAGCAAGCATTCAAATCTCAAGCCAATGCAAGAGGTAGGGGGAGAGGTAGAAACAACTCCAGATGTGGTAGAGGTAGATCTAGATGTGGAAATGTTGGAGAAGATGGCTTAGGATGAGCACACACAACCAAGAGGGAGCAAGCAACTCTCAGTCCAGCTCTAGATAATCCAAGAAGAATAACAGCTCGAGTCAAAAGCATGACAAGAGAAATATTGAATTTTATTATTTCCATAAGTTTTTCCATTATGCAAATGAATGCTGGAAAAAGAAAAAAGATCAATCCAAGCAAAGTGAAAATGTGGCTAATGAAAAAGTAGCTAAAGGTATCCAGCAAAAGGCCTTCATCATGTGCAACATTACTGAGCAAGGCAGTGATGAGGTATGGTTTTTAGATAGTTGTTGTAGCAACCACATGAGTGGTAATCAAAGTTTATTCTCTTTCATTGATAAGAATATTAAATCTGAAATAAAAATTGGGAACAATGAAATAGTTCCAGTTGTGGGAAAGGGGTCTATTATTTTTTGAACCAAGCATGGTGAGAAGAATGAGATTGATGATGTTTATATTTCCCCTAGTATAAAGCACAATCTGATGAGTATTGGACAACTGATCCAAAAAGGTTACAAAGTTTTGATGGAGAAGGGTGAATGCATCATTTATAAGAAGGATGGAAGCAAGAATGTAATTGTAGCAATGCAAATGACGAAGAATAGGTTGTTTCCATTGAGGCTGGAAAGGTGTTTCTCAGCACAGTTTGTAGTTGCGAGAAAATGTACAACAATACAACAGCAAGAAGCCTTTAATGCAGTCATTCAAGACCCTTCCAAGCTTTGGTATCTCATGTATAGACACTTAGGCTATATTGGTTTGAGTATTTTTTTCAAAGAAGGATATTGTTGGAGGTTTACCAGCCATGGTAGAGCATAGTGGTAGATGTGAAGCTTGCATTTTAGGCAAGCAACATAGGCAACCCTTTCAATCAGGAAATTATAGAAGGGAAAGAGCACCATTGGATCTAGTGCACACTAATTTGTGTGGCCCTATGCAAACAATTTATATTGGAAAGAGCCAATATTTCATGACCTTTATTGATGATTATAGCCATAAGACATGGGTTTATTTTTTACAGCATAAATCTGAAGCTTTTGACAAGTTTGTAGTGTTTAAAGCCCAGGATGAAAAAGAGAGTGGAAATTTCATCAAGGTCCTAAGGTCAAATAGAGGGGGAGAGTATGCCTCCAATCAATTTGTAATTTTTTGCAAGAAAAATGGCATCAAGAAGGAGCTAACTACTAGTTATACTCCACAACAAAATGGAGTGGTTGAGAGAAAGAATAGGACCATCGTGGAGATAGAAATAAGCATGCTCAAAGACAAGAGACTCCTAGATGAATATTGGGGTGAAGATGTAGCAACAATAGTTTACTTGATTAATAGAAGTCCTACAAAGGCATTTTTTGACAAGATTCCACAAGAGGCATGGTCAAAATGCAAGTGGATAGTTGAGCACTTGAGGGTGTTTGGTTGTGTGGCATATGCACTTGTTCCAAAAGAGAAGAGACAAAAGTTGGATGACAAGGGTGAGAAGTATATTTTTATAGTGAAGAGTCCAAATCCTACACGTTGTATAATCCAGTCACCAAGAAAATAATCATCAATAAAGATGTGGAGTTCTTAGAGGATGAGTCATGGCAAGCCTAATAGTTTCTGACAGCTCAGATCCACTCCCAATAGCTCCTGAAGAAGAAGGAAAAGAATAAGAAGTGCAACAAGATGATCCTACATTCACTCTTGATAGCTCTGGATCAACTCTGGATCGCTCCCGAAAGCTCTTGAAATAGGTAGAAAGTCAGGAAGATAGTCATAGATAGCCAGAGAATTGGCCACAGAGAGCTCTAGATAGCTCTTGACATAAGCAAACAAAAAGGCAAGCAGCCATAGATAGCCAAAGGATTGGCTCTCGAGAGCTCCTAACAACTCCAGACAGGGTTTGTTTAGCAAAGCAACAATAGTAGTGAAAATTCAGACCCCACTCTCACCTCCCTAATGCCAAGAAATACCAAGAGTCTAAGGGAGATCTACCAAAATGAAAGGTATGATGAAGAATTTGATGAGAGTGTGAATTTTGCATTATTTTCTCATAGTGATTCAATTTATTTTGAGGATGTTGTGAAAGAGAATAAATAGTGTGAGGCCATGGATGAGGAGATAGATGCAATAGAGAAGAGTAGAACATGAGTTCTAACTAATTTTCCTCCAAACAAGCAAGTAATTAGAGTGAAATGGGTCTACAAGACCAAAAAAAATGTCGATGGAAGAATAGAAAGGAATAACGAAAGATTAGTTGTCAAGGGATACAAACAGCAATTTGGGAGAGATTATGATGAGACATTTTCTCTAGTAGCAAGGATGGAAACCATGTGGTTAGTCATAGCAATTGCAGCCCAACACAAGTGGAAGGTGTTTCAAATGGATGTGAAGTTCACCTTCTTAAATGGAGTGTTGAAAGAAGAGGTATATGTGGAGCAGCCACCTGGTTATGAAGTTCTAGGTCAAGAAAAAAAGGTATCCAGGTAGAAGAAAGCTCTTTATGGGCTGAAAAAAGCTCCATGAGCATGGTATAGTAGGATTGACTCATATTTGTTGAGTGATGACTTTAGCAAAAGCAATGGTGAGCCCACTCTTTACATCAAGGCAGCTGATGGTAAGGTTTTAATTGTTGTCTTATGTGTTGATGATTTAGGTTTCACTGGGGATGATGACTTCCCCATTGTTATTTTTAAAGAGGCCATGAAAAGAGAGTTTGAGATGACAAAATTAGGTCTCTTGAGGTATTTTCTAGGCATAGAAGTAAAAAAAATGCATGATGGTATTTTTATCTCTCAAGCAAAGTATGCAGCAAAGATTTTGAAGAGGTTTAGGATGCAAGATGGCAAGCCTTCCCCCACACCAATAGCCATAGGTCTAAATTTGAGCAAGGAAGATTGCAATAGCAATGTGAATCTGACCATGTATAAGAGTTTAGTTGGAAGCTTAATGGATCTAACAACAACTAGGCTTGATATAATGCATAGTGTAAGTTTGATTTCTAGATTTATGGAGACTCCAAAAGAGTCACATTGGAAAGCAGGTAAAATAATCCTAAGGTATGTGAATGGAACCAAAGGATATGGCATTTTGTATAGTGCAACAAATGATTTTGGGCTGGTTGGTTACACAGACAGTGATTGGGCAGGAAGTGTGGATGATAGGAAGAGCACATCTAGATATGTGTTTCATTTGGGATCGGAAGTCATTTCATGGGATTCCAAGAAGCAACCCACAGTTTCCCTATCAATAGCCGAGGATGAGTATATTGCAGCAGCATGTCAAGCTATTTGGTTGAGACGAATCTTGGTAGATTTGATAGAAGAACAAAAGGATGGAATAACTATATTTTGTGATAATGTTTCATGGATTGCTTTGATGAAGAATCCAGTGTTTCATGGGAGAAGAAGCATATTAAAATCATGTATCATTTCATAAGAGAATTGGTTGAAAAGGGTGAAATCAAGATGAAATTTTGTAGGTCTGAGCAACAACTTGCAGTTTTTTTTACCAAACCATTGAGCAAAGATTGCTTCGAATGCCTAAGAATAAATTTAGGTGTTGTTGATTTGAATGAAGATTGATGTTTTGTTTGACAGCTCAATCAAAGGGGGAGTGTTGGAAATATTTATTTCTAAGCCTTTTTTACATCAACCCCCAACTCACCTACCTATCAGGAGCCTTTTCTTCAATGGCAAGTTTCTTGTTCTGCCCTTGACTGCAGAATTAAATGTGGTAGGTAGATTCAAATTTTGAGAGGGAATTTTGTGAAGACAAAAGGAATGAATGAATGATGTAGTTAGTTAGTTTTTGTAGTAGTAAGAAGAAGTAAGCAGTAGGTAAGTTGCAAAAAGTGAAGTTGCAGCAACAACAGAGAATGTTTTGAGAACATTTTACAGAGTGTTTGCAGTGAGCACCAAAAATCTCATGATCGCTTAGTGTTTTTCAGGAGCAACAAATAGCTCCAATCGAATAGAAGGAAAGAGAGCTCTAAGAAGCTCCTGACTATTTTTTGAGTTTGTGGGTGCAACTCCATATTCTTGCAAGTTAAATTTGTCATTGGCAGATTGTAGTTTCAAGTTTGAAAACATTTTGTAATTATTATTTTTTTGGTTAATACAAGAAGAAAGTTTGCATGCCTAGTTTTTGTGTCTCCAAGTCTATTTTATTATTCCACGTTTGTTTTGTGTATTCCCCTGTCATTTGGGGAAACAAGGGGGAAACCCTATAGGTTTTATTCTATTTGAATTTCTGACAATAAGACATTCAGAAAATTTTTCATGTGAGCATTTTTCTTCACAAAACAGAAAAATAAATTAACAAAAAGGAAAATCTGAGCAGGTTTGATCATATACAAAAAAAGAAAATAATGCAGTTATTTAAAAACATGCGGGCACACACCTTGTGATATTTCAATAGAGCTAGAATGGACAAAACAATGTCAATTACATAGCAAAATCTAGATACCTCACAAATTTTTACATGATGAAGACCTCCAACCCAATTAATTGCAATGTCACATTGTTTTTTATTAAGTTTGATTGCACAACCAATAGAACCACCAACATATGTTTGGCAGTATTGATACAACCCATTAAAAATTGGGCAGTCATTCCAACATTAAATTGTTCTAATGCATACCGGAATTCATTAATGGTGACTACTCTGTTAGACACCATAAACAACACAAGTAATATTTTGTGTCAGCCATGCATGTAAAATGTGATAGCAGAGATGAGGCACGTGAACCCCTTTCAAGAATGCCATCGACCCACCTCAACAGCTAAAAACATTAGTAACATAGGGAAATTTTTCTTCCACCCATTGTTTATTGGCTAGAACAAAAATTGATAAAAAAATAAAATTTTCCAATTAGAAAATTTGGGAAAAATAGCTGAAATCACATTTTAATACTAAAGAGAGTCCCAAGAAAGCTTTAATAGCAAAAACATCCCATCCAAAACATTAGTTAGTCTCCACCTATAAATAGGTTGGGACTAACAAATATTCATCACTAATAATATTAAAGAATAAAATTAATTATATTAAATCATATTTAATATAATATTAAATATAATTATAAAATATAATATATTAAATAAATATATTTAAATAACGATTGTATTTAAATAAATAATTTTATAATATAATAATAAATATATTTATAATATAAGGGGCAGTGGGCTTAGTTTGATTGGTTAAAGCATCTTGCAAGAGGTCACGAGATCTAGTCTCCCCACCATTCCCATGGTATTGAAGGGTGTGTCGTTAAGTTTATATATAATTATAATATAAATTTTATATAAACTAAATATATAATAAAATAATTGATATAAAAGATAATAAAAATACACCAAAAAAATATTCTTCACAAAAAAAATCTTATTAAAATAATTATAATATTAAAAATTCCACTTTTAAGCCAAATACATGGACAATGAATCTATCTATTTTTTTTCTTTGTTAAAGTTATCTTTAAAAATGTCTAAATTAGTGTGAATTTGAAAATAGTTCTTTCATTAAATAATCTCCCATCTCATATGCATGGAACCTTAAATTATGGTGTTTACCTAAGCTACTATGAAGGCCACCTAGTAGAGATGATGTGCTGGGTTTCAATAATTAATGTAATTTGTGCTTATGTTAAAATTTGTAAATGTTTTCTCATGATTTTGTCCCATCCATGTATTAATTGAGATGAAATATTTGTGTCTATCCTAAAAGTCTCTCAGTTCTGCAAGAAGCCCTTGCCTAAAATCATCTTCACGACTATGACTATAAGATGATCCTATTCTTTTAGAATCTGCTTAAGCCATTGGTCCATGATCTCCCCTCAAAATTCCATTTGATGGACCAGGCTATCCAAATGAATTGGAGTATCTACTCCAGTATTTGTCAATGTCTCTATAGACATTTTTACAAAAAAAATTGAGCACTCCCCCATCAAGCCAAGAACACCAGAGATAATCTTCACCTTAAAAATTTGCTAACTATTTCACCAATGAAATGAAATGATAACCCCAACAAATTGTAAATAATGTGTAGTTCATCACCATCTTTTCAAGCCATTATGAAACTGACATGTATTTACCATTTCGTGCAAGGAGCCAACCTGTCACCACTTCCAAAACACCAGCTTGTGCATATGTATCAATTCAACAAGTCCCAACAAAGGATATGACATGACAACATAAATCTCCCAAGTATGGGATTTGTGTATCACCTAACACATTCATCATTACACCAATGCTATGATCAAATTTGATAGATTTTGTTTAAATCGATTGCAATCCATGTTGGCTTAGCCAACCCTACACTGACCCATCTAGTTGGCCATCCCAGAATTATCGCCACCACCAATGTGGCAAGTATGATGCGCTAGGTAGAATTTCCAAATGTAATCACCACCCCTTTTGATAATATTCTATTACCAAGACAAACCCTGACATTTCCACAATAGTAAGTGTGGAAAGGCACCCTCCCATTCGCCCACTAAATCCTCATAGAGAATTTAAATCACCATTTCTTTTATTGTATTTTTGTTAGCCCCCATGTTAAACAACAAATCTTCCTTGGAGTTACCTTCATGAAGGATGTGATTCATTGGTCCACCAAGTTGAAATTGTACATTAGACCCAAAGCCACTTCCAGTCTAGCTGCCAACTTCCAATTAATCATCTTGCACAATCTAAGTGTGTTGACTATCAATGAGGAATCACCTTTGATGACTAAATTCTTTAGCTTTAGATCCTAACACAGCTTCAAACCAAGAATCACGGCTTGCATTTCTGCCATATTATTTGTCCCCTTTAGAAGAGGCTCAGCTAGTTTTCCCACAACCTTGCTATTCCAATCTCTGACAATACATCTAGCACCTGAGATGCTCATATTTCCTCGAGAAACCCCATTGAAGTTGAGCTTATACCAACCCATCTCTAGGGGAGACCATTGAATACTTATCCTCATTTCTTGTGTTTTTGAACCTCCTTCCTTGGTGAAAGAAGTGTAAGAGAGGGGGACCAACCATGTTCAAGGCCCCAGGTCGCGAAGGGCCAATAGCAAAAGGTTTCCCTAACTTACCTCAACTTAAAAAGATGTTGGGGAATGTGGGACAAGAATGATGAAGACTATAAAGTCCTTCAATCACCCTACAGACCTAAAATGCAAAATGGGGCTAGGCGAACCCATTTTTGGGTTCAACACTATGCCTCAGGAAGCTCTCTACCTGAGGATGGAAACACAGTCCTAGGATGATAGCGCAACACACTGGCATCTCTCAAGTGTGTTGGCATCTGTACAACTAGACAACTAAAGAGACAAGGTTGAACCTAGGAAAACAGGCTAACAACCCAGCTAACTACTACTAAAGGGCCAAAATAATGTGATTAAGTAAACAAAATGCTCTCTAATGTGATAAAGAAAAAATGCAAGAGTAAGGGTGGCAAGAAGGATCTCACAAAGAAACTCATTCGCCAGCTAGCTCCCCAAAAATCACATTAACCTACACATAAAAGAGGAGGAAAATGTTGGGAGGATGTATAGGGGCCTCCCTCAGTTAGACCCCCATTTAGGTGTTTCCACCTCCATGGATATCCAAGAAAGTGAGATAAAGAGAATAACGTAGTAAAGAACACTAAAGCACTACAAAAATAGTAAATGTGCTTACTCTACCAAGTAATAGAGGAGAGGAATGGGAAGCTTACCACCTCCACCAAAAGCACTCAAGGCTAATGGGGGAGAGAATGAGAGTACTTGAGCCTCTGCTACAATGGTGTGGTCCCAAACTTTCTCTACTGAAGTGATGGAGTGAAGTTGTTGTTGCAATGGAGTGCACTAGTACTACTAGGATGCTTGAAATGAATGAAAGAGAGTGTGAGTGAATTGAGTTGAAATATTAGGAGATGTTGTAGAGGATCTTGTAGAAGATGAAATGCTTGTTGGAGTGAATTTGAAGAGGAGATTAAGAAAATGGTCATATTCGGGTTGGTCGGCCGAAGAGGGCATTACAACTTGACTAGCAATGAGAAGTGTAATGCCTCTACAGGTTCAGTCACAGGAATCTGCCAGGGACATAAGGACATTGTACGGATGTCTACACATCGTGCAGGCATCCCCGACAAAAATTTCCCCACTGATGCTCAAAAAAAGTTCCTAGTGGGATGAAAGTAGTGGGCTTAGGTGTAATTAAGCCTTCAAACTTGGTTTTCTAAGGTGGAAAAAGGCAAAAAGGGGAATTTGCGTAAGGGATGCAAATTCACTTCTATACATTTTTCCCCCACTTTAGCAAGCACAAGTACTAATGAGTGCTTCGGTAAAGTATATCAAGGAAGGAATAAGGTTAGAAATGTACACCTAAACCATCAAGGAAGTAGACCATGATCTAATGAACCTGAAGGTGCAGAATAAGCAAAGGACTTCATAACTTCTCAGAACTATGAAGTTGAAGAACGGAAGCATCTTGCAGACCTACAGGCTAGCAAGGAGGCAACCCCCAAGATCTCTCACATGAAGAAAGCCTCATGAAGTAAGCACCTTACAGGCCCGCACACCTACAAGGAAGGTTTCCTCCAAGAACTCTCACATGGAGGATACCTAGGAAATGTCCCTTAAGATCTCTCACATGAAGGAAGCCAAGAAAGCACCCTACAAACCCGCAGACCTATAGGGAAGGTATTCTCCAAGATCTCTCACATGAAGAATACCCAAGAAAGTGCCTTACATACCCACAAATTTGTCAGGAACGTAACATCCAAGATCTCTCACATGGAGGAAACCTAAGAAAAGTGCCCCACAGGCCCCTAGACCTGTAGGGGAGCCACCCCAAGATCTCTCGCATGGAGGAAGCTCAAAGGAAGTGCCCTATAGGGTCTTAGTCCTACAGGGAGTTATCCCCCAAGATCACTCTCATGGAGGAAACCTAGGGAAGTGGCCACATAAGCAAGTAGGAAGAAAATCACACAAACTGTCAACAATCTGAAAGACTTTTAAAGGGATCCCTAGGGAACTAGTTGTGAAGAAGGGGTCCACTCAAGGGACGCACAGTTTGAAAGTAGATATTCTCTTTCTCAAATTGATCCATCAAGGGATCCTTTTGAAAGATGTTCAATTCATCAAGGAATTCTGAAGGAAGAATATGCATCCACATGAGGGGAACATCAAATTTGTTCCTGCTTCAGAGGAAGGTTTCCAAGTCCTTTCTTTATGAACCTATGATGGAGGAAACATGTTCCGTTAGGGCTCCAAGTTGAGAATGCAATTCTAAAGAAAGGTTTATGAAGATTTTTGAGAAAAGTTTCATTGTCAACAAATACATTTTCTGAAAATCAAAATGTTGAAGAAAAGTGTTGTCACACATGAGAGGGACAACTCAAGAAAAGAAGAGAGAAAGATAAAGAGAAAGAAAAAGAGAAAAACACAAACAAAGGGCACAGGGGGATCCATTTTAGTAGGGTCAGATCTGTCTAAGCTCTTATAAATAATAGGTAACCGCGGAGCAAGGAAAAATATCATCAATCCCCAACCAGATCAAGAAGAATGCATGGAAAATAAAGTAAAAATAAAAAATTGGGTCAACATGGAAGGGAAGCCTAAATGCCCCCAATACTTTGCATCGTCCCCAATTTATCAAAAATCAAGCACAAAAATGGAAGAATGATGATACAAATAGAGGAAAGTTTACGACACAAAAACCATTCCTGTATCCAAACACCAACAGGGGTGATGAGGGTCATCCAAGCACACATAGCACAATCACGGGGGAACACATCACAAAACACACACACACACACACAAGATCAAGAAGAGCCCTCCTCTCAACACTGATCAACCAAGAGGTCATCCACTTCCCAGTCTAGATTATTGTAGGGGGAAGGAGGACGAGCCTACAGTGGTGGGATGTTAAGCGGAGGAGCATCTGACCTTGTCGTGACAAGGGCCAAGGAAGAATCCCCCACAAGTTCTTCTTCACCGAGCTCTTGTGGAGGATGGGTTAGTGATTTTGCAAAGATCGCTGACAAGGCTGAAACTTCATCCATAGAGTTAAACAAGCATCTTATAGGAGTTCCATGTTTAACTTTAGTAGATAGGGAAGGTTGCACCTGAGATTCACCACTAGGCTTGCTGAATAACTTAGGAGGGGTGACAAACTTAGGGGAAGCTGAGATTGGTTCCATCACTAGGACAGAATAAGTCAGCACAAGACCACCTTGTGAAGAAGGTGGACTCCTCTTACGCCCTTCACAACTAGAAGGACCACACTCCACCTTTTTCTTCATCGAAGGAGATGAACTCCCCACAGATAAGGCTAGAGGTGCAAAGGAAAAGGAGGAAAGAACTGCAATGGATACAACTGAAGTATTAATCATATCCACAAGCCTTGGGAAAGGTTGGATATCCAGAATAGATATTAGCAAAGGTGGCTCCACCGAAGGAGGGATGAACACCTGTACCCCCTTGGGGTTAGGTGCATTTGTATTCGTAGTGGAAGCCGAAGGCAACGTGGGACCAGACTGAAGAGAGGTAGAAGGAAGGGAAGAGGAAGACACTGGAGGAGGCCTTGAAGTAGGGGTGGTCATATCTTCCTCCTTCCTTTGTGAGGTGACCTACTTAGCCAAAAGAGCCTTTAGTTGGCACTTGCACTCATGCACAAGGTGGTTTCTACGACTCTTTAAGTTGGAGGCTGGAGGCTTTGAAGGAGAAAAATTCTCTTGCTCAACCATGGTAACATACACTATGACCATCTCTGGTGGAGGAACAGATTCCTGAATGGGAGCAGGAGGAGCAGGGTGATGAGCAGTGGGGGGGAGTCAGCCCAAGAGCCTCGGCAGCAAGCCTCTTCCCGTTCACTACTTTAGGAGTAGGAGCGGTAGGAGGTCGCAAATCAAATTCCCTTAGAGAACCCTTTTTTCCTACCATATAAGTAATACCAGGGTCTGGGGTATTCGTTAGGGAGGTCTGAGATCCTGAGCTTGGGCCTACGCTAAGGAGGTATCATCAAACTTAGCAGATAGTTGCTGAGCCAACTCATCCAGTACTCTTCCCAAGAAAGGGGAGAGGACAAGGTAGTCCAGGGAAAGGCAACCTTCTCTTTTCCTTTATGGGAAGGAGAGGGAGCCGACGTGGACTTCTCCTCTCTCTTTTGAGAAGGGGGAGTGTTTGATACAAACTCCTCCTTCTCCTCTTAGGAAGAGGAGGCAACCGA
Organism: Sequoia sempervirens; assembly: GCA_007258455.2. Taxonomy (NCBI): domain Eukaryota; kingdom Viridiplantae; phylum Streptophyta; class Pinopsida; order Cupressales; family Cupressaceae; genus Sequoia; species Sequoia sempervirens. Next base: position 16,821,655 of record VDFB02322083.1, on the reverse strand, counting down.
CTGTTGTATCAGAAGAAGGGTCATTTTCGGCTATCCCTTGCCCTCCATCTTATACTTTACATAATTCTTGTAAATTAGGTCTATTCTCAGAGAAAGTGGACTGACTGGGGTGGGCCAAAAGTGATCCAATGGATATCCACCATGGGACACCAAGGGTTGATATCCAGTGTCATGCACTACATGCATGGAACCTTCATGAGAAAAAATTAAACACTTATTAACAATGAAGGCGATTCCATTCATCGAAGCTAGCCAAGGTATGCCTAGCTTCAGCTTGAATAGATCTGACTTAGGGATAACATCGAAAACCATGTCAACATCCCTAGGTCCAACTAGGATGGACAAGGTTATCAATCCATAAGGTTATCATGATTACAAATGGTAGATTTCATTTCTTCATACTCTTCCCTCTGTAATGAATTTAATACCAATTTTTCCTCTGTGATGACATTCACATAGCTCACTGGGTCTACCAAGACCCTTGTCACAATGTTACCATTGAGGCAAGTGGGAATGTAGAGGGGAGAGGGCTTATTGTTTAAGGGAAAGTCTTGTGATGTGAATGTTATATCCAAAAAACTAGGTGCAGGTAGAGTAGTAGACATTACCATGACCATGTTAACATAGGGCTTGGGTTGAGTAACAAAACTAGTGGAATTGATAATCATGTTAGCAGAGTGTGATAGAAACAGGTCCGTGTATATCTATAATTCACTATTAGCTTTAGCCATTGATTTGTTAGCATTTTGTTTACTCCCATCAAGATGAATGGTACCGTCCTCAATGTGGTCCTATATCTCATGACGCAGCCGCATACATTGTTCAATATCATGTCCATTAACTTGATGGTACTAAAAATAAGTGCTTCCATCATACCAATTAGGGTAAGGCTCCTTAACAGGCTTAGGATTCGGTAAGGTTACAATCTTATCCTTCAACAACTTCTATAAGATGGAAGAATAAGATTTTGATAACTTCGTGAAATTTCGGTTACGTCTGAGGCCATTTTCATTAGCAACAGCTACTACATTCGTAATAGCCTTACCTTTCCCAGAGATTGATATGATGGACTTTCCCTTAGAATGGAAGCGTGAGGAGGACCCCCTAAACTGAACAACCGTGTGTTGGTATTTCTCATAAGGATACACACAAGTGCATGAAAGAAGGGTACTTCATAAGGGTGAACTTCTCTTGCCAAGGCCTTTGTAAGTTCCCTATGAATACCTTTTGCACATTAGAATTGGGCAATTGATACGAGATTTGTGAAAGAATCACTTAATAGCGCACTATGAAATTAGTGATTTTTTCATTATCTCATTGTTTACATCGGACGAGATCCAAAAAGGTCATCTTTGGCCCGATATTAGCTTAAAATTGTCTAAGGAATTGATTTAAAAGTTGGTCAAATGAGAAGATAGAATTGTCAGGAAAGGAACAATACCACTCGAGTGTTGTATCCTTGAGTGATCAGGGAAATAGTTTAGCCATCAACACATCATGATGGAAGAAATTTGTGCATAGGGCATTAAAGGTAGACACATGCGTTTGTGGGTCCCCTTTGCCGACGTATTTCTCAAATTTAGGGATCTCCATTCCTTGTGGGAAGGGATTATTTAAAATTGCAACCAACAATAGGCTGTGCTAGAAAAAGGGTTGAAAGATAGGCTAGGTAGAGGCTAGGGAGAGACTCACCAACTAGCTCTGCATCTTACCCATATTCTGAAGAAGAGTATTCAAAATTGGGTCATTAGAAGATAGAGGGATAGAGAACCTCCTCCAAAACCGCCATTGGAGCCACCACTAGGACCACTAGTGTGACCATCGCCGAAACCACCACCAGAGCCACTACCACCATTAGGGCCTTCGCTGGAGCCACTTCTGCTTCCAAAACCACCACCATGACCTCCACCGGAAACACCTCTGCTACCAAATCCACTGCCACTACCAAATCCTCCACCAATCATCCCACAAAAATGTCCACCACTAGAGGTGACAAGGGGTGAAGCTAAAGCCCAAAGGGACCTTATTTACTTTGATAGTTTTAGGTTTCTCAGAGATAGAAGGGATGTTGATAAAAGGGACCACGTCAACCATGTAGACAGATGTGGGGGGCATCGATACTCCTAACTGTCATTTGTAATCTTCAAAAGTAGCTCTTCGCACAATGCTAGGAGCGTTCAAAGGAGCACATGCTTATGTTAGAATAGTAAGACTTGCCAGGATTTCCAAGCCTATTCAATCTTTTCCAATCATGTATTTTAGTTCACTAATGACCCAAGCGGCCCCGACCATCTTTGGGTTTCTTTCCAAATGATTTTCCAAAGCATCCAACCCATTGATAAGGGTCAAAACATATTCTGAAGGGATTTGAAAAACCTCATACTCATCCATCGATGATGGTGTAGGGGATGCAAGAGTCAAGACATGATCGGTTTCATCAAAGAATCCTATCTCACCCCTTGACAACTACTCCTGTGCGGCCATATTAATGGCGGGACCAAAGAAAACGCATGTAGAGAAACCAGTAGTGACCTTCATCCTTTCCATTGGGAGGTGTTGTACACTTCTCCTAATGATATACCCAAAAGTTGTAGACTGGGTTGTGATGCTCATAAACCTTCACAACACTTAAGAACACAACAATCATGGAGTATACGAGAGAGGTTTCAACACCAATGAATGAACAAAGGTTGGTTCACATCAGGTTCACCAAAAATGTAAGAGAGGGGGACCAACCACATTCAAGGCCCTAGGTCATGGAGGGACAAGAGCATAAGTCTGCCCTTACTTACCTCAGCTTAACAAGATGTTGGGGAATGCAGGATGAGAATGATGAGGACTATAAAGTGCTTCAATCACCCTTCAGACCCGAAATGAAAAATGGAGCTAGGCGAGCTGGTTTTCGGATTCAACACTATGCCTCAGGAAGCTCTCTACCCAAGGATGGAAGCATGGTCCTGGGATGATAGTGCAGTGCGCTAGCATCTCTCAAGTGCACTAGCATCTATATGACCAGAAAACAAAAGAAACAAGGTCAAACCTAGGAAAAAAAGCTAAAAACCCAGCTAACTAATACTAAAGGGAAAAAATAACATGATTAAGTAAACAAAATACTCTCTAATGTGATAAAGTAAAAATTCAAGAGTAAGGGTGGCAAGAATGATCTCATAAAGAAACTCATTCACCAGCTAGCTCCCCAAAAAGCATGTTCACCTACACACAAAAGAGGAGGAAAATTTTGGGTGGTTGTAGAGGGGCATACCTCCATCAGACCCACGTTTAGGTGTTTCCACCTCCATGAACAGCCAAGAAAGTGAGATAAAGAGAATAACATAGTAAAGAACACTAAAGCACTACAAAAACAACAAATGTGCTTACTCTACCAAGTAATAGAGGAGAGGAATGGGAAGCTTACCACCTCCACCAAAAGCACTCAAGGCTAATGGGGGAGAGAATGAGAGTACTCAAGCCTCTGTTGCAATGGTGTGGTCCCAAAATTTCTCTACTGAAGTGATGGAGTGAAGTTGTTGCTAAAATGGAGTGCAAGAGTGTTGTTAGGATGCTTGAAGTGAATGCAAGAGAGTGTGAGTGAATTGAGTTGAAAGCTTAGGAGATGTAGAAGATCTTGTTGAAGGAGTGAATTTGAAGAGGAGATGAAGAAAATAGCCATATTCAGGTCATTCGATCGAAGAGGGCGCTACAACTTGACCACCAATGAGAAGTGTAATGCCTCTATAGGTTTAGCCATAGGAATCTTCCAAGGACATAAGCACACTGCACAAACCCCTACACGTCATGTGAGCGTCCCTGAAATAAATTCTCCCACCGATGCTAAAAATAGGGGCCAAGTGGAATGAAAGTAGCGGGCTTGGGTGTAATTAATCCTCTGAACTTGGTTTTCTAAGGTGGAAAAATGAAAAAAGGGGAACTTGCATAAGTGTTGCAAATTCACTCTTATACAAGAAGGAACTGACAAACTGTGCAAACTGCAATGCATCCTTGCATCCCATTCAGAGAATGTACTCTTCCTAGAATCTGGATCCCCTACCCTGGAGTTAACTAGCTCTACCAAGCAGGCTTCAATCTTATTCTGTAATGATTGTGAGGTCATCTCCTTATTCTAAAAAATGTGCTTGTTCCTTTCTTTCCACATTTCCCAAATAAGCATTGAGGGGCTAGCAACCATAAACTACTATACAACACTTGTTTGTGCAAAATTGGCCATCCCTTGAGTACATACAAGAGCTTCTTTGGTAGAGTCATCTACCAATTTAGCGATCAACCATTGCTAACAAATTTGAGTGTAGGGGCAATTTAGAAAGAGATGGTCACCAGTTTCCTCATCTTGTTTACACAGACTACATCTAGAGGGACCCTAAAACCCCATTTTGGAAAACCTATAAATTGTGAGCACCCGCCCTTAGGATGTAACCCAAGTGAAAATACCAACCTTGGGAAAACATGCCTTGTTCCAACAGAGATTACTAGGGAGCTTCGCTTCCCCATAGTGATGTGTAGAAAGTATTTTGTATCCTTCTTTCACACTATATTCACCATTTGGAGAGACACTCCACCTTAAGATGTCCTCACCCACCTAAAACAAATACTGTGAACAACTAGCATACCTTCATAAGATTCTTCTTCGCCAAGCTCTAGGCCTAGTCTCCTCACACACTTCCATTGAAACCTAGGATTTCCCTCCTTAATTGTGACCACCATGTAGTCTCTTACCTTATCCTCCCATACCCGCTTAGTTGTTGTCCTTACATTCCCTAGCTCAAATTTGTTCGCCAATTTGGGGAATCCTTCCTATGAGTCTTCCCAGAAGGAGGCAACATTGCCCTCCCTAATTTCCCAAGTTAAATAATCTTCCACCATATCCCTACAACTGCATAAGAAGATCCATATTCTAGACCCATGGGGAAGAATCCTAGAGGTGAAAATACTATTCTCTTCCACATCTGAATATTTTGACCTTAGCATCTTTGCCCATTTGAGATCTTTTTTGGTGTGGAGAGCCCAAACTAGCTTGGATCCCAATGCTTTGTTTTGGTAGAGTAAGTTCTTAAAAATAGCCTTGTCTTTCTCTTTTCCTTCACAAATATTCTCCCATTTTACTAGTAGATACTTATGTTGATCTGAATTACCCTGCCAATTTTTTTTTTCATTTTTTTTTTTAATTCTTTGCTCACCCCCATTGACAAATGGAGACACGATGACAAATATGTTAGCAAGACAGAGATCATAGATTTAAGTTTTATGAGATGCCTGTTGATGGTCGAAATGGCACAACAACAGTTAAACAGAATATTGCTATTATGTTTCTCCTGAAAGAGAAAGATAAAAAATGGATATCTTAGCTCCCAAGGTCTTTGTAGTTGGTTCTCAATTGTGTTGATGTTGCTCAGTGGTCAATGTAACAATAATGTTCAAGGGGCCTACTGGTGTGAGCTTCTGGATTGTTCTAAGATCAAGCATGAATTTAAACCTACACTAACCAGAGTTTTTAAAGAAACAAAAAAAGATAGATCAGGGCTTTGGTACTGAAAAGAATGATAATTCACCTATCTTAACCAGACTTGTTATCCTTCAAGGAATTGTAAACTAAAACTAAAGAAAAAAATTAACTTATGATTAACACACAGTTGCATTCATTCATAGTGCTGATTTCTACAACAGAGTACTAGTTACCATTTTAAATAAAACACCAAAATAACATTCCATTCCTTGAAGGCTTCACAAATCAAATGATTAACTTAAGAAAAACACCATTATGAAACACAATCTGAAGTAGATTAAGATCTGGTTGCTTCTACTGTTAATGAAACAGATAAGCAACACTTACAAAGCTGGCACAATCACCAGTGTACAGAAAATTTGACTCCAAATTGTTTCCATTTATATTAAGAAAACTTGAAAGATACATTACAGGCTTCTATTGAATCTAATTCCTAACTAAGAAGACAAAAGAAGCTCCTATTACAAATAATCGGGATGTAGTTTTGTCTCCTCTATCTTTCCTCTATTTCCCTATGTATTCTAAACTTCTTCTAACCTTTTACAAAGAGGCAAGAATGCCATATATATAGAGTGTACCAAAAAGAATGTGTTGTCCCCTATCTTAGGGTTTACAAAATATCTCACTTGGTTGTAGGAGGGTCAGGCTTCAGATCTTTTGAAAAGAGTTGGTTCTGCATTGAATGCGTATCCCTGTTGTCCACATTGATGGCGGCTTAACCTCAGGAGAAGCCTTCAGATCTTTTTTAGCTACAACATTTACTCCTAGTATCCATGTATATCTTTCAACTCTTTTGAAGGGCTGCCTTGAATTCTCTAAATCATTTTTCCATTAATACCGATCCGCCTCCTCGCTAGTAGTCACTACAGCTGTCCCTGTGAGTCATGGTTGCTTCTTTCCTTCGGCCTCCTTCATGTTCAAGACCTTTCTACATGTTGAACGTCTTCTAGAAGCATCATCGGGCCTCTCCTTAGGTCTAAACATCATCACCTGAGCTGATCCATTACCTTGATCTCATAATGAATCCATGTCATTTGCATTATGTGGGTCTTCCTTTTTTTGTTTTACCAAAACAGTCAATCAGTCAAACTGTTACTAGTCCGCCTCCTGAGCTCCTTTTGATTGGTGGAACAAAATCCATGCCAGATTCCTAGGTAATCAAAATTGGTCCGCATTAGATCTCATGTCGGTGGGACACTTATTGTGTCTCCTCGATGCGATCATACCCCATGGCAGCTATCGACAAAGCACACGTCGGTCGGTAGGACGCTACAACTAGTGACCAGATTCCTACCGATATCACAAAACCCATCGGCAAGACAAACATTATCGGTCAGAGGTCATGGAAAATTCCACTGGGAATACCGATATCCTTCTCTATCCCTGAGACCTTTCTTGTCAGCAAGACATTATGGCGAAGGGATAACCCTCTACTCGGAATCTCCCCGATCTTGTCCTTATTCTCCGGGCTCGAGTTCCTTTTCCTTCTGGCAAGACCTCTGAATCAGAAAAAGGTCATGGCGAGCTCCCCTTGGTTATACTGATATCCTTCTCTATTGGTAAATCCATCGTTGTTGGCAGGACCAACATCAGTCAGGGAGATGTCATAGCGAGCCACCCTGAGTTCATTTTGTATCGGCAAGACCCTATCGAGTCAGTAGGATGCTACAACGAGGCTCAGAATCCCTTTACGAGCTCATTTTTTATGTTGGGGAGACCTCCGTCAGTTGGGAGGACCCTGTGCCAATATCACTCTATTCTCCCTGAGCTTACTTCCTTTCGGTGAGACCCTATCGGGTCGGTGAGACTTCATGGTGATGTTCTCTCTCTTTGGCTCGGAGCTCCTATCAGCAAGAGTCCACCCTATCGGTGAGACGTTATGGCGATGTTGTCTTCTTTTCTCCCCGAGCTCATTCTTATTCTTCAAGCTCAAGCATTTTTTTGTTTCAGAAAGACTTCTTCAAATCGGTGGGATGTCACGGCGTGGTTCAAAATCCTTTGGAGAGCTCATTTTTATGTCGAGGAGACTAAGTCCCCTCGCCAAGACATCTCTACGAGCCTTCCTTTCTCTGGCGAGCACACCCATATCGGGGAGACCTTGTCATGTTGAGAAGATCTCACCCTGAACTCACCCCCTTTCGCAAAGATATCTTTGAGTCAATGAGACCTTTCGCCAAAAACACTTATGCTTTGCCGAGACACCCCGCAGTCACCCAGACATCACTCTATCGGCAAGACCTTTCGCCGAATCCATTCATTCTCCCCAGGCTCATTATATTTTTGTGAGACTTTCTTTGGTCACTGAGATGCTATGGTGACATCATCCCACTCTTTTCAAGCCCAAACCCTTTCTCTTTCGGTGAGACGTCATCAAGTGGGCAAGACCTCTTGTCGAGCCCTAGATCCTTGGGCAAGCTAATCGCACCCCGGTGAGATTTCATCCTGTCAGCAAGACTTTTAACAGTCAGGGAGATGTCTCAATAAAGCAATCCCCTCTCTCTGGAACCTTCATTTCATGTCGGTGAGACCTTTCCCGTTTGGCCAGACCTCCTGGCGATGATACCTCCTTTCATCGAGACCTTTAACCATCGGCAAGATTTTTGTCGAAGACACCTCGTTTTGCCGATTCCGCTCCTAACTACATCTCCGTTTCGCTGAGACTCTGATGGATCAGCGAGACCTTACGCCGATATTACCTCATGTCGATGAGACTTCCTTCTTTCACCGAGACATTACACTGAAGTCTCCTCCTTCATCGGGAGCCCATTTAAACAACTGTCGAGGAGACTTCTTGGTCGGCAGGAGATCATAGCAAGTGGTACCCTATTTCTGCGATGACATCCTTTTTCGGCGGGACTTCCTCCATGTCGGCGAGACCCTACGCCGAAGGCATTATCTTTTGGTGATCTCATTTCACTTCAGGGAGACAAGATTCCTTCGCCGAGACCTTTCATCAAGTGCAAGATTTCTCTGGGCCCATTACCTATTTCGGCAAGACCCCGCCTTGTCGGCGAGACCTTTCGGCGAGCCCCAAATGTTACACCGAAGGGAGAACCTTTCGGCGAGAATTTTGCTAATCGCCCAGACCTCCTGCTGAAGGCAAAAATTATCGTGGAGCTCAAATTTTTGGTAAGAATCCCCCAGGTCGGCAAGAGATTATGCTGAGCTCTTTATCCCTTTGGCGACCTAGTCTTGCACTATGATCGGGGAGACTTCCTCTTAGCTACCAAGAGCTCATAGCGACTGAAATGTCTCGATGACTCCTTGGATTTCAAATGAATAGAACCTAACTGCCAGTCAGCCAGACAACAGGAGGTTCTCAGTGAATTTTTCCTGAGGAATTTTATGCTGAATGGGACTTAAGCATGCTTTAAAGCTGACTTCCTTGAGAGAGATTTCCAGATGAGTGATTCAATCATACAAAACAAATACCTTAGTCAGTCCTTGGAGCATATAATATACATCATTGTTCATGATTATTTTGTTGATTCTTAGCAAGAAGAAAACCAACTGAAGCTAAGACAGAACCAAAATTAAATGGAACAAAAAAAAAATTAAAAGGAAACAAAGGAAAATCCCAAGACCAAAGCCAATAATAGAGGCAACGAAACCAAAAAGAGAAGGGGGACCCATTTTGTTCCAGAATAAAATGGGGTGGTTATGAAGGCATAACAAATGGCAACTCGGCTAGGAAAATGGTTTAACCATTTTCAAGAAACTGAAGGATTTAGCTACCTAGAACTCCTGGTTTATGAACATCACAACTCCAGTTGGGTCAGTTTTAGTAACCAAGGCTAAGCTAGAATCTCAAATGTAAATCAACAATAGCTACTCTTGAATCTATGTGTGTGCTTGATTGTGCATCACTCTTTTATAAAGTTTTCTCGATCTTTTGGACAACAATGTGCAAGATTTGAGCTACATGAGTTGATTCCCTTTAGCTATTGTTCAATGATATCCTGGGCATTGCTCCACTCCCAGTTAGGCATTCATAGCCCCGACAGAGATACCTCTAGTTCTCTCATAGCATTGCTCTGCTGCCAGCCAGGCGTCCATAGCCTTGGTAGAGATACTAGAATCACCCATTCATATTGAGTCTTCTTTTCTCTTTAAATAGTTCTCTCTTTTTTTCTCATAGAGTTTCAGATATTTCATTTAATCAATTTTTATTTATTTTTCAATATGTCAGATGTTTAACATCTATTATGGGTTGAAAACTACCATGGATCTCATAACAGTACTTAGGAGATCGGATTTTTCACTCAAATCTTACAACACTATCATCCTAGGACAAATATACCATTACAAGAGGAGATGATCTTGATGATTTGTGACAGATTCAGAGAGAGCTAATGAAGGTTATTTACTTTGTACCTTGTTTTCAATACTTTCCACAACTCTTATTGATAATGAGCATAAAGCAAAAGTTTTAGGACAAAATCACCCAATCAGCAAACCTGAAAATATCTAAACCACTTCTCTCCTAATGACCTAAGTATGCCCGAGATAACAGCCACTATTTTAAGATGGGAAAGAACAGATAAACCCCAAAGAACAAAACAAAATAGAAACCAAAAGAACAAAGGAAATAGAAAGAGAGCAAGAAAGGACAAACAAACGAACAACAAATTGCTTACAAACAAAAGAGAAAATTACCTACACAAAGAGTAGCAGATTATTCACATAAAGAATAGAGTTATTTACACACAAAAATTATTTACAAGCAGAAAATATTTACATAGATGCATCACCCAGAAAAAAGTACCAACTTCATGACTCAAAATAGTGTTTAAGAAACTGTCCATTGACAAGCAATGGAATAGGTGACTCAAAATAGTGTTTAAGAAACTGTCCATTGACAAGCAATGGAACAGGTTTTCCAGTTAAACTACTCTATCGGAAAGCATTTTCTCCTAGGATCTCAGCAATCTAATAAGGACCTAGCCAGAGCTTATCGAATTTCTGGTGACTACCCTTCTTTTCACTAGATTTATCCCATAACAACACAAGGTCTGATATCCTAAAAGCTTTGATTTTGGCTCTTTTATCAAACCAACATTTGACAATAGCCTGGTGCCTAAAGAATTGTTGCAAGGTGACATCTCTCTATTCTTCTAATTTCAACAAAGCAGCTAATCTTACTTCTATCCTATTGTCACTAGAGTAGAATTTCTACATGAACTCAAGGATAGGTATTTGTAGATGGATGGGGAACATAGGCTCTTGGCCATATACCAACTTAAATGGGGAAGTTTTTAAAGCATCCTTGATCCTAGTCCTATATGTGCATAGCGCGAATATCAGCTGGGTATGCCAGTCCCTAGGGTTGTTTTCTAACAATTTTTTAATTACCCCTAAGAGATTATTGATGGTTGATTTTGCAACTCCATTGCCTTGTGGGTAATAGTTTGAAGAATATTTTAAAAAAATTTGTGATCATAAGCTCACGAAATGAACTCAGCAGAAGAGAAAGCAGAACCATTGTCACATACCAAAGCGAAGGGTACTCCAAACCTAGTTGTGATGCATTCGGTGAGGAACTTGATGACTACCTCCATTGTGCTTTTCTTGCAAGGTATAGCCTTTGTCCATCTCGTGTAGTAATCAGTAGCATTCAAAATAAACTTGTGCCCTATAAAAGAGTTTGGGTTAATCACCCCAATAAAATCTAATGCCCATTGGGCAAATGGCCTTACCTCATAGATAGGTTGTAATGGCATGGCTAAATAGCATTCTTTTGATGCAGAAATCTGACATACGTGACATGTTCTCACATGCTAATGGGAATATTTGAACACACAAGGCCAATAATAACTAGATCTGAGGATCTGGTGTGCCAATGAATTTGCAGAACCATGACCTGTGCCGTGTTTCTCATGAAACTCAGAGATCATGTGTTTAGCCTCTTGTTGATCAAGGCATCGTAGGTACACTCCCTCAAAATTCTTCTTGTATAATAACCCTCCTTTGAACATATAATGGGAACTCTTCATTCTTTGCGCTCTCCTTTGAGTTGCGTTCATTCCTTCTGGACACCGATTGTTGAGCATAAAATAGACAATATCAGCATACCAAGGGTCATTGGAGAAAGACTGGGTTGTGTATTGCTAACAAATGATGTTGTCACTAGCATTCACCATAGACTTAGATAGGCCCATACCTCTAACAAGTTTCATCGGGTGTATCTCTAGATCAAACTCCTACAGAATGGCCATCCATTTCCCTCTTCTTTCTCCCAGCTCGCTCTACATGAGTAGGGACTTCACAGCAGCATCAAGAACTACAACAATGATTTGGCTTCAAAGAATGTAGTGCCTAAACTTCTTGATAGCTCAGACTAGCACAAAATCTTGTTTCTCAAGAGGCGGGTATTTGATTTTAGCATTTTTGAATGGAGAGCTCATGAAAGCGATTGGCCTCTCCTTTGTCTCTCCTTTTCGTTGAGTCAATACTGCTGCACAGGAATGTTTAGAAGCAAAGGAATAAATATAGAATGGTTTTAAGTAATTAGGGCTGGTAAGGACTGAAAATTCTAAAATGGATCGCTTGATCTGTGAAAACGCGGCCTTTGCCTCATCACTCCATTCTATTTTGGCATCTTTCTTCATCATTTCATTTAGTGGTTTTACAATTTCTACAAAGCTCATGATAAATTTCCTTACGAAGTTAATCTTTCCAAAGAAAGATCTCAACTCTTTTTTGCTTCCTGGCTTAGTTATCTTAAGGATGGATTCAACTCGGTCTGGATAGATTGATATTCCTCTTTTAGAGATTACATGTCCCAAAAGCTTCCCTTCAGAAACTCTGAACACGCACTTGCTGAGATTCAGGGAGACGCCATATCAGATGCATCTCTCAAGAACTTTGGCCAAGTCTGTAGCATGGTTCAATTGATCCTTAGAGAACACTGTCAGGTCGTCCATGTAGATGATGATGCACTTTCCAATTAGATCTTTGAATGCCACATCCATGGTGCGCTGAAAGGTTGCTCCAACATTTATCAGACTAAATGGCATCCTTCGGTATGCAAATGTTCCCCACTTTGTAGTGAAAGTTGTCTTCATTCTATCTTCATAGTTAACCATTACCTAATTGTACCCAAAATAACCATCCAGGAATGATATCATCTGAGATCCATTGACAGTCTGCAAGACCTCATCTAGTGAAAGAAGTGGGTAGTTATCTTTTTCTGAAGCTCTATTCAGATTCCTAAAGTCCACACATAACCTGATCTCTCCATTTTTCTTACGGACTAGGACTAAGTTAGCCACCCATGTTGAATGTCGTACGAGGAAGATAATCCTTGCAGAGAGAAATTTCTACACTTCTTTAAGGATCAATGGCTCAATCAGGGCATTCACAGGGCGTTGTTTCTATCGAAATGGTTTAGCTTCGAGCTTCAGAGGGATAGTATGAGTCATTATAGAAGCATTGAATGTCTTTAGATCTTCATATCCCCAAGCTATCACAGAAATATCTTTCTTCAGTGCCTTCAGTATATCTTTTTTTATTGTTTTAGGGTAGGCTTTCCCTATGTAGACATTTCATTCAGGACCAAAATCAGTTAGGTTAACAGTTTCATATTCACTTCCTTTATCTTCAGCTAATATCTTCTCTCGAGCCCTTGGGTCTAAGTCAAAAATTCTTTCCAAGGCCACCATTCCCTTGGGAATGCTATTGCTCTTTAAATTGAGGACCCCTTCCTTATCACAATCTTTAGGGTTCCAATCCCCTTGATCCCTATTAGACTCATCAATGATTTGTCCTTCAAAAACACCTGAGCTTGCTAGGAAAGCAAGAATATGTCAATCATCATCAAAGACTTGAAAGTTCCTGACATTATCAGGAATAGCAGGGGTGGATATCAATTCCACTGAGAATTTCTTAATCCTGGAGCCTTGCATAGGTTTCAAGGTACTTGCAGCAACATCCAATGAATCAGCTATCTGATTTTCTTCTCTAGGGATTAAGCTAATCCCAAAGGCATCAAAGTCCTCAATCAGGTTCCACACCCTATTTCTATATGTTGCTAGCCCTTTATTGTGACATGTGTATTGGCTGCGCACTTGCTTGCTAACAATTTTTGAATCTCCTTTGACCACCAAGGCAGCGACTTTCTTCTTATGTGCAAACATCAGCCCCCGAGCTAGAGCTTCATATTCTGCTACGTTGTTAGTGCGCCTGAACTACAACCTATAAGAAGCAAAAAAGTTTTTCCCTTTCGGGCTAGTTAGTTCAATCCCAACACCACAACCTGTCTTAGATTTGGATCCATCAAACGTGAGGGTCCACAGCTGATCATGAGCTGGGGTTAATCCTTTTGAGGTCATGGTGGGAACTTGGGTAGAACGAGCTAGGGGCGGGGTTACTTGATCTTTTGAATTAGATATAGGGAATGGGTGTTCAATAGGTTCCTCAGGAGTAATTCCCGATCCCTGCACAAATGTATTATGTAACCCAAGGTTATCCTTCTGGCATTCACTTGCATCTTTGATGGATCCATCAGGTTTTGACATACTTGTGAGTGCAGGGGTGTCGGGAAAATCTTGGAGTTGCTCCGCATTAACATGTTGGTTTGGAAATGTAACTGAGTCAAGTTCAATTTGAGAAGGAATTCCCTTTGAAGGTATCCTATCTCTGGTTAACATTATTGCTTCCTTGGCTTTAAACAAGAAGTGATCTACAACGGCCTCAGGGTGACTTGAGCTAGCTTCTCTACCTTGGGAAACATGATTTAAAATGCTAATGCAGGGTTGGCAAGTCAATTCAGAATGATTTTGGTAATGCACCCTGTACCAATTAGGGAGTAGAAGAATTTTCAAATTGATGTCTTCCCCCAAGACCAGTCGATCCTGTTGTAGCTTGTTGATCAATGCTTGTTGGTTTTCATTAATCACAGAATCAGGGAACTTTCGTATTGGCAGTTCTTTAGGATCAAGAACAAAAAAGGTTAAAATTTCCTCTCTTTTATAAACCCCTATCCCAGTTTTGAAATAGGCTACCTCATTGGGGCAATCATATTCAGTGATGACATGCTTGAGGTGGGGCTCACTTTCAATCCTAATCTGAGTAGGAATCCCTCTCCATGGTAGCCACATATGTGAAAAGTCAAGGGAAAGATATCCCCCTAGACTTTTCATCAAATCTCTGCTCAGCAGCATACCATAGGTCTCAGGAATGTCTGCTACTTGAATATCTATGTTGGTTAGGATCCTAGGGTCAGATCCTACTTGAACATGTATGTTTCTTAATTCCCCCACCACATTCACCTCCGTTTTGTCAAGTTGGATGACCTTCTTGTTTGTCTGAATGGGGTTCCATCCCAACTTCTTGCATATGGAAAATGGCATAACATTGCCTAAAGCCCCTGAATCCAACAAAAAATTATGTAGGTTCTTCCCACAAATTCTTAAAATCAAAAGAAATGGAGTACCTACCTTGTTTCTGTACAAGGCTGCATTCACGTCCCCAGCAGGTGCCACCTTGTTCTTTCCTTTTGATTTGTCAGCTTGCTCCAAAGCTTTCAGCACTATCTCCCATTGGTCAGGGCACCACTTTAGGATGTCAAAATAGGACAAAGAAGTTTTATGTTTCTGCATCTCAGAAACAATATCAAATTTTGTATTACAATTCGCACTACCTTTGAAAACACCAAAGGAATTACCCTTGTTATGGAAGTCAAGCGAGCCTTTTGGTGGAGGGTTATTATCAAAACTTTGATTTGGAGGCACCATGTGATGAGGTGGTGCTGATGTAGTGAGTGGACCCTTATCCTGATTTATCAGGAAGTGTCCTCCTTTCGTCTGAAAGGCTTGGGCATCATATGAATCTTCCTCTGGTTCATTCTCCTCTTGCCTTGGGAATGAAGGTTCCTCCTCAAAGAGGTCATAAGTCATTGTTGTATCTACTGAGCCACCTTCTTTGTGAGGATTACATTGGAATTTTTGGGCATCTTCCTGTGCCATCTTGACAACTTTCTCCATTTCAGGGTAGTTCACCTCAGAATGGGTTGTAGTATCATGTAGCCTACACCAATTAGTCATAAAGTTGAGGTCAACCACGTTTGCAATATGTGATCTCTCCTCATTAGCTTGATATTTGTGCGAAACTCCACCATTATTGGGCCCTGTATTCCATTGTATATTGTTATTTGGCCTTTGGTTATATCCTCTATTTTGATTTTGATACCCTTGGTTAGAGGATTTTTGGCCTTGATAAGCCCTTTGGTTGTAATTGTTGTTATTCTGATAAGTACCCTGATTGTTGATGTTTTGATTAGGGTAGTTACCTTGGTTTTGGGAGGGGTTCAATCGAAGCTAAGCCATGTCATTTGTGACTTGAGATAGTGTTTTCTTCAAGCTCTCTACCTCATTCATAATTTGGGTTGTCTTTTCACTTTCCACACTCTTCGCAACAGATGGCTGAACACCATGATTTTGTGTTCCAATTTGGTTATGATGACCATGGGAACTTTGAGGAACCTATGATTGTTGAAAGAGATTAGGAGTTCCAGTAGCAAAGAATGGAAGAGGTGGTTGGGTTTGCAATTCAGACATAGGTCCATAATGGGAAGGAGACATTCCTGAGACAGTATTGAATAGAGGGGTTGGGCTATGCATCTAATATCCTATTGAAGGGAAACCTCCTCCCAGGCTTCCTTGTTGAGAACTGATTTGTTGTTGCAGCTTGATAGCTAGATGATAGACTTTGGATAGAGAATCAATATCAACTGGTTGATAAGTCCTTTGCAAGAACAAGCCAAGCAAGGGGTCTATAACCCTAAAGTAAGCTTGAATGGCACTATTCTCAGCGACTAGATAGGGATCTTGCAATCTCCTATACATTCGCTAGAACCTAGTATTGAACAAGGGAAAGGATTCGCATGGCTCTTTCCTGATAGTAGAAAATTGGTGGTATAAAAGAGATGGATCCAAATAAACCCTGAACTAATTGATGAAAGCATTTTCCAAGTGTGTCCAGGTCAAAATGGAAACCTTGAGGAAGATTAAGGTACCAATTGTATGCCATGTCCCCTAAGGAGTAAGGGAACAACCTAAAAACTACATCATGGTGAGCTATCTGAGCTCTGGTACAAGCATCCTTGAAAGCTTGTATATGCTCTTCAGCACTCCTTGATTCATCATGAATGTACTTGGGGAAGAATTTCTCAGGGTTCTTGGGCATATCATGAAAACCTCTAGGAATAGTCCCTAATGGAGAGGGATTATTTTGAAAGATTTTCATTGGTGGGGGTGGTGGTGGTTCTAGTTGTTGTATGGGTTGAACTAGCTGTGATGACGATTGAGATGGATGTGGTGGTGGATTAATAGGTATCCACTGGGGTATTGGTGAAAATTCTGGCGGAGTGAGTAGAGCTGATAAGGGTGGTACGATAGTTGAGCCAGTCTTATGACTCTTGTGTCTTATTGGGGTCTTGAGATCTATCAAAGGAGTTGGATTCTCAACTGATTGAAGAACTCTACGGGACATTTCTGGTGAGAAAAACCCAAATTTATCTAGTTTTCCCTTCTAGGCCCTCCTTCTAGCGCCAACTTCTGTTAAAGGTCAAAATGGAACAACAACAGTTAAACAGAATATTGCTATTATGTTTCTCCTGAAAGAGAAAGATAACACATGGATATCTTAGCTCCCAAGGTCTTTGTAGTTGGTTCTCAACTGTGCTAATGTTGCTCAGTGGTCAATGTAACAGTAATGTTCAAGGGGCCTGCTGGTGTGAGCTTTTGGATTGTTCTAAGATCAAGCATGAATTTAAACCTACTCTAACTAAGGTTTTTAAAGAAACAACAAAAGATAGATCAGAGCTTTAGTACTGAAAAGAATGATAATTCACCTATCTTAACCAGACTTGTTATCCTGCAAGGAATTGTAAACTAAAACTGAAGAACAAAATTAACTTATGATTAACACACAATTGCATTCATTCACAGTGTTGATTACTACAACAGAGTACTAGTTACCATTTTAAATAAAACACCAAAATAACATTCCATTCCTTGAAGGCTTCACAAATAAAATGATTAACTTAAGACAAACACCATTTTGAAACACAATCTGAAGTAGATTAAGATCTGGTTGCTTCTACTGTTAATGAAATAGATAAGCAACACTTACAAAGTTGGAAAAATCACTAGTGTACAAAAAATCTATGACTCCAAATTGTTTCCATTTATATTAGGAAAACTTGAAAGATACATTACAGGCTTCTACTGAATCTAATTCCTAACTAAGAAGACAAAAGAAGCTCCTATTACAAAGAATCAGGATGCAGTTTTGTCTCTATCTTTCCTCTATTTCCCTATGTATTCTAAAAATTCTTCTAACCATCTACAAAGAGGAAAGAATGCCATATATACAGAGTGTACCAAAAATAATGTGTTGTCCACTATCTTAGGGTTTACAAAATATCTCACTTGGTCGCAGGAGGGTCAGGATTCAGATCTTTTGAAAAGAGTTGGTTCTGCATTGAATGCGTATCCCTGTTGTCCACGTCGGTGGTGGCTCGACCTCAAGAGAATCCTTCATATATTTTGTAGCTACAACATTTACTCCTATTATCTGTGTCTATCTTTCAAATCCTTTAAAGGGCTACCTTGAATGCTCTAAAGCATTTTTCCATTAATACCGATCTGCCTCCTCACCAATAGTCACTACAGCTGTCCTTGTGAGTCATGGTTGCTTCTTTCCTTCGGCCTCCTTCATGTTCAAGACCTTTATGCATGTTGACCATCTTCTGGAAGCATCAT
Source organism: Sequoia sempervirens (assembly GCA_007258455.2). Taxonomy (NCBI): domain Eukaryota; kingdom Viridiplantae; phylum Streptophyta; class Pinopsida; order Cupressales; family Cupressaceae; genus Sequoia; species Sequoia sempervirens. The sequence goes on along the minus strand of VDFB02322083.1, from coordinate 16,803,373 downwards.
CAAGCCTCTCTTTAGGTTTGAACATCATCACCCGAGCTAATCCATTGCCTTGATCTCAGAATGAATCCATGTCATTTGCATTCTGTGGGTCTTCTTTTTTTGTTTTACCAAAATAGTCAATCAATCAAACTGTTACTGGTCCACCTCCTGAGCTCCTTCTGATTGGTGGAACAAAAGCCACACTAGATTCCCGAGTAGTCAAAAGTGGTCCGCATTAGATCGCATGTTGGTGGGACACTTATCAGTCTCCCCGATGCAATCATACCCCATGGCAACTATCGAAAAACAACCCGTCAATTGGCAGGATGCTACAACAAGTGACCAGAGTCCTACTGATATCACAAAACCCATCGACAAGACAAACATTATCGGTTAGAGGTCATGGTGAATTCAACTGGGCATACCAATATCCTTCTCTATCACTGAGACCTTTCTTGTCAACAGGACATTATGGCGAAGGGATAACCCTCTACTCGGAATCTCCCCGATCTCCTCCTTACTCTTTGGGCTCAAGTTCCTTTTCCTTCTAGAAAGACCTCTAAATCAGAAAAAGGTCATGGTGAGCTCCCCTTGGTTATACTGATATCCTTCTCTATTGGTAAATCCATCATTGTCGGCAGGACCAACATCAGTCGGGGAGATGTCACAGCGAGCCACCCTGAGTTCATTTTGTATCGGCAAAACCCTATCGGGTCGATAGGACACTACAATGAGGTTCAGAATCCCTTTGTGAGCTCATTTTTTATGTCGGGGAGACCTCCGTCAGTCAAGAGGACCCTGTGGTGATATCACTCTATTCTCCCCGAGCTTACTTCCTTTCGGTGAGACCCTACCGGGTCAGTGAGACTTCATGGCAATGTTCTCTCTCTTTGGCTCGGAGCTCCTATCGGCAAGATTCCACCCTATCGGTGAGACGTTATGGTGATGTTGTCTTCTTTTTTCCCCGAGCTCATTCTTATTCTTTGAGATCAAGCCTTTTTTGCTTCAGAAAGACTTCTTCAAATCAGTGGGATGTCACGGCACGGTTCAGAATCCTTTGGCGAGCTCATTTTTATGTCAGGGAGACTAAGTCCCCTCGCCAAGACATCTCTGCGAGCCTTCCTTTCTTTGGCGAGCACACCGATATCGGGGAGACCTTATCATGTTAGGAAGATCTCACCTCGAACTCACCCCCCTTTCACCGAGATATCTCTAAGTTGGCGAGACCTTTCGCTGAAAACACTTTTTCTTTGCCGAGACACCCCGCAGTCGCCCAGACATCACTATATCGATAGGACCTTTCCTCGAATCCATTCATTCTCCCTGGGCTCATTATATTTCGATGAGACTTTCTTTGGTCGCTGAGATGCTATGGTGACATCATCCCACTCTTGTTGAGCCCAAACCCTTTCTCTTTCAGTGAGACGCCGTCGAGCCGGCAAGACCTCTTGCCAAGCCCTAGATCCTTGGGCGAGCTAATCGCACCCCGGTGAGATTCCATCCTGTCGGCAGGACTTTTAACAGTTGGGGAGATGTCTCAGTGAAGCAATCCCCTCTCTCTAAACCTTCATTTCATGTCAGCGAGACCTTTCCCGTTCGGCCAGACCTCCTGGCGATGACACCTCCTTTTGCTGAGACCTTTAACCATCGGTGAGAGTTTCGTCGAAGACACCCCATTTCACTTATGCCGCTCCTGACTACATCTTCATTTCGCTGAGACTCTGATGGATTGACGAGACCTTACACTGATATTACCTCATGTCAGTGAAACTTTCTTCTTTCTCTAAGACATTATAGTGAAGTCTCTTGCTTCGCTAGGAGCCCATTTAAACAAATTTTGGGGAGACTTCTTGGTCGGCGGGAGATCATAGCGAGTGGGACCCTGTTTCTGCGATGACATCCTTTTTCAGCGGGACTTCCTCCATGTTGGTTAGACCCTACGTCAAAGGCATTATCTTTTGGTGATCTCATTTCACTTCTGGGAGACAAGCTTCCTTTGCCGAGACCTTTCACTGAGTGCAATATTTCTTTGGGCCCATACCCTATTTTGGCAAGACCCTACCTTGTCGGCGAGACCTTTCGGAAAGCCCCAAACATTACACCGAAGGGAGAACCTTTCGGCAAGACTTTTGCTAATTGCCCAGACCTCCTGCCGAAGGAAAAAATTATCGCCAAGCTCAAATTTTTGATAAGACTCCCCTGGGTCCGCAAGAGATTATGTCGAGCTATTTATCCCTTTGGCGATGCTAGTCTTGCACTACAATCAGGGAGACTTCCTCTTAGCCGCCGAGAGCTCATAGTGACTGAAATGTCTTGGCGACTCCTTGGATTTCAAATGAATAGAACCTAACTGCCAGTCAGCCAGACAACAGGAGGGTTTCAGCAACTTTTTCCTAAGGAATTTTATGCTGAATGGGACTGAAGCATGCTTTAAAGCTAACTTCCTTGAGAGAGATTTCTAGATGAGTGATTCAATCCTGCAAAAAAAATGCCTCAGTCAGTCCTTGGAGCATATAAAATACATCATTGTTCATGATTATTTTGTTGATTCTTAGCAAGAAGAAAACCAACTGAAGTTGAGACAGAACCAAAATTAAATGGAACAAAAAAAAAATTAAAAGGAAACAAAAGAAAATCCCAAGACCAAAGCCAATAATAGAGGCAACGAAACCAAAAAGAGAAGGGGGGCCCATTTTGTTCCAGAATAAAATGGGGTGGTTATGCAAGGCATAACAACACCCAACCTAAGACAACCATCTACATTTCTAGGAGGTGATCTTATTTGCTACCTTCTCCACTATGGTATCCCAAAGTTTTCCTGATTGTACCCCTTTGGCAAGGAAGTTTACCTCTCTTGAATTTTAGGATTCTCAGGATTTGATTCTCCCTCTATGTTGGTGTGTTGAAGAAGAATACTTCAATTTTTTCTAAACTAACCTCGTGGCCTTAAGCTAAGGAGCATTTTTCCAAAATTCCCTTAAAGCACCTCGCCACCCTCTCCACAGCATTATCGAATAATATGGTCTCATCAATTATCTACTGATGCATGACAAGTATCCCACTTATGATCTACACCTCTTCCACTACACCAAGTTCTTGAGATAGATATTCCAAGGGCCTCTACCATTATGATGAACAAAAAGGGGGAGATGGGGTCCCCTTGTTGTAGCCCTTGTGAGGCATTGAAGAAGCCCTTTGGAGATCCATTCAACAGTACAAAGAATTTTGGTCATGTAATCCACCCAAAAATCCAATTCAATTGTTCCTTGTTAAATCTAAAGGCCTCAAAAATCTTTAAAATTAAGCACCAATTAACCTTATCATGTGCCTTTCAAATGTCAAGCTTGATCAACATGGCTTACTTTTTTGTTGTTTGTATGGAGTGAATTTCTTCCTAAGCAATTATAACACCATCAAGGATCGATCTGTCGAGAACAAAACTGGTTTACTCTTCCAAAATGATGTCTCGTACTTGATTTTCTTTATCCTATTTGCCACTAGCTTATCTAGGATCTTATAAATAGTGTTACACAAAGTGATCGATGTATATTCTTTGAGGGACTCTAGATTTTCCTTCTTTGGGATTAAGGCTATGAAGGTGTTGTTAATCTCTTTAAGTACCCTTCCAAAACTTCTGGAGTCTTCAATTTCCTCAGTTACATCCTTGCCCACTATGTTGTAGCACTTTTGGAAAAAGCCCATGCGAAAACCATCTAGGCCCAAAGCCTTCTCTAGGTGGAGTTGGAAAAGTACCTCTTTAACTTCTTGCTCCATAAATTTGTTGTTCAACATGATGTTTTGTGCTTGTGTAACCATTTTAGGGATGCAATCAAGGATTTCTTGTTACACTCCAAGGTTAGACCCGAACCAATTGTTCAAAAGATTATTGAAAAACTCCACCATGGTTGTCTTCACATCCTCTATTTTTTCTAAAACCCTTCCATTCATAGCTTTAATTATTTTTATTCTATTGACCTCCATGTGTATCTTACTCAAATTATGGAAGAATTTTGTATTCTTGTCTTCTACAGTGAGCCATAATTCTCTAGACATCTGTCTCCAGAAAATCTCTTATTTTTCCAAGACTTCATTCATTTTCTTTAACAACTCTGTCTCTTCCATGAAGCGGTGATTTTCCATCCTGTTTTTTATTACATTTCTCTGACAATTCCACCAGAGCCTCCTCTATTTTTCTCTTTTCCTCGAATATATTTTTAAAGCAATCTTTATTCCAACACTTGAGATTTTGTTTAATTACTTTCAGTTTGGTGACAATGTTAAACATATTTGAACCCCTAGGCTTGCACTCCTCCCACCAACACTTTATGAGATGAAAAAAGTTTGAGTCCCTATACCACATGTTTTCAAACTTGAATGGACATCTTGTTGAACCCCTTTCCCCAACATTTTCTAGGGCAATAGGGAAGTGGTCTGAACTCGAACCAGGTAAAATATTGCTCTCCATTCTGGATGGAAAGAGACTTAGGGCACCTTTGAATAGGAATTTGTCTAATTTTTCTACTATGCTATAGAACCCACTCCTCCTATTTGTCCAAGTATATTATATGTTTCCCATTTACACATCTATCAACATATTTCTTTTTGCAAAGCATTCAAAATCCATCTAAGACTGTAGCTTCTTGCCACTCCACTTTTTTCATCTAACATTTTAAAGATTGCATTAAAGTCCCCACCCAATACATAGTAATCAAATGTTGATTTTCCACAAATATTATCCAATTCATTCTATACTTTCCTTTTTGAATGTAGTTATTAGGCCCATATACATTAACCAGTAGAAAACTTAGATTAGAGGTGAAACTTATTACCTTACAAGCAATCCAAAATATGCTTGCATCCACCTCAACAAGGGAATTTTATGGTTTCCAAAGGATAAAAATCCCACCATTCTCCATAGTTTCATCTTCTTACCAAAGTTACTCCTGTCCTATTCTCCGAGCTTAGTTTCTTGCAACATGCAAATGTCCACCTGCATTGATTCCACCTGTTGCCTAATTAGGCATCACTTGTTAGGGGCATTTAAGCCCCTAATATTCAAATTCATTATTTTCATGGTTGTTCAGGAAGGGCATCGCCCTTCCCTACTTTTAGCATCTCGTTTATCTTCAATTGCCCATTTGCTTCTCCATCCCATTTAAGCTTTTCTTGGTTAGGGATTCTCCCCTGCCTTTTGCATTCCCTATAGTCAGGAGAGGATTTAAGAGTATCCTTCTGGCCAATTCCTAATTTTTGAATCTCACCTTGCTCCGATAGTGATACTCCTTGCCTTTTACATATTTTTTGAACCAAGATCGTATCCTCTTGATCAGAGCCAACATTTTCAAGAGGCGGCCCATTAATCCAATCCTCAAATAAGTCGTCATCACCAATATTGAGCAATCAGCTCTTGGCAGCCTTGGCCAATTCAACTAGCTTTGTTCCCACCTCCATAAGAGAGTTTAGGTCCTCTTCTTTAACCTTGTTTCCTAGGAAATCAATGGCTTTTTCCACTTTCTGTTTGATCTCCTACTTTTGATCTTCCAACACCCCTTGTTTCATTGGGCACACATCCAACCTAGTAGCACCCTCTAGCCCTACTACTCTGTCCTCATGAGCCCACATTGATGGACCCTTCGATGTTGTCTCCTTTGAGGAGCCATCCATGCCACCTTGATTTTGGGTAGGGGTTGCAAATTCTTGATTTTCTATTGATGATTGCTCATGCCAACCTATTGTTCTTACCAAAGAATTGTTAGGGTTGAATCTAATGTCAAATTTTGCACCCAATTCCCCCACTTTGTGAAGATTTCAATCTCCTACCATGTTTGACTATTTGGTTTGCTCTTGATGCAAATTTTGATATACGTGTTGATACCATCCTAAATCTAACCATTCCTTTACACACACATATTTTCCCAATTAGTTTCCACTATCTTCCAGGATTCCTAGGGTTAAAAGTTCCAATGGGATATTTGGAAACTTATACCAGTCCTAGATCCTATCCATTATATGATATCATGGGTCAAAGCATAGCCTTCATCTGCATATATAGAAACTGCAACTATCCATGATCTAGATTTAGTTCTCAATTTCCTCCCTGATGCTCTCCATAGGGAAGATTACCATAAAATAGCCCTGCAACAAGGCTTTAAACTCCAAATATTCCCCCCATTTCCCATGCCACCACCTCATGAAGCTATCCCAATTGAGTCTCATTCCATACCACCTAACTATAAGCCCCAAACTCTCTAACTGTTCCTTCTCCGCCTAGAGTTGAATTGAGCTCATTACCATGGTTCTCATGTGGCTAGTGCTTGACCTACTGATGGTGCCACCATGGCTTCTAGATTCCTCTGGCTGTATTCTCCTTGTCAGAGGGCAAGCACTTTTCACTTTACCCATACACCCTAGGTCCATTTCTTGGTAATGATCCCCTCTAGGATTTTGCATAGTGGGTCTTGTCCCAATATTTTTATTAGTCCTTCTATTGTCTCCTTGTTGATGCCCATGATTCCTGAATTTGTTATGTCATTGCCACCCCCATATTCCATTCCACCCATTAGGGTGTCTTTGAAAATTTGAATTTTTCCACCCATTATGTTGCTTCTAGGGTTATTTATTCGCTGGATTTCGTAGCTAATCTAGGGTAACTTTCATTTCTACCTCATGCACCTAGTTCATCTAATTGTTGCTTTCACCCTTCGCCTCTTCTTGTGTCTTCTTAGCCGCCTCTTGTCCTTCAATACCTTCACTGAAGATCTCCAAACCTGTTAATTCTTGCTCTTGCTCCACTTCCACTTGCATCATCCTTTTAAATGTTTGCATAATTATTGTTATTATTAATATAAAATATTACTATTATATTATATCATGATTATTATATTATTTTTTTATTATTATTATATTATACATGTTTATAGTTAGGGTTAGGGTTAGGGTTTAATATTAGTGTTAATGGTAGGGTTATCTATGAGTTAGGATCAAGGATAAGATTAGGTTAGGATTATGATATACTTACCCTAATCCTAATTGTAGCCCTAACCCTATTTCTCAAAATGAGAACCATAATACTAACCCTAACCCTATTTCTCACAACCCTAATCTTACACCAAAATCTAACCTTAACCATATTCCTAACCCTAATCTAAACTCTAACCCAACCCTAACTATAACCCTAATACTAACTATAATTGTAACCCTAACCCTAACCCTAACCCTAACCGCTATTATAATCATAACCTTATCCCTAACCCTAACCCTAATCCTAACCCTATTTCTCATAACTTTGTAACCCTAATCCTAAACCTAACCATAACCATGATTTCAATCCTAACCCCAACCATTTTTGTAACCCTGCCCAAAGCATTTTTCTACAACCTTATCCTTAGCTGAACATTAAAAATATCGCTAACCTTTTTCCCTTTTTAAACTAATTGAAATCTAACCCCAATTGTTTTTCAACCCTAACCCTATTCCTAAACCTTATTTAACCCTAACCTAAACCCTAAACTCTAAACCAAAATCGTAACCCTAACCCCAACCCCAATCATAATCGTAACACTAATGTTAACCCTAACCCTATTTTTCATAACCTTAACCCTAATCCTAACCCTTCCCTAACCCTAAATTTAACCTAACTCTAACCATAACCCTAACCCTTACCCTAATACTATTCCCAAACCTAACCCTAATCCTAACCCTATTCCTAACTCTAACCCTAGCCTTAACTCAAACCCTAACCCTTAGCTTAACCCTAAACCTATTTCCCATAACCCTAACCCTAACCCTAAACCCAACCCTAATTCTAACACCAATCCTAATGTAATGTCCCCTTCTAGGAAATTCCTAATTTTAGGCTTGCAAAACAATAATAATCACTAAAAATTGATATTGGTAATAACAAACTTATCAACTTTATGGTTATATTTAGATTAATACATAAAATATTATAATATTGGGAGCACTACATCATAGCTAAAACATTATAATATTTAAATCTATAGTTCATATCATTATCAATATTTGTATTCAAAGGCATCTTAAAATCATTAATGATTATTTCAAGGCATGTTCCTATAGCCATCCATATTGGCAATTCACTTGAAGTGCTTGTGAACCACAATCTCAAGGATGGTGGTCCTTGTATTGTGAGAGCATGAGTGGATCCTCATCCATCCCTCTTAGGGTGGCATACTTGAGAAGACTCTCAATCCCAAGAGCACCCATTGACCTCATGACCCACAAACATGGCAGGATCTTAGGTCCACTCCATCCCTCAATCCACCTTGGAGGCGCACCATCTTCCTTGATCGAGCCCAAGAGCACTCATTCACCTCCCTACCCACGAGAATGATAAGAGCTCTATTTCATCCATCTCAAGTGGCATGCTTGATAAGATGCATGAATATTGACTTCCTCAACAAGCTCAAAAGAACTTATATGCATCCCAACCCATAAGCGTTGCATCTCAGGGTGGCGTGCTTGATGAAGGAAAGTTCGATACTTCATCCTATTTGAAAAAAAATTATATATAAATTCAAAATAGATTGCTAAAAGAATATACTATATTAATTGGTAATAAAATATCATTATGCAGTTATGATATATATATAGTTATTCCTAATTTATATTCTCAAACTTACTTCCCAATAATATTCTTGTTAAAAACAATATTCATTTCCAACAAATATCTTAGGTTTCTTACTTTCCTTTTTTCTAATCTTATTCCTTCATTTGATGCCCTCTCCCAAGAAAATGAACTCCCTTTTCTATCTTCATATATAAAGTAAATGATGCACCCTTTGGAACATAAATCTCCTTTCCAAAGGTCATGTCTTTTTGTTTAAACTTAATGTTGTTTTGTTTTGTTCCCAAGTGTTGCCTTTGTTTCAATTCTTTAATTTGTTGTTTTAAGAAATGAGTGTTTCCTTTAATAATGAACATTAATTTAAGTACTGAGCATTTCCTTTAATAATGATCATTGCCTTGCTCATCACTACTTGTTTTGGAAGGTAATTGTTGCATGTTTAGGTGGGGGCCCTGGCATCTAACTCTAACCCCAACCTTGCTCGTAACCTTATGCATAACCCTAATTGGAGCATTAGTCCTAACACCAACCCTAACCCTAACCCCAACCCTAACCCTAACCCTAACCCTAACCATAGACCTAAACCTAACCTAACCATAATCCAAATCCTAACCCCAACCATGTCCCTAACCCTACCCCAAACATTTTTCTAGAAAACTAACTATAGCCAAACATGAAACATATCCCTAACCCTTTCTCTTTTTAAACTAATTGAACATTAACCCTATTTGTATTTGAATGCTAACCCTTTTCCTAAACCTTATTTAACCCAAAACCTAACCCTAAATAAATACTAACCCTAACTAAAAAAAATAGTACCTCTTATATAACCATAACCTTATTTTTTTCACATACAAAGGTATCCCTATTTATAACACTAACCCTATCCCTAAACCCTATTCCTAACCCTAAACCATAACCATAATCCTAATCCTAACCTCAACCATTTTCGTAACCCTACTTGAAGAATTTTTTTAGAACATTAACCTTAGTAGAATATTAAACATATCCCTAACCATTTCGCTTTTTAAACTAATTGAACTTGTTGGTTATTTTTAATGAACCAAGCTTATCTCATCAATTATCTATAAATGTGCCAGATTCAATTGTCAATAACTTTGAGGGATTAGCCAATGAACATGTGAAATATTGCTAGGATTTCCCTCTACACTTTGGGCTCTACAAAACTCGAGAGGGTGATCCCTACAATGTATGTTTATCTGTAATCTTGTGCCAATTATCATATACATTATAAATTTAACAGATGAATTCTCCTTTAATTTCTCAACAGATCAAAACCTTAAGGATCTAGCTAATCCTTATGATAATATAACATTAAATCATGAGAAAGTGTATGTTTTTATCATAACTTACATTTACATAGAAAATGAAGATTAAACTTGTCTTGAATGTAGTTGCTATGAAAGATATATGAAACTGTAACATAACATGACCTATTATGACCAATGTCTTATCCTAGGGCGGAGAATCCTAAATCATGTAATTTAAAACATCTAAAAACATTATTCCTATCATAAAAAATCTTATCATTGGTGCCTTACACCATTGATACTCAAAAACTAAACCAACAATACTTAATTATCCATGCATACATTCACACAAACTTGTATCCATGTTAAAACAAATTTAACTCATTCTTTGAACAAGTGTATTAACCATGAATAAACATTCAAAGGAAAGACAATGAAGATGAATATAAATAATCTTTGATTTATTTATATTCATAATCTATGCAAAGTATACAATGGATAATTTTGGCCTTGAATATTTTCCATTTATATTTGAAAATATGACAATACTATTATCAACATTCACCACAACAAGACTCAAAACTCTTCAAAACCTAAAACAGGCTCATCCTTCTATTTATCTAGACCTGGTTACAAAATTCTCTAAGATTGATTAGCTAACCACCAACTCAATTATCCATGAATTCTCTTTTATAAAAAAAAGGGAGCAAAACAAGCTTGGGGCTATTTGACACGTGGCACATTTTCATTTGACATTCAGTACATTTTTAAAAAACTGTTATAAATGCAAAACCCAAGGGGGAGTATTCATTTAAGAAAAAATTCATTTTCTATTTGTCGATGAAAATACTTCTTGCCTTCCAAAAAGATTCCAAGTTGATTAAGACATTCTTTCCACAAGAAAAAACACTTTCCACATGCTCTCCAAAATTGCAAGACTTAAAACATGAAAGCACTAAAATAGGGAAAAATAAAATAATGACCACATTAGCCAGTTGTCATCAACACATTTGAATGGAGGAGGGAAGAATATTTGAACATAGATACATCATAGGCTTAATCTATTTTTTTTTTGAGCCATGCATTGTATTCCTCCTCACTAGGCCATACAGTATCTAACAATTTCTGAACCTTGGCATCATGTGCTTTATATCTGGCATCAACTATGACTCTAGCTTCCTTGACAAATGCATCCATATGCACTTCAATTTTAAACAACTCATAAATTGTGGTGTTCAAAATTGTCATATCAGGTTTTGTAGCAACATTTATAAACTAAGAGAAATGTTTAAGGAGGTCTCCAAACTCTATTTTCCAAGTGTTAAATCTTTCACAGTTTCATCTTCATTCAAAATATTGGGCACACAATTTCCCTCCATTTCTTTGAACATTTTTATTTTTCCCTGCAACTGCACCCCCAAATTTCCATGAAATCTTATTATCTCACCAATTAATCCAATTGCTTTGATTAATTCAGGAAAGTGAGTTGGTGCTTTAGGATCATCCTTCATAATGGGTAGCATTTATTGGAGAGCATTAGCTTTGACACTCTATTTACTCTAGGTATCTTGAAGAGCATCTTGTACCTTAATATGCTTTTGGTGAGCTTCATGTATGTTCTTGTACACATCCCAAACATTATCTATTTTGAGTTGCATCCTAGAAATTGTGTGCCTTAGAATGTCATCAATCATATCCCTAGCAATCTTGACTATCTCAACCTTAGCTTTCGATTCATTTTCCTTGGATGTCTGTAACTCCTCTTTCAATCCTTTAACTCTCAAAGATAATGTATCCTTTTCTTGGGAGGATAAATTAGAAGGGGAGGTTGGGGATGAAAAATTATTTTGTGCTTGGCTTGTGTGAGCTACAATGGCTCTCATTTTATTATATTCATCAATCAACTTATTGTGTTTATCAAGAAGTCTATCATATCTCTCTTGGGAGATCTTAGCAGTATCTGCAGTTAACATGACAACATGCACTGTTAATTTGGTTGCCTAGATTGGAGTCATCTCTGTAGCTCTTCCAATTATTAACTCACCATTAATCTCACCAATGAACTTTATCAACCTTGGTTTACCATAATTTGGTGTTGTAGACAAAATTGCAAGAGTGTGCAAATTGGGACTGAAACCAAAAAAAAAAACCCTATTGTCAAATTGTTCCTCAGAGAGTGAAGCCTCTAGATCACTCCTCACAACATCTAGATAAATGGCCAAGGTGAGATCCCACCCAGGCAATATCATAACACCACTTTCTTTTACAATTCTCCTTGCATCTAGGGGTTTCATTGCAATAATATCCTTCATCAACTCTTCCTAGATACCTTTATCTCAACCTCTTCATGCTATGAAGGGTCCATCTCTGCTTTGGCCTTTTTAATTTTCTCCTTTATCTCATTTCCTTTCATTTCAATAACAAAATATCTGAATTCTTTTGTTTGGATGAAAGCATCATCATTCATGAACTCTTTGCATGATTTTACCCTTACATCATCATCTTCATCCTCATTGCATTCCAAAGGCACAATCCTATCATCAAGAATTTAAGGTTCCAATGCATCACCAATCACTAGAGAAGGAAACCTATGTTCCACCTCTTGTTCTATGAGAGCGTACTCTATTGATTGATTCTGCATGTCATCTCCCTCCCCCTATTTTGTATCAACACATTCAACTAGAGGGCATGCAATTGGCTCATCACCAATTTCAATAGGTTGCATTTGTGCATTGTGGGTAGAGGACTGACTTGGTTAGCTTCTTTGTTTTTCCTCATGTTCATCCTTAATAAGTGTGGCCTTGTCCTTTTCCTCTGAATTTCTCAAAGAAATTCCCATCCTTAAAATCTTGCAAGACAGTCATTTCCCTTTCATATAAATCCTTAATTTCTTTATATGGGATAACATAGAATGGATTATTTTCTATTGCTTTGTCTTCAATTCTATAGATCATCATCCATTCTTTCTTCCTCTTTGCCACAATTGAATTATAAGGAAAATTCCTTATGACATCCTCACTATATAGAAACAAATGAGAAAAACCAAACCTTCCTTTATCCTTTCTCTTCTTGTCAACAAACCCCTTAGCGTCACAATCTCTCAACATATCCACTCCCATCTTGAGATTATCCAACATGTCATTGAATTTATCATAGCCTTCTTTTAAAGACACACCAAAATAAGAGAAAGAAAATTGTTTAGCAATTATGGAAGCTTTTTTGGAACTTTTGAAGTGCTCCTTATCCATGGCATCCATCTACCACATGATCTCCATGATAGCCAACCTGTCATATACATATATTGGAAAACAATGGGGTTGCACCCTAGCCCCATAAACCCTAAAAACGGTGCAATGAGGATGTAGATACCAATCATCCCAGCTATGGTTAAATTGAGTTCCTTCCTTGAACTCTAAGGGCCATAAAATTTCCTTCATCCTCTTAGAAATTCTATGTACAAACTTCATCTCAAGCTACTCCAAAAAAACAAATTTGAAACCATTGCAAAAACCAACATAATTTGAATGTGGGCAATTTTGATCCCAAATATGTGTCCACATGTAAACAAGCAAATCATTGTCCATTTTAACTTTTTCCCTCAAATTCATAAAATTCCTGAAAACCTTTTTACTTTCCCATAAGAGCATATTTATCAATAGGGAATAATATTTGAAACCAAGTGGAGGTTTCCTATCCTTCAAATCAACAAATTCCTTATGCATTTATTCAATAATGTAGCCTGCATAGTCAAATCCTCTATTCTGATACTTGTGTTGAATTTCCATCACCATCACCATTAAAGGAACATTCTTTCTGATATCATATTTTTTTCCAAGAACTTGAAAAAGGAGTAATTGGTGTTCTTGAAATAATCTTTGAACTCATGACAATCATTTGGCTCCACATCCTTAGGACCAAACCATACTTCTTTCTTTCCTTGATCTTCCCTCTTATGTTTTGGCAACAATTGTCTCTGGTATCCATACTTATCCTTCTCATATTATTGAAACAAGTCAGCCAAGTTAATGGAGAAAGTTGCAGAGGGATTGAGTTTGAATATTTCAACAATCTTACTCAGAAATATCTAACATTCTGCGCCCTTGTGTATCCTTGATGGTCCTATCCTAAGGATCATAACACTTAGCCAATTCCAATAAGTGATCCACCTCCACAAAAACATTTGGCACAACCAATTTCCCAACATCACACTTCCACAGATGAAAAGTAGGGCACCTAGAAAACTTTCTGTTGTAAGCATATTAAAACAACTCCTGCCCACTTTGAGGAACAACAGTCTCCTCAATTATAAATTTCAAAACTAGCAAGTGCAATGTGAGGACACTCTCTCCTATTGGTCATTTCCCAACTAGTTTGGCATCAATCAATTTAAATTCACCCTCCATGAAACAAGTGTAATCTCCTTTTTGACCCTTCTTTCTCTCAGAAGTTTTTGATGCCTCTAGCTTAGGCTTTGCAGCCTTAGCCCTTTTCTACTTGGGTTTGACATTTGGATTTGAGGGTTCACTAGCTAGGGTTTCCAATTCAAATTTAAACTAGGGCTTTAGCTTATAAAAAATTTGTAGAATTTTCAAACTAAAGTAAACAAAAAGCCCCCCTTTAGTTTTTTGAACTAAATCATAGCCTATGAGGTTTTCCCTTACAATATAGAGAAATTTTTCTAAACCTAATCTCAATAAAATTCTACCTTCAAACCTCTTTTACCCCCTAATTCTATTTCTTTGAAAATTTTGCATAGAGGAGTTTTCAATTCACTTACCTGAGAAAACAAGCACTTTGTTCATCTAAAGCTCTTGTTTTCCCTCATGCTCCTGAATTCTTGTGAAAATAGTGAAGAATTGATCAATTCACCTCTTTAATGGCCTTAGGATTGAGAAGATTCACCATTAATGGTGAAAGACGACTCATGCGAGTGAACTTGAATGCTTTGATAGTTTAGTCATTCATGTTTGAATTTCAGCCATTGATCCACTTGCTTTAAAACACAATCAATGGATATTTATTACCCTCACAAATTACTTTTTTACTCTTAATGATTCAATCATTTCAGTGAAGAGGTCAATAAGAGTGATGCCTTGAGAAATTGCAACATATGTACCTTTAAAGCAACTGTTGCTTTATTTGCAAATCCATCGCTTATCGCTATTGTGTTCATCACTTTCCATTCTAAATTCATGATGAGTTGATACCTAACAATGGGAAGAATATTTGAGAGAATATTCACACAAACCCATTGCTCCTCACTATTAGGCCTTTGATATGAGGAAAGAAACAATGATATGAAGAAGCCTAGTAATGGGGAGAACATTTGGGAGAATATTCTTCAAACACCCATCGCTTATCACTCAAATGGTATGAAACTTCAATATAAATTTGTGATACAAGAAAATAGCACAATGTGTTGAAACCTACTCAGCCTCCTTCAAACACACATTTTTACATTTTTAAACTCATCCATCGCTCATCACCTTTTGAACTGGAGCAATGAATATACAATAGCAATGTATTAAGTCAAATCGATGGACAAAGATTAATACATGCGTCCAAATTGAAATAGCCCATCACATATCGCTCTTTTGAAATGAGCTAGCAATAAGTAAATTGTGATAGGTGATAAGAGGTTTAGTAGACTATTGTGCATCGTGGTTAGGTCAACAATGAGCAATAAGCACTAGCGATAAGGGTTTACAAGCAATGCATTGAAAAGTTGGGCCATTGCTCATCACCAATATGGAAACAACAGCGTTGACACATTTGAGATGTGAAGGAAGTGAGCAATGCAAAGCGAATACATTCCATCGCTCATCGCTACTATAAAATCAATGGTTTAGAGATAAGCCCAATAAGTGATGAGTCGTGCGATGGGCTAAGATTTTAGTCTTCAGAATTTAGCACATGCTTAAAAGGTTGTTTTGAAAGGGGGCTACCTAGGCATGATGGGGAAAAAGGACTTAAGGAAAACCCAAAGCATATACACAACTTAGGATAAAAGGAAAATAATTTCATGACCCCAACATTATAAAATAACAGATCCTCAGATCAAAATAAAAAAAAATTCAAGTGACAAGACAAATGGTAACCCTAGACACATGGGGTTGGTCATTACACAAATTTAATAAATCAAGAGGTAACTAATGCAACCAAAAATTGACACCAATAGTTTAATATAGAATTAAACCAAAAGAAAAAGGATTATAGAGGAGGAGCAAGGCGTTTAATAAAACCTAATATTTCAACATAAAACCCTAACTCTTGGCAACACTGCAAAACCCAGGCCCATTAGATCAAGTCATAATTTTTTTGTAGGGTTCCACCAATGGCTCACGCTTGGGGATGCATGCCTTTTGTAGGCATGGCGAGACTCTATATCTCATGGTTGAAGCTGACAAAACCCAGCGAACAAAAACTAGGAAAAGCTCGAACAAGGTAGACAAAACAAACTAAAGCAAAAACACACCAGACCTATATAGAATATACATAATTCTACAGTGTACATGGAAAAGAAACACACCTCAAGAGAAGTATGATTTCAAGAATTGTCCATGTACTAGAAGTTTGAGAAATTCTCCAATTAATTTTTACAAAAAGTAGGAATCTTCACCACGAGTGTTTGATATCAGATAAGGACCCAACCACAATGCATCAAATTTTCCATGTTTACCCTTGTGCTCTAGAATTCCACATCATCACCATGTTTCCTACTTTAAACTTCCTGGGAGAAGCCTTTTTTCATACAAATGCTTGACTTGCAGCTACATTTTAGCATTTTTACTCTAAGATTCTCTTCTTGTCACATCCAACTCTATAAGAGCATCAACACTGTGTTGCATTTCATCATAGAAATCTCCATCATATTCCTGAAAAAAAATTATGCATCTTCAACAAGTTGTTCTAAGGAAACTTTGCATCCAAACCATATACCAAACCAAATGGAGAATATCCTATAGCCTTTTTTACAGTAACCCTACCAGCCCAAAGTGCAAGCTTCAATTTTGAGTCACATGCCTTCTTATTTTTCTCAATCACCTTTTTGATTATTGTCATTAAACTTTTATTACTTGATTCAACCTGACCATTTCCTTGTGGATGATAAGGAGAAGAATATGATACTTGGATTCCATGATTATCACAAAAATCCCTAAATTCATCTTATTTGAAACACATGGCATTGTCAAAAATAATCCTTTCTAGGACTCCAAATCTAATCAAGATGTTGTTCATCAAAAAATCAACCACAACCTTGCTTGATGCTTTCTTTTTGTGGATCACTTCTACCCATTTTGTAAAATAATCAGTGACAACAAGAGTGTCCCCCACTATATTTCTCAGAGATCTCACCAATGAAATCAATAATCCATTGTTGAAAAGGGGCTTGGACTGAAATTGCTTTGAGTGGAAAATTTCCTAAGAATTTGAGCTTTCCTGAAAACCTTTGGCAAGCATCACAAGTTCTTACACATTTGTGGGAATCTTTGAACAATGAGGGCCAACAAAATCCCGCTCTTAATTTTTTTAGGGCAATTATCATTTCCATGTAATGGCCTCCACAAACTCCACTACGCATCTATGTTAGAAGTTCCAATGCTTTCTTACCATCAACACACTTAAGTAACACACCTTCTATACTTCTCCACCAAATCTCATTGTCAATGATTACATACTTAATAGCCTACAACTTTAGGGTCCTTTTTTCATTATCTATCATTCCCTCGGGGCATTGCATAGTTTGCAAATACTGGACAATATGTTTGTACCAACCACATGTTTGCATATCACATATTCATGCAAAAACTACACATTTTGTCTAATTTATTTGGTTGGATTTTAGGTTGGTTTCATCCATCAACTTAGCTAAACCCTATCCTCTCACTAACTTGGTGATTTGGACATCTATATTAAAATCTTGGATTCTATTAATCCATCTACACCTTATGCCTATGAATTCTTGCTGAGTGAAGATATCTTTTAGTGCAACACTAGGGACATAAGCAATGATTGTAGCTCCCATTAAATAAGTCCTGAAATTTTTCATTGCTTTGACCAATGCATAACCCTACTTTTTTGTCGTTCCATATTTGAGTTTTGTGGCCTGCAAATATTTGTTGAAAAATGCAATAGGTTGCTCAAAACCTTCCTCATTTTTCTACAGCAGTAAAACAACAATTATGTGAAATGATGCAAAGGAAAAAATATGCATTGGCTTGGAGAAATATGGAGACTTCAACACTATGGCCTCCTTTATAGCTTTTTGATACTCTTGAATTCCTTACTAGGTTCTTCACTCCAAGTTACCTTTTTCTCCTTTCTTTAAAATTTTGGAGATTGGATGGGTAATCTCTACAAAGTTGGTCACAAATATCCTTAAGAAATTGATCTGTCCAAAGAATGATTGGATAGCTTTGACATTCTTTGGCTATGGGATTTTATCTATTGCATCCACTCTCTCAGGATCAATTCTTGTTCCTTCTTTTAATACAATATGACCAAGCAACTTTCCTTCTTCCACCCCAAGCACACATTTTTTGGGATTCAGAGATATTCCATATTCAAATGCCTTGGAAAATATCTTCTCTAGGTGCATACAATGGTCTTCTTCTTTCTTGTTGTATGTTGTCAAATCATCTTGATAAACTGCTAAGAAGATATCAATAAAATCAGAAAATGCCACATCCATAGCCCTTTGAAATGTAGCACCTACATTTGTTAGGCCAAAAGGAATCTTAAAATAAACATAAGTGCCCCAAGGAGTAGTAATTTAGTCTTATATTGCTCAGACTCCTTAACCACCACTTGGTTGTATCCATAAAATCCATCCATCATAGACGGAAGCTCACAGCTAGTTACCTTTTGTATCATGGCTTCCATATTGGGTAATAGATAGTTGTATTTTAATGATGATACATTTAGATTTCTCAAATCTACACAAAGTCTTATATCACCATTCTTCTTCCTCACTAGCACTAAGCTAGACACCCATGTAGAATGCCTAATTGTTTTAATGATACCAACTTCTCTTAACTTGACCAATTCTTCTTACATCTTAGGTGCCAATGTAGGATTGATTGGATTTTCTTTTTCCTAAAAGGCTTGGCATCAAATTTTAAGGGAATTTCATTCTAAAAAAGTTCTTCCCTATAGGCCTTTAGTTCATCATAAGACCAGGAAAACACATTTTTGTATCTTCTTAACAAAGCAATAAGCATTGTTTTGACCTAAGGTTTCATTTTCTTTCCAATGTAGACTTTCTTCGAAGCATTTGTTGAGCTAAGGTTGACCTCTTCCATATCCTCCTTATGAGTAGATGTTTATTTGGAATTGGTCCTGTTAGGGCCATCAAAGACCCTCTCTAGAGAAAGTAACCCCTTTGGGATTTTGTTGGTTTTCAACTGAATAATTTCATTACCAAATATTGTTTATTTTCCATCCACTTCTTTCACAAAAGCTCCAAATTCAATCTCTTCACCTTCATACTCATCCACACACTACAAGAACCTTAAAATATTCTCATCATCATTAAAAACCTGTAAGTTCCATATATTATTAGGAACTAAATGTCTTTTCTGCACTTCAGATTTTGAAATTCCTGCAAAGGTAATGTCATTTGGTCGAAGTGCAATATTGGCAAGCAAATTTTCCACCTGATTCTTACTCCTGTCCAATCAATCAATACGAAAAGCATCAAATTGTTCTAATGAGTCCCAAATAGCATTCCTATACTGTTTCAACCTATTATTCTTTGATATATATTGATCTAACTTGAGAAACAACAAGCTATGAATCTCCAATAACCCTTAACTTCCTAATCCCATGTTTCTCAGCTAGTCTTAATCCTAGTATCAAAGCTTCATATTCAACTACATTAGTTGTACATGCAAATAATAAGGAAAATGAAAACTTAAAAGTTCTGCCACTAGGGGAAATAAGTATCACCCCTGCACCTGCTCCTTCCTTTGAGAAAGCACTGTCAAAACACATGCTCCACATTTCATCATTGTTTTCTTGTTGCAAAACTTCCTTTTCAAGGGGTACAAGTTGTCTATCCTCTTCTTCTTGTAATTTTTCAACTCTGAATTTGTCAATACTGGTATCCACAAAGTGAATTCTATCCTCTTAATCCATAAATTCAATCATGTGCAGAGCTCTTGGATCCCTCACAGGCTTAATGTATTTTCCCTCAATTGGAAATGTGGCAAAATACATGTCACACTGCATGTTGCCTCCCATGGAAGCACTCCACTTTCTTCACAATATCATACCATAATTGGGTGGGATATCCACCACAACTATAGTCATAATGAATTGCTTGTCTGGGAAAGCAACCATTTTGTATGGGAGATCTTTAATCACTCCTATGACTGGGATTTCTCTTGAATCCATGGAATAGCATTTCCATAGGCATAATTTATCTTCAAACCCATCTCCTTCATGATTTCTATTGACATGATGTTAGATGAATCTGTTGAATCAATCATACAATTTTTTAGAAGCTTACCATCAACAATCAAAGTCACACAAAAAGGATCAATATTTCTTGGGCAAGCTATGATAGTACTGCCCAAGTATATCTAAGGGATCTCACTAATTGATCCCTCCACTTCTTCTTCAATCACTTTATTTCCACTCACTTTAGGCCGAGTAGACACCATTTTATCATCACAAGTTGTAGTAGCACCATTAATAAGGGACATTTCCTTTTGTTTATGTTCTTCAATTCTCATCATCTCCATTAATGGGATTGTCACCTTGACTTGGGAAAGTAACTAAAACATGTCAACAAGATTGCACCTAGGTAGTTCATAAGGCACTACACTCTGCTCCTCAATCTTGTCCATTTTTTGCTCACATTTCTTCTCAACCTCTTTCTTTTCTTGTTTCCTTTCCTGCTCTACATTTGACTTTTGAGTCCTTGATTTTACAATTGAAGAAACAATCTCATCATTTTTCTTGGTTGTGTTGTCTTTCTTAGCCCAAATCTTAGGTCCTTGATTTTCCTTGGCTTTGATCTCACCCTCTTTACCATCTGCCTTAACTCCCTACCTTTTCTGCATTTTTCTCTTTGATGAACATGTTGCCCTGATTTCCTTGGTCACACTAAATATATTTCTTAAGTTGTAAGTGTTTCTAGCCTTCACAACCAATGCTACTATCATTCTTTGATATTCCTCATCAGAGGGTCTTCTTAGAGACACATTCATTTCATTTGTCTCCAAAGCACAAACATTATGCTTAGTGTCGTCATCTTCATCAAGAAAAATTTGTTGATGATAAGTATATGATTTTTTCCTCTGATTGTCAACATCAACATCATGTGATTCTTCATCTAAAGAACATTCTTCTTCAGCAAAATATGATCTGTGCATAAGAACATGTATTTCTTCACTATTTTCTTGAAGTGACTCATAATCATCAGACTTGTTTTTTCCTTCTTCAAAAGAAATTTCCACTGAACATGTTTGAGAAGCATGTGGAAATTGGAAAACAATACACCAAGGCATATCATCAGCAAAATTTATAGAGTTCTTCTATAGTGGATCAGGGGGAACTTTTCTCTATGCATTCTTTTGAGTATTCTGAATTGGATTTCCATTATACCAATTGGTATTATAGGGATGATCTTGTAGCCTAGGGGGTTTCTCAGTCCCTTTTCTTGCCTAGAAAGTCTATAATTTATATCCTTCAAGGAGTTTGCAACTTTATCCAATTTGTCTTCAAGGGAAGATCCCTTTTCTACAAAACTTCTATCTTCTTTCTTTGGATTCTTTAAGATTTTAACACCATCTCTCCTCCCTACCTTGCCTGAGGCTTTCCTATTACTTTCAATGTGTAATGCAATATTGAAGGCATCCCTCAAGGTTTGAGGATCCTTGTTTCATAGAAGATAACTCATTTTTTAATTAAAGGCATTACAATAGTTGACCAAACACACATTATCATTCAACCTCAAGTCAACAAGAAGTTTGTTCATTGCTTTCTGAAATCTGGTATTGAAATTAGAAACCATTTCATTTGAACCTTTACAGATATTGTTAAATTCATTCAGCATGAATCTTTGATCGGTTTTATCTCCATAGTGTTCTCTAAATATTCGTTTAAACTCCTCCCATGACCCAATGCTTTCTGCTAGAAAAGATTTATTCCATTCCTTAGCATCTTCAATAAGTGACTACATAAAGAGTTTCATCATAACATCTTCAACCTCTACCTCAAATAATCCATCATGTTAACAAATGATCTTAAGTGATCCTCACCACTTATTGCATTATTCCCAGAGAATCTAACTAGTACATTTTTGATATCATAGAGAGTTGGTTTGGGTAA
This sequence comes from Sequoia sempervirens, assembly GCA_007258455.2. Lineage (NCBI taxonomy): Eukaryota > Viridiplantae > Streptophyta > Pinopsida > Cupressales > Cupressaceae > Sequoia > Sequoia sempervirens. Next base: position 16,781,200 of record VDFB02322083.1, on the reverse strand, counting down.
CCAGGTATCCCAACAAAGTATAATTTTTTGTATCTATCCACTTGCATAGGTATTCTAGTGAACCAATCTCTCTGATTATCATGAGATCCATTTTCATCTTGGTCACCAAATTGTTTATTGTCTTTTCCATTTCCACCTCCACCACCAGACTGGATATTCTTATCTCCACCACCTTGACCTCCACCACCACTACTACTAGGGATATTTCCACTTGAATAAGTGTTTTGTGGTTGGGGATCAAGAATGGAATGACTAGAGCAAGAGGTTCCTAGGTCTGGAATGGAATTCTTTAGGAATGCAATCTTCTTTTCCATTTCTACATTTCTAGCAAGGATTTGCATCTTGTCCAGTTCCTTTTGTAATTTTTCATTAACCAATTGCAACCTCAAAACTTCTGGATTAGGGGGTGCATTTGATGGAATGGAACTAATTTGAGCACTTGTGGTAGAAGTACTAGTGGATGAGGCACTAGTGTTTGTACTTGTGGTTGCTTTCTTAGGCTGGCCCATAGGCCATTTTCCTATATCTATAGGTTGAGACTTCTTGACAACAACAGAAGGGTCTGAAACTTTGGTTGCTACAATAGAGTTGTTATATGTGCTTGTAGTAGTTATTCCAACAAGAATATTTACCTTATGGTTATCAAAGGTTTCCCTAAAAACTAGTTTAAAGGGATCTTCAGGAAGCGGTTCTTCCTTCACCATTTCTCTCATCTTTTCTACCCTTCTCCTTAGTTGATCTCTCTTTATCATAGAAACCTTTATTTTTTATTTTCTTTCTTTTGCTTGTTTTAATCCTAGCTCCTTAAGTCTCAATTCTTTTTCTCGTAGAGCTTGCATATCATTTTTTATATCTTCTTCATCCTCTAGAGTAACATCAAACTCACTAGGTTCTAGGGTATAATATGTATCATTCAGTGGTTCTCTTTCAAAAGAGTGGTGTGAGGTTCTACTATGTGAACTCCCCCTTGGATTGAAATTATCATCATTAAAGATAGAAGTGCCCTCGGGATTTTCCTTTTTGGTTGGGGAATTAGATTCTTTATCCTAGAATCTCCATGGTTCAAATTCTTTTGGAATTGGAGGATTAGGAATAGGTTGACTAGTGGTAACAGGGGGTTCATTCACATCAAGATTTATTTTATTACTAGAAGGCATACCATATTCAATTGTTTCTTCATTAGCAATTTCATTTAAATTTGCAGATGCAAGATCAAGAGTATTAGCAAACTTACTTGCTTCAACATTTTTTTCTTTCCATGATGACTTCTTACTTCATGGTAGTTCAGATTCCAACTTCTACTCAGGATTATTCTTCATTTTTCTCCTGGTTCCTCTCATGGCTTCAAATCTCTCCTTACAAATATCCCTCACTTTCCTTCTTTGAATTTTTAAATTTTTACTGGAACAAGAGACTTCAAAGTCGCCAGCCACTAAACAGGGAAAGGAAAATATATCATAATTTTGAGAAGCTTTTGTAAATTCATAGAGAACTTTGAACATACCCTAACAAGAAACAGAGAAGTGAGCTATAAATTGAACCATAGGACATATGGATGTAACCTGTAACCTATGATGATATTTTTTATGAATTGTTCTTTAGAAAACAAAGAACAAGGAATTTCATTAACTATGACCGTACATGATCTGACCTAGAGACATTGGACTAGCTTTGTCCCCAGCAAAGTTGTCAATCTGTTGGTTATTTTTAATGAACCAAGCTTATCTCTTCAATTATCTATGAATGTGCTAGATTCAATTGTCAATAACTTTGAGTTATTGGCCAATGAATAGGTGAAATCTTTCTAGGCTTTCCCTCTGCACTTTGGGCTCTGGAAAATCCAAGAGGGTGATCCCTACAACGTATGTTCAGATACTCTTGTGCCAATTATAATATACATTATAAATTTAACAGATGAATTATCCTTTAATTGCTTAACAAATGAAAACCTTAAGAATCTAGCTAATCCTTATGATAATATCACATTAAAGCATGAGAAATTTGATGATATTAGCATGACTTACATTCACATAGAAAATGAAGATTAAACATGTTTTGAATGTAGTTGCTATGAAATATCTAGGAAATTGTAACATAACATGACCTATTATGACCAATGCCTTATCCTAGGGTAGAGAATCCTAAATCATGCAATTGAATAAAAATATTGGATAAGTTCTACACTTTGATTTGGTTATACTTTTCATTTATTTTTAAAACATATTAGTTGAATAATAATATGTAACAACAATTTGAAAATGGTTTACATTTTATGTGAGTCCTTTTACAATCATTTTAAATTTGTTGCTTGTGTATTATTATTAGTATTGAAACTAAATATAAGTTATTTGATGTCCACATATACTATTTATCATTGATCTATGGTGTGTATTTTTGTTACCCTACATACACACATTGTACATTGAGTCAAGTATTGAGATTTATCATTGATTTTTGGTATGGATTGTTGTAACTTTACATAAGTTCTAGCTATATAACAATTTCATTATCCATTAAAAGTTTCCTTTGAACCTATTTTAATTGAGCATACTTTGTTACATCTAAGAGAAGTTTACAAAAGTCATGGTGATGGGTTTTATACCTAGCAAATGCATTGTTTTGATTGTAAATTCTCTTTAAGCCTATATGTACTACTTTAATATAGCTATTTATTATTTTTCAATTATTGGAAGTGAAAACCTATGAGTTTATATGGGAAAATATTTTTTTGGTTGTAGAGTGTCATTAAGTGCATAGACATCACATTTAGTTGTGTTTATGAGTTTTTTCACCTCAAAAGGTAAATTGTTGGGTTTTATAAAGGGAAATCAATATTTTGAACGTAGGATGTCATTAAGTGAATAGGCATCACATTTAATTGTGTTTGGGATCTATTTTACATAATTGGGAGAGTAAATAAATGAGTTAATAAAGGTAAATTAGAGTTTTTGTTTGTAGTTTACTACTGTACTCATTTATATGGCACTAAAAGTTGTGAAAATGCTTTATAAGCTACATATATTAGAATGGATTATTTTGGTAGTTCTATTTTTGAATCAATTATATTTATGTGTATGGAAATATGGAACAATAAAGTAATTTTAAAGTTGTGTGTGTGTGAATAGGTTATTTGAGATGTTGAGTCTACTATATAGTTCATTAAATTGATTCCTTGAATGTAAACTTCATGAAAGTGTACATAAAATGGACTTTAAAGTTGTTAGGGACTGTGGAAAACATTATTTCATGATTATACTAGTAATATAACTATGGAATTGGTTATGAAAAGAATTTTCTTAATCAGCGATATGAATATTATTAGAAAGATATAAAAATTGGCAACCTAGTATAACTATATATCTATTATTTTGATTTAATTATAATTATTTTTTTAGAATTATTTTAAGTGAATGGTTTTATATCAATTTGAGTTTAAAATTAAGTTGATGTAGGAGTTCTCACTTAAATAAACTATCATTTAAGCAAGATTATGTACCTGAAATAGTAATTTTTTACTGATTAAATAGTTGGAACACTACTTAAGGGCAAGATATATTGAGAGTTGAGTTTTACTATGACATGTTTGAATACATTTTTAGTTTGCATTTAAATTTATTATATTTTATTAGTGTTTATGTTTTAAGTCAAGCAAGAGATGATATTGTGTGAACATTTGACATGCATATCTATGTATTGAAATATGATTGAATTAAAAACTTTGGCCAAAGTAATGCTTTTTTCACGTAGTGTTAGTTCAAAAGAATCTATATGTTTGCATATTATTTATATTTCATGTAAAGTTAAAGGGTATCTATGGATGCATGACAACCTATATGTGACAGTATAGTACTTTTACACTTAGTTCATAGATTGGATATGATTAATTTTAGTTACCATGGTCTATCACCCTTGTTAGTTGGGCCACTTCTAATGGGAAGGTGTGTGGGGGACCTCCAATTTGTAGTTAGAGGTAAAGGACTTAGATGATTCTCTTCCTCCATGCAACTTGACAGAGATAGATTTATTGCACTCGTTTAGGACAATGGATAATATGCTATTCTACTTTTGAGAACACTAGATTATGTGTCACTAAGACGTTGCATGAAACATCATGGGCAGGAAGGGGAGCGGAGGAGAAAATTTGAAATCTGACAAGGATGAGGAAGATGGTGATGCAAATTCAGATGATGCAAATGGGGTTTTTATTTGGTTGATACTATTGTGGTTGTGCGGCTTGGGTTGTTGGAGATGGGTGCTTGCGGTGGAGTCCATTTTATTGACAAAGTGGGTTTTTTGGAAAGCCTTGTGAGCTATTTATCTAGTTTGTGCTTTGGTGAATATGATTGCAAATGAGATTGCATTTGCAAACCTTGTGTTTTTCATTATGGCTCACATGGATGGCCCCTCATGTGCTTTGTAGTCATTGGCCATGTTTTGTCTTCTGAGTTCACTTGCTCAGATTTTGTCTCTGCAACTGTATTTTGATGGCAGCAATTGTGGTGGCTTTCCTATCTTGAAGTTGATTCAACCAAGGTGGCACGAGTCTCTGTGGAGTATGGGGTCAATGTTTTATGTGCCTCATCTTCTTTGGATCTCAACTAGGTTGTATTGGGATTAAATGCGAAGCAGGAGAGTTGTTTTCAAGGTTTTTTTCTATGCTTGTTTCAATATGATGATGGGAATGGTGTTCAAGGGCCCCATCTTCATTGTTGGTCCAGCTTTCAAACCAAAGGTTTACACATTTCTACTAAAGGTTGTTCATGATATGCATAATTTTTCTTGTTCATTCTCGTGTGGGTATTCATTAAGAATGAAGTTAACTCTAGAGATCTAGAGTTTGATTACCCCAATGTGGGTGGTGTTGTTCGTATTTATTGTGTAGAAGTTGAAACCCTTCATAGGGGTTTGGAAGGAGGGGATATTTTTATTTCCCTTTCCCCTATTTTTCTTGATAGGTTGTTGAGGGGTTTCCCCTTTTTCCATGTTGGTTGTCCCAATTGCATATAGTCTTAAGGAGAAGATTGTTCATGTGGACATTGATGGGGTTTTGTCTACCTGGGCATTCTTTCTAGCTTCTCCTATTGAGGTGGGGATTTCTCCTATTGAAATGGAGATTAATCTTGTCGGAGTGGCTAGGGTTTTGCTTCTTTTTCTACTTATCATTTTCAGGTGGTGTTCTCTCCTCTTGAGGTGGAAAGTGTTTGTGCATGATAAGATGGAGTTGTTGCAAAGGGGCTATTGCTGCCCTTATTTCATATTTTTTATTTTTTCTCCTATTGAGGTAGATATTAAGAATGGTGATGGGATCTTGGATCTACATCAAAAGGTAGAGACTAAATGTGTTATTATTTTGAAGGCTCTCATTGGTTCTTTTTCTTAGCTCAGGAGTGTTGTTTTTCTTGAGATGGTTTGATATTTGGTTGTCACCTATGTTTTGTAGCAGTTGGTTTTCTCTTGTCTAGCTTCCTTGTGATTGTTGTTATTTAGTTGTTGGTTGGATATGTTATCTCTTTAGGTAGCATTCTTATTAGGGTTTCAGGTCACTTCAAAACCTGTTTGTTTGGATCTGTTGGGGTCCTTTGTAAAGTGTTTTAGGGCCCCTTCAAAAACTATTTTATCTTTAATAAAAAAAACACTAGATTATGTGTCATTATAAATTTAAAGAAATGAATGTAATCTTGTATGAAAAGTTAATTGTAATTAGGATATATTAGCTCTTGATAATTTTTTAAAATATGAATGAATTTATGATAAAAGGTATACTATTTCTTTTTTTAATCGATATATCAAGAATTTTTTGTCTAGCATGAGCCAATATGGAGGCCAAAGATAGGGAACCTCCTCCCCAGCATGAACACAAGGGTAAATGCAAGAAGATGAGTCCATGAAATGTGGAAGTTTTTTCCTTAGAAAAAAAAACCAAAATTGGCTTCAATAAAAAGGGATCTTATTTTTTATAAGCAGGACTCAAAATGAGATCTCGTTTTTTTTTTTTTTTATAAATGAGATCTTGTTCTAAAACGAGATCCTATTCTAAAACGGGATCCCACTTTTTAAAAAATGGGATCTCGTTCTAAAACAAGATCCCGTTTCATAAAAAAATATTTTTTATGTTTTTTAGAAATAGGATCACGTTTTCAAAACGGGATCCTATTTTTTAAAAAGCAGGATCTAGTTTTGAAAACGGGACCCCATTTCAAAAAAACATAAAAAAATAATTTTTAATGATTTTAAGATATGGGATCACATTTCAAAATAGGACGGGATCTCATTTTGAAATGACATCCCATTTCTTAAAATCATAAAAAAAATTATGAAACGAGATCTTGTTTTAGAACATGATTCCATTTTTTAAAATTTCAATTTTTGGTTGGGTTTTTGCTTTGTTTATTGGTTTGTGAAAAGGCTTTGGGACCTGTCGAACCAAGCCTTTTACCTACAAAACAACATGACTAAACAAGTTAAACAAGGAAATGCAAGCCTAAACATGGATTCCCCATGAGATTCATTAACATAGCTCAAATTAGGAAGAAAATGATGAAAACACAATGAAATCATAAAAACAAGATTGAATCCTAATTAAGCAAGCAAACTCTTAATCCCATGGGGGAATTGGTGCCAATTTGATGTGAAAATTGGCCCTTTCCCAATCCCTAAGATGCAAATTTGATGATTGTTGAAGTTGTTGATCCACTTTGATGATGAAGGTGAGAACTCCAAGCCAAAAATCTACAATAACCTAGCTAAGAACTCAAATGATGGATGAAAATGGCTAAGTATTTAGCATGGTAACTTTGCTTGGAATGTGGATGATAAAATGAGGAGAGGAGCTCTTCATTTATAGGATTTCAAGATGGATGAATGCCCAAATTTGAGCAATGTGGGATTAACATTCATCCAATGATATGGTGCCACTTGTCAAGCTATGAATGGATGATGGTTGTGCAAGATTTGGGGTTTGTGCCAATAAATGCCAATATTTGAAATTCAAATTTGTTGAAATGACATGTAAGAGGGAAGGAAAAAATGCAATAAATGCCACTTGGCTCAAGGCAAAAGGACATGTAAGAGATCTTAAATGCCTTGTTGGATGTACATGTTGACTTGGATCAATTTGAATTCAAATTGAGAGAATATTCCAAAAAGATGCCATGTGAGGGAAAATAGGGATTTAATAAATGAATTAAATCTATTTTCATGTGCAACTTGCATTATCTAGAGGATGTGACATGAGATGAGGTTAAATTAATCAAGGGTTTAATTAATTTAACAGGAGATTAGATGATGTGACTTATTTGACTCAAATTTATAGATTTATTTAAATCAAATAAGAGAGGAATATGATAAGAGGCTAATTAAATAAATATTTTGATTTATTCAATTAAAAGGGATGGTATTAGATTAAATCAAATAAGGTTTTAATTTATTTAATTCAATGAATAGACTTTGGGGATTTAATCAAATAAATTGCTTAATTAATTAGATAGGGATAATTATATTAGATGTATTGATTTAATTAACAAGAGAAAGTGATTTAATTAGACAAAATGATTTATTTAATTAAGAGATGAATATTGATGAATTTAATCATATAAGGGAATTTGATTAAAGGGTTAGACTGAGGAATGATTCAGGAAGAAATGGTGTTAGTAAGTCAAGATCGAATGCACGATGTCAATTAGTATATTTTCGATTTCTAAAGGCCCAAACCTAAGCTTTGGACATGGTTTGACCTACAAGTTGAAGGTCTTGGCAATGTCACAAGAAAATAGTGACTTTGGGCATATGTTTGAAGACATTTTTTGCAAAAAAAATTATGAAAAATTAAAACCCATTATAGATGAGACAGTGTAGATTCTAAATATGTAAAAAAAATTACAATTGGATTTTTTTCAATTTTTCAATTAATTTCTGATGAAACAGGACCATAAACTTGAATTATCAAGGTTTTTTAGTATTTTAATAACATTTTATTAACATAATTTCTTGAAAAATAAATTGTACGAAAGCGTACTTTAGATAATTCTTTTCAATTTTAAAAAAATCAAAAAATGATAAGTTTAGGTCATCTTATGAGTGACGTACACGACAATTTTTCAAAACACCAAATATGGCCAATAAAAAACAAAAAAAAAAATTCAATAAAAAATTACAAAAAAATATAGAAAAGCATGCTTCAGTGAGTTACAAATCTTTTCCCAAAAGGATTTATAAAATTATGATTATTTAGGTCAAAATATGGATGACGTACACGTGCATGGTATGGTAAAAAAAAGTATCTTTTAAACAGTGGTTTTTAGAAATTCCTATCAAAAATCAATTTGTATCATCTGGGTATTGAAATAAATTACATATTTGGAAACTAGACTTTGAGTACTACATTTTATGATTAGTAATTTTTTTCAAGATTCCATCTCTAAGTGCTTAAATTTTAATGTTAAATGTGTCAAATTATGAAAATCAGGGAAAGCACTTCCACTAAATGGCCAAAAAGTGGACTCAACTTCTTGTCATCACCCACAAGTGAACAATCCAAGACCACGAGCATAATAGCCCATCCAGGGCACATATCCCATGAGCACACCAGCCCAACGAGGGATTTGAACAATTCAAGCCTTAATGTCTATCTCATGGCATGAACGCCATCAACAACCCCAATGTTGTGGCTCAAGCCTGCAAGCACATTGGATTAGTTGAGGCATAGTGCCTATAATCACAATGGCCCAACAAAGGTTTAAAACTTGGTGGCAAAAAAAAAATGCCACATCTTAACCATTACACTATGAGATGAAACCTGATAAAAGGTATACTATTTCATTTATGTGATATAAAAAATAGGTTGAATTTGGATTCTTAACTATATGTGTATACTATTTCATTTATATAATGTTTATATATTTATAAAAAAATAGGTTGATTTTGGCTCACTTTTCTTTCTTTTGTTTTGGTGTTGCCTTTTGGTTGCCCTTGTTCTAGGTGCTTGATGGTGGAGGTCTTTGGTTTGCCTCTGGCAAAGTGGTTTGTGGTTAGATTTTGGCATGTTTTAGACCATGACTGCCATGTAGGGTTGGAAGTTTCTCTTCATAGTCTTGTATGTTTCCCACTCTCTCTACTAGGGGGCTTTCCTTGTCTTTCCTTACTTCTTCTGGTACCTTTGGCTCTTTTTTAGTGCTTGTTTTTTTGGGAAGTGTGGTTGCTCTTCTTTAGGTCCTGCTTAGTAGTAGTGATGTTTCTCTTTTTAGCTCTTGTGGGGAGTGTTTCTGTTGGTGTTGGGTGCTTGGGGTGGCCTTGGTGGAGGGTTCTCAACCCTCCTCATTTTTTTACTAGTTTTGTTTCTTGGAAGGTTGTTGTGGCTGGTGGATGTCGATGATGCCATGGTTTTGTTGGGTGGTTTTCTCTCATATTTCTAGTCTCTTTTGTTGAGCTCTACACTCTCCTCCTTTTGGGTCCTAAAGTTCATTTTTCAAGATGAGGGTGTGCTTATTCTAACTGTTGTTCTCCTTCAAATGTTCTATATTTTGGCTAAGATGATTCTTCCTTCATGACTACTGGATTTGGAGGGCTATGCTTTTTCTTCTTTGCTCCAATTTACTAACTTACCAAAGGATGATATGGTGTTTTTTTCTATGGGCATAGTTGCTTCCCTTCAATTTTTTCAGCTATGGTCTTCTTTGGAGGTGGAGACTGCTCCTTTGGAGGTGGATCCCTCTTCTTTTGAGGTGGAGAGGTGGGCTATGAATCTAGTGGAAAGTTCTATTTTTTGTGGTTTAGGGACTCATTTCATCCTCTCCTATAGAGGGCAGTCCCTTCCTATTAATGTGGAGGTCAGGTTGGTGGTGTGGGTTGATTGGTGTTGTGTGGTTATTGTGTCTCTTCAGTGTTCTACTATGATTCCTAACTCTCCTATTGAGGCAGGGAATTTGGTTTTGTTGGTTGGTGTTGATAAGTGTTGTGTTGCAATCTAGCTAATACAGGCTTATGGTTACTTGAACATTTCAGGAAGTGTGTTGTTGGTTGGTGTTGATAAGTGTTGTGTTGCAGTTTGGTTGTTTCAGGATAATGGTTACCTGGATGTTTTAGGTAGTTCTTAGATGCAAGTTCCCATCTAATTGGTTGTTTTGGGTTTAAGGATCACATTAAAACCTTTTCTATTTTGTGCAGATTTGTGTACTCATGTTGGTTTTTTGATAATCTACTTCTGGTTCGTTGTTGGTTGTCTTTGTTTTATGCTTTTGCAGCTTGGTCTTTTTGTGTGGGTTTCAAGTCCCCGTCAAAACCTGCTTGTTAATGGTTTTGGGTCCATTCAAAACTTGTTGTAAATGGTTTCAGGTCCATTCAAAACCTATTTTTCCCCCTTAATCAAAACTATATGTGTATAATTATTAATTTTATTTAGTCAATGATAAAAAAAATGTTTAAAAATTAATGTAGTATGGACCTAGTTCACCTAATGCATATCCATAGTCTACATTATTTCAAGATACCCTCAATGTGTTTGCATAGTAGCATGATCACATGAGAGAGGTACATGGTTAGGGGAAGCTTCCTAATGAGGCACTCCATCCATATAAATGTAGTGTAGGAAAAAGTATCCATTTTTCACACTTAATTTAGAAATAATTAATAATAAAATGGGCTTAATATGCGTTAATTTAGTGTTGTAATATGTTTTACATATTCACATTAAGTTTAGGGCCCTTTTAAATTAAATGGACTTAATTGTGCCTTGGTTTTTATGTTGTAAGGTGTACCTTTACACTTTCACATTAATCTAGGGATTTATTAATTAATTGAGGTTAATTTTCCTTAATTGGCCCCTTTAATCCAAATCTAAGCCTAATTAAATGTAAATTTTGACGGATCAAACTTGACATTCATAAATTCCATTACACAACACTTAACTTTGAAAGATTTGTGTCCTAGGTAAGTGACCTAGGACCTATTCGACATAGGGCGAATGGGTCCTCACTTAGATCTAGGACCCTATTTTTATATAATGTTTAACATTGTCCGATGTGTGTCCTAGGTAAGTGGTGTAAGACCCATTCGACCTATGGCAAATGGGTCCTCACTTAGACCTAGGACCCCTCTTTGAAATATGTTTTTGGCAGTATTTTAATTATTTCTAATCCACAATTCAATGTTGGCTTGTGATATTTGAATTTCAGGAATTAATGTTAAGATATGTATAAATATAAGATTATTTCACTAAGTTCATCCTAGAATTTTTATGTGACTTCATGAGATCAAGCTAGAGCATCAAGAGAGCATTCAAGAGCATTTTCAAGGAATTCAAGGGAAAATTTATAGAGGATTATTGCAGCAATCAAGATTCCTATCATCATGTCAAAGATGTATTGCATCATGCATGTTGTTTGAGCTAATATATTGATGTAGTATTCAAGATCTAATCAAGCATATCAAAGGAATTGTTTCACATCAAGTTTCATGATCAAGATCTACATTCATTGAGGCCACTTCATGCTAGTTTGCAGACTTATTATCCAAATTTCAAATAAGGATTGGTGAGTTGTTACATAGTGTTGTTCATTCATCATTCCTTCTTTCATTGTTTCATTACAAGGTTTAATTACCAAAATGGGGTTTGACCAAGGAAAACCCCAATTCACCTAAAAAACAACATTTTTCTCTCCTTGATGTGTGATTATAGATTTTAGGTTGAAGATCATTTGAAAAGAAAAATTGAAGAAATTTGCAAGAAAAGTTGTCAATTAACAATAACTCCTCTATAGATTTTATTTTCGGCTTTCCGATAGTGAACACTTGGAATTTGGACGTTTAGACTAAGAAGAATAGAACCTAGAAAGCAATTTCCAAAAACCCTATCTAAGACACATTTTCCGTAGGGTGAATGAGTCCTCAATGGGTTCTGAAAAAGCACCTTTGGTGATAGGTACACATCATTCTCACCTTTCCAGATCTACATTTTGATAGTTAGTTTTGTTACTTTTTAGATCTATCCTCTCTAACTTGCATTTTGAATGAAATTATAGAAATAGATGCATCATACCCCCATTGCTCATCAATTCATTTTGGTGAACTTATTTTTCTATATTTCATTATGGTGAACCTGACCTTTTGAACCTGACTTTGATCATTGCATTTTTTTATTTTGGATTCCTCTCTCATCCTAGATTTAGATCTTGCATTCATTTGCATCTCTTTGCATTGGATTAGGTCTCACATATGGTGTCTTGTCTTTGCATTTCATTTAAGGATTTGAGGATTGCATATTTTGCATTCTTTAAATCTAAAAAATACAAAAAAAATTAGTCATCTTGCATATCATTTGCATAGCATTACATCATATTAACTTGCATTTGAAAATTGAAAAAAAAATTGCATATCAAATTAGGTATTCTAGATTGTCATTTTATCACATTTTTCACTTTCTTTCAATGTTGAATCCACAGAAAAATCAAATAGAAACTTGTTGTAACAAACCCGAATTTGGAAACTACTGAAAATCACTCAAAAATATGTAAAAAATTGTTTCAAAACCATCACCTAAGACCCATTCTCCCTAGGGTGAATGAGTCCCTAATCAAATCATAATCTTATTTTCTAGGCATTAAAATATTCATTTATGCATTCTTGTTTGTTGTTTTCAAATTTTTGTTACTGTTTGCAGAAATTATGTTTCATCAATTTGATTGTATCTAGCTTAATTTGGTAAATTTAGTGCATTGTGTGATTTCAAAATTGCATTTACAAGACAATATTTTTAGGTTTTTGCATAGTGTAATCATAATATTACCTCGTTTAGAATATGAAAATTGCATTTACATATTGCATTTTAGGTCATTGCATTGCTTTTTATCCTGTCATAAACCAATTTTATTGCATTTTTAATTATAATATGGTAAATTGAATTATTGACAAAATTCAATATGTTGAATGGAAATTTTGATATTTTTGAAAAGATTGAAAGAAGTTGACTATTGTTGACTATGTGATATTTTTGAATTATCTTATATATTATCATGAATTGAATGTTACTAATGAATTTTGCAAGTGCAAGTGTGTGCAGTTGAAGGATGAGAACTCAGTTGAAGTAGGATCATTTAGCTGGATCGAACAGTAAGCTAGATGGAATCTGGGTGCACACACCACAAAATGGCATGATAACTGCATTTGAAAATTCATATAGGAAATTATATTAAGCTGATTGAAATGACTGGATGATTGAAAAGATGTACTTGAGAAATGTAAACTACGTGAGATTTATATGTAAATGTCAATCTTGAGCTTGTGTTTTAAGAATTTAGAGGAAAATGAAAGTGAGACTTAGCATGTGAATGAATGTATGTATTTCAATTATGTATTAAAAAATTATTGTTCGAAATGAAAATGAAAGTCCATTCTTATTTAAATGATGAATATGTACATGAAAACATTTATATGCAAATACAAATATGTATATATATATGTGTGTGTGTGTGTGTGTGTGCATATAATATATATATATATATCAAGAACATACATGTCTATGAAAGAACATGAATATGAATGTAAAAGTATATAAATATATATATGGGTATATATATATACATATATCTATACCTCTTAATAGTTGAACTTGAAATCAATATTACCATTATCTAATTAATAAAATTTAAATAACATCATGAGAAAATCTCAAGAAGGTCGTGGTCTACCATCGACATTAAGCCAATATTCAAATTGTGAGAATGGGGCACAAAACAATTAATGCCCATTATCATTTGAAATGGCCCCTTAGTGGAGGCGTAGTGAAATGAAGGAAAGTTTCTATTCTTGAAGGATAATATCAATGCCAACACACAGAGAAGGGGTTGTTCAATGAAGCATCACAAAAAAAACCAAAGGAAAATCCTCATTTTTAGAGGTATTTGGTGTTTTACATTAAAATGTTTTCTTTTCTTTTTATTTTATAGTTTCATCTATTATCTATGCATAGTCTGAATCGTTATATCGTCGATTCTATTGAATTGATTAAAACTTGTTCATCAAACTTCTTATTCAAATTATGTGAATTGGATTTGTATTTTCTGATTATAAGCGTGGCCATGTCAATTTTTCTATACTTAGATTTTCTTGTGCCTGTATCACCAATGGCTTGGAAAGTCAATTGTATATTTATTTGTAAGATTGTAATGTCACCATCCTTGTGCATAGATTGCATGTATTCTATTTATTTAGCTCAACACAAGGCTATCGGGTGATCTGATAAGCCTGTGATTGGAGTGATGTGACATAAATCGATACAAACCTTTTCAGGGTAGGCAGAATCTTTCACTAAAAGATTATGATATATTTTATTTTTCTTAATATAATCGATCTGATGGTTGCCATATGGTGCGAAGCCATCACCTTCAATCTTGAATTTAAGGGTATTTCTAATGTTCTTGATTGCCTCGTCACCATGGGCGACGGTGGGCTTATGTCACCCAATATTGTATTATGGGTTTTTGTTATTTCTTTGTAGCTGTAAATATCCTATTATGTCGCAGAGACATTATGGTTTCATGTTTCCTAGTCCACAGAGGACAAAGGATGAATGATGAATTTATTCCCTTAATTTGCTTGCATGTGTGGTAATGTAAACCATCATTCATCGTGAACGACACCCATATCGTCCTTGAGAGGATTACTTCCAAGCCACGGGTAGGCGTTTATGGCTACAACCTCAGCCACCATGTTTCAAAGCAATAGTCAACAATTGTAGTTCATTCTTAAAATGAAAAAAGTATAATATGTTAACACTGAATGAGGGTTTACAAACCCAATTTTGGTTGAGATTGATCCCATGATTTTGATCATTTTATCATTGTTGATAAATGATTAGCAAGTCGTTTGAGTTATTTTAACCACCTTTCAAAAGTTAATAACCAATTCATTTGGTTATTTTCTTACATGAATTTTATATATAACAGTTTCGAATAATAAAGCTTGAATTAATGAAGCAATGGTAACTTGGAGTTGTAACTATAAACTATTGCAAACTGCATCGTTTGGTTATAAATATAACTATTTAGTTGTAAACAACATTGTTCTATTATAAACAACGAGTGTTTTATTTGAAAATAGCATCATTCTGTAATTGTTTAGCTAAAACAACATTGTTTTGTTATAAAAAAATGATTTTTTTAATTTGAAAACAACATTGTTATGTAATTATTTATCTGAAACAACATCGTTCTATAATTATTTAGCTAAAACAACAATGTTATGTTATTAAAACCAAATGTTTTATATGTAAACAATATTGTTTTGTAACTGTTTAGTTGTAAAAAACACTGTTCTATTATAAACAGTGAGTGTTTTATTTGCAAGCAACATCGTTTTGTAATTATTTAGCTGAAACAACATCATTCTGTAATTGTTAAGCTGAAACAACAATGTTTTGTTATAAAAATTGAATGTTTTATATGTAAACAACATCATTCTATAATTGTTTAGTTGTAAACAACATTTTTTTGTTATAAACAGTGAGTGTTTATTTGTGAACAACATCATTTGAATATCTCAACTTTTTATTGATACAAATTACACAACAATATGTGAGAAAAGTTGTTAAAACATACTTGTTTTAGATTCATTTATTTCTTGAATTTCTAACAAATGAAACCCAAAAATGGAACATTATTTAAATGATAGCAATCTGATTTAATGGTTTTTTTAATTTCAGAATGTATGCTTGAATCAATAACTTAAGTGGGAAAGTATATGTGTATGCACATAGACCTTCGTTTGTGTACATAAACATACTTGTGACATACCTTTTTTTGTTACTTATTTAATTCATTCTTAAATGGATAATGATTTATGTTGAATGTATTCATGGTTCATGTGTATGATATGACTAAATAATGCAATGAGCAATTCCATTTGAATCATGTATCTGATTATTTGCTTAATGAGGAAATAAGTAGACTGATTTAGTTTTCTGTAGATATGTGAAGAAAATTCTTTTATTTGAATAGAACAATGACACCTAAGTATACTAGAGCACCTTAGGGTAGATGCTACCAAAGGGTGGATAGGTGTTATGAAATTTAATTGTGTTGTAGAAAGTTACCTTCTGGGATGAGTGTCAAAATGGAGTTTAGAGAGTATAGGGTTTTTCTTTTACCAAAACCTATTGTTTGTTGTTTCTACATTATTCTTATGCTTGGCCAAGAAAATTTGTTCATTATGTATGTATGGACTATGTGATAACACTCTTTTCCATTCCTCGTATAGATCTTGCATTTTCTTTTCTAACTTGTGGATAGAAATGCATGTTGATGTATGGGCACACACCATATTCCACCTTGCATATTGTTCTCTTGCTAAAAACTTTGTGTAGGGTCAGGTATTCTTCAAGTTGGAATAATTTTGGGGAAGTGTAAGCTTTGTGGTTGGGCGGTAAAGTGCTTCAACCACGTTCTAATCCAACAGTGAAGGCAAGCATCAAGAGGAACCTTGGATGTTTACGAGACTATTTTAGTCTATGATGTAACCTTGATGTAAAATTTGTACATTGTATTGACTTTGTGGCCTTATGAGCCAAGTCAAACTTAGATATTGTAATTGACATTCAAATTGAATATATAAATCTTTGACTCATTTTAATTAGACATGTGTTGCTATGATTGATTATAGCTACTTAGTTATGTCTTTTTAATTTGAATATATTCATATGTCATTTGCAATAATATTAATTAAGTAATAATTTAGGATGGTTTATTACATTTGGTATTAGAGCTTAGGGTTCAACTCTAGGCCTTTTGAGTCTACCATAGCCTTGACTAGGGGATAGTTGACCCTTGACCAAATTTAGTTTTCTTGAAAATTGACCAAACCTGGATTTAAAGTAGGTATGGGAAGGTCAAAGGTAGGATGAAAGAAAGGGAAAACCATTAGAACCTCACATAAGAAAGACATAATGGAAGAAAATTCCAAGAGGAAGGTTCAACCCGAGATTCTCAATGAAAAGACTCTAGCTCAAGCCCTTAAATGAATTTAGCTGGAGAGAGGCAAGAATATTGAGGAGAAGTGAACACCAAAGATCAAAAAGCTTTCCGCAATCAAAGATTGGCCTCTAGGGTGTGGACCCAACACACCCTTGTTAACTAAAGAGGAAAAGGAGAGCATGCGTGCCCAACCATCCTCTTCTGAAAATTTTGATGTAAATTTTGATGAGGACCCAAAGGAATGTCCTCTTTATAATAATGAGAAAATTGAATAATGTAACATGAATCCTTTGTAAATAAGGGTCTATTGACCCGCATTTAATATAAATAAAACAAGATTATATTTTTGGTGTGTTCAAGCGAAGAACTCTGAAATATGTTTTCAATGCATGAATGTGTATGACCTTGATGAATGAGTGATATATGTATGAGTATGTAATGTGATCTAGAATAATATTTTTTACTCGTAGAACCTAGTGTTAAGATGTGATAGGCGTGAAATCTGATTTAGGTCCAGTGTGACTCAGCATGGTGACCACTAGGCAAGAGACGAGTGGTAATGGGTCAAATAACAAACCAAACAAGAGGCTAGAACATATTCTAGAGCTTTTAAACCAATAAGAGGCTCGTATAGATCACATAGAACATGAGGTCCGAGTGGCATGTGAGGACCGGGTTCATAGGAATGTGGAGGTCAACCAAGGGGACGGTGGTCTAGGTGGAGGTCCTCGAGGTCAAATTGAGGAAGAACTTGGAAAAGATCTCAAAAGAGTGGCACCGCCTAAGTTTGATGGTAAGGCTATTGAAGCAAGAGTAGAGGCATGGATTATTGAGATGGAAAAAAACTTTGGGCTCTGTAACCTATCTGACCAGACTAAAGCGGCATGGGCTACATATCAGCTTTCTGGTGAAGCAACAACTTGGTGGGATAGTGAGAAATTAGAAAGGAATCTTCAGCTTGTTGAGATTAAATGGGAACTCTTCCTCTAATATTTTAGGAAGAGATGGTTACCACAGCTCTTCTTCAACAAGAAGGTGACAAAATTATAGAATTTAACTTAGGGGAGCATGATTGTGACCCAATATTAGGAAAAGTTCACCAACCTATTGAAGTATGTGCCTCAGTATTAGAGAGACGAATGTTTCCATATCTGAAAATTCATATTGGGACTGAGACCCCACATTGGAGCTAAAGTGGATATGCATGATCCTCTTACCATGAATGGAGTCTTCCAAAAATCCACCAAATAGGAGCAAAAACTATAGCAATTATCCAACTACTGCAATAATACAAATCCTAAGTTGTGGTTTGGTAATAAGAAATTTCAAAAAGGAGACAAGAACCATCAAATCTGCAACCTCAAGAGGGTAAGTGAGTTGTAGGAGAAAGGTGAAGATGGTAATGGTGGAAAGAAAAAGAAGGAAAACAAAAACAAAGTTAAAGATTACCAAAAGCAGAAAAGCTTCAAGGAGGACAAGCCAGGAGGTTGTAAAGGGCCTCGCGATGGGTGTTATACCTATGAAGGCGATCATAATGCCTCAAATTGTCCATAGCAATTGAATTCGCAAAATGAATTAAACTATCAGTAGACTTAGCATCACCAGATCCACACTGTAGTGGATAACAAAAAGGAAAAATATCAAGCTTCGCCAATTCAACTGACAGGTAAGCTCTATGGCCAAACTATCTTTATTTTAATAAATACCAAAGCTACTGAATGTTTCATAGATCCTAGAATAATATCCAAGATAGCTATTAGACCTGAATACATGGAAAACTCATGGACAATCTAGTATGATAATCGATTAGAGTAGAGGGTAGATACCTCTCCCATTGCAATGAGTTAGAGCTTCCAACCTTTCAAACCTAGGTCAACATGTATGTGGCACCTTTAGGCTCATATGATCTAATTTTAGGAATAAATTGGTTAACCAAGCATAAGGCTATAGTGAACTATGAGGATAAGGTAGTCAATTGTCTGGATGATTATGAAAACCTAGTCAAAATTTGAGGAATGCAAACACCTTTAGAGCTTAGACAGATTTTTGCTATGCAGCTCAAAAAGGCTCTTCAAAAGGGATGTATAATTTATGTTGCGCATATTGATAACCCTAACAACAAGGAACCATGTTTAGATGATTACCCTATTCTCAAGGAATTCTGAGGTATTCCCTAATGAAATTATGGACTTGCCTCTAAAACAAGAATTCCACTTCTCTATTGACCTTGTACCAAGAGTTGAGACTCAATCCAAGGCACCTTATCGTATGGACACCACCGAACTCTATGATTTGAAGGACCAATTAATGGAATTGTCGAACAAAGGGCTCATAAGACCCAATGTGTCTCCTTAGGGAGCACCAATTATCTTTGTGAAAAGAAGGATGGAACCTTGCATATGTGTATAGACTGTCAGATGTTGAACAAGGAAACCATCAACAACCAATATCCACTCCCAAGGATTGATGAGTTTTTTTACTAGATGAAGGGAGCGACAGTGTTCTCCAAAATCAATCTCAAGTCGAGGTACCATCAGTTGATAATTAAGGAAGAAGATATTCTGAAGACTACTTTTCAAACTCAGTATGGACATTACAAGCTCATTGTGGTACCTTTTGGTTTGAATAATGCACCAACAACTTTTATGAACCTCATGAATAGTGTATTCAAAGATTGCTTGGATGACTTTTTTTTAATCTTCATTGACAACATCCTTGTTTACTCTTGAAGTCTATCAAAGAGCATGATAGGCACTTGAGGATAGTTCTACAGTGGTTGAGAGAAAGGAAACTCTTTGGGAAGCTATCCAAGTGTTCATTCTATCAAGAAATGATGCACTATCTAGGCCATATTATTTCAGCCGAAGGAGTCTCTGTAGACCCTGAGAAGATCAAGGTGATCATGGAATGGTTGGTGCCTCATAATGTGTCAGAAGTTTGTAGCTTCATGGGACTTGCAAGATATTACCAAAAATTTGTGCAAGGGTTCTCCCAAATTGCATCTCCTATTACATCACTCTAAAGAAAGGGAACACGTTTTGAATGGATCGATAAATGTGAACAAGAATTCCAACTCTTGAAGGAGAGGCTCATGACAACACCAATGCTAACCATCCCTTATCCTAATGGAAGATTCACAGTAATCACAGATGCTTTAGGAGAGGGATTGGGATCAATACTAATGCAAGATGGACAAGAGGTAGTGTATGAATCAAAGAAGCTTAAATAACATGAGGTGAACTACACACCACATGATTTAGAAATTGACCGCAATAGTTCACGCCTTATAGATGTGGAGGAATTATCTCTTGGGAAAGCCATTTTAACTCATGATAGACCACTTGGGATTGAGATACATTTTTACTCAACCTAAACTTAATGCATGTCACAGAAGGTGGTTGGAATTCCTTAGTGAGTATGACTTTAGAATTGAGTACATAAAAGGAAAATAGAATAGAGTGGTTGATGCTCTTAGTAGGTGAAGACATTTGGCAACCATGATCTCGAAAATGTCTAATTTGAGACAATAGGTGATACAATATTTGCTAGGGGATGAGCACTATGAGAGAGTGAAGAGTGCCCTAACAAAGAATCCTATAGATCATCGGTTTGATGGGTATGAGATTGAACTGGATGGTATTTTGAGATACCAAAGAAGAATGTATATTCCAGACTTTGGAGAGCTGAGGAAGTTGGTTTTAGAGGAGGTTCATAATGCACCTTATTCAAGACACCATGGAGTATCCAAGATTATCATAGAATTGAAAACTTTGTACTTTTGGCCTAAATTCTAGAAGGGTGCAGTGGAGTATGTAGCTAGATGTTTAGAGTGCCAACGAGTTAAATCTGAGCATACACATCTAGCCATGCTATTGTATCCTCATGACATACTTGAGTATAAATGGTAGGTGATTAATATGGAATCCGTACAAGGGTTTCCTTTAAGTAAGAATAGGCATGATGTTATCTTGGTCGTGATTGATAAGTTGAATAAGGTTGCACACTTCATTCTAGGAAACCTTAAGGATGGATCATTGACCTTGGACAAGAAATTTTTCCAGAAGATCTTCCGCTTGCATGGAGTGCCAGAGACTATCATTTCTAACAAATACACTCAGATGACCTCAAGATTTTGGACGACCCTGAATGTCGCATTGGGAACCAAGTTAAATTTCAGCTCGGCTTATCATCCTCACACTGATGGGTAGGCAAGAGGGTGAATTAGGTAGTTGAATACCTCCTCTAAATGTACTACATCGACCAACAGTATAAGTGGGAAGAATATTTATTGTTGGTAGATTTTTCTTGTAATAACTCTTATCACACAGCCCTAGGTATGGCCCCGTTTGAAGCTCTTTATGGGTGAAAGTGTCTTACACTAATCAGTTGGGATAGATTGGAAGACAGGGTCACAGTAGGACCTGAAATGCTTAAGGAGATGGAAGAACAAATGAGAGTCATTAAGAGCAGACTAAAGGAGGTGGCTGACTAACAGAAGAGTTATGTTGACAAGAATAGAACTCTTAGACAGTTTGTGATAGGGATAAAATCTTCTTAAGAGTCAGACCTCATAAAAGCTCCATTTCCTTTGGAAAGTCTTCCAAGTTTTCCCCAAGATATGTGGGACCATTTGAATTCTTGGAAGTGATTAACCCAGTTGCTTATAGACTAGCTCTACCACCTACTCTAACTTGAATTCATAATGTGTTTCATGTTTCCTTGCTTAAGCCATATCATCCTGATGCACCTCATGTGCTTGATTGGCATTCCTGCTGGTACAAGATCCAGGAGTGGTGCTACTGGAGCCCATTAGAATCCTAAATAGATGCAACATTAAGTTATGGAGAAGAGATATTGCTCAGTATAAGGTCCAATGGGACCAGTACTCTAAAGACAGTGCTACTTGGGAAGATGTAGAAGAAATAGAATGCTTCTTTCCACATTTTCTTTCTTAAGAAAGAGACTTTCATAATTTTGTTTTTAAATTTTGAATTGAAATATTATGATGTTTTGGTTTGGAAAAATATGATGTGATATTGAAATAGACATATATGCTTAAATTTTGATTAAATAGACATCGAGACGATGTCTCTTCCAAGAGGAGAAGGATGTCATAACCCAATTTTATTGCATTTTTAAATATAATGTGGTAAATTGAATTATTGAGGAAATTCAATATGTTGAATGGACATTTTGATATTTTTGAAAATATTGAAAGAAGTTAACCGCCATTGACTATGTGGTCTTTTTGAATTATCTTATATACTATCATGAATTTTGCAAGTGCAAGTGTGCGCATTTGTAGTGTGACAAGTTGAAGAGCAAGAACAGGGTTGAAGTAGGATTGTTTAGCCAGATCAAATGGTAAGCTAGATGGAATCTAGGTGCACACACCACAAAATGGCATGATAACTGCATTTGAAAATTCATAGAGGAAATTATATTAAGTTGATTGAAATGACTTGATGATTGAAAAGATGTAATTGTGAAATGTAAACTACATGATATTTATATTTAAATGTCAATCTTAAGCTTTTGTTTTGAGAATTTAGAGGAAAATGAAAGTGAGACTTAGCATGTGAATGAATGTATGTATTTCAATTGTACATTTAAACATTATTATTCAAAATGAAAATGAAGTTCATTCTTATTTAAATGATGAATATGTACATGAAAATATTTATATGCAAATACAAATATATATATACACATGCATATATATATATATATATATATATATCGAGAACATACATATGTGTGAAAGAACATGAATATGAATATAAAAGTATATATACCTCTTAACAGTTGAACTTGAAATCAATATTACCATTATTGAATTGATAAAATTTAAATAAGATCATGAGAACATCTCAAGAAGGTCATGGTCTTCCATCAACATTAAGGCAATATTCGAATTGTGGGAATGGGGCGGCAAAACAATTAATGCCCATTATCATTTGAAACAACCCCTTAGTGGAGGCACAATGAAATGAAGGAAAGTTACTATTCTTGAAGGATAATATACCAACACAAAAAGAAGGGGTTGTTCAATGAAGCATCATGGAAAAAGCCGAAGGAAAATCCTTGTTTTCAAAGGTATTTGGTGTTTTACATTAAAATGTTTTATTTTTATTTTCATTTTATAGTTTCATCTATTATCTATGCACAGTCTAAATCGTCATATCATCGATTCTATTGAATTGAATAAAATTTATTCATTGAACTTCTTATATAAATTATGTGAATCGGATTTGTATTTTCTAATTATAAGCATGTCCATGTTGGTTTTTATATACTCGGATTTGTTGGCTTGGAAAGTCGGTGGTATATTTCATTTTAAGATTGTAATGCCACCATCCTTGTGCATAGGTTGCATGTATTCTATTTATTTAGCTCATCACGGGGCTATTGGGTTGTTGATATATGAAGCCTAATCAAACTTGGAGGTTCATTTTTCCCCACTTTTATCGGTGTAGTTCCCACCCAAATTATTTAGCGGGGGTTTGGGGGGAAGCGTCCCCAAGAAGGGGTTAAGGGGAAGCCCCCCTTGCGGGGTTGAAATAAAACCCTATTTTGTAACATAAATAAGTCTTGATAAAAGACTAAGGGTTAGGGTTTTCGTTGATATTATATTGTAGCATTTGCAACAGTATTGAGTTGCAAGGATTATTGGTTGTAATCAGTTCGATTTACTGGATGATAATATTGGACTCTTTGTTGGTGAATGCAGCCCGAGTTTGGGTGAACCACATTAAATATTCTCTCTCACTATTATTATTTTTTTGTTTTCCATTCCTCTATTTAATCTTTATTTGCATTAATTGATATTTTCTACATGCAATTCCTAACAAGTGGTATCAAAGCAGGTTATGTTTGATTATCATCTACAGGAAAGTCTCATGGTTGAGTGGGAGTCTCACGGTTAAGTGGGAGCAATGGAAGACGACGGTAAATTGAAGGTAGATAAATTCAATAGGTAGAACTATCAGTTATGGAAGATGCAGATTGAGGATTATCTCTATCAGAAGGATTTATGGAGGCCATTGGAAGGAATAGCCAAGAAACTAACAACAATGAGTGATGAGGATTGGAATCTTCAGGACAGAAAGGCACTAGGAGCCATTTGTTTATGCCTGGCACAATTGGTGGCGTTCAATATTACAACAACAAAGACAACTCAAGAGTTGATGGAAACCCTAGAAAAGTTATATGAAAAGCCTTTCACTTCGAATAAGGTATTTCTTATGAAGTGTTTATTTAATATGAAAATGGTAGAAGGTGGGTCAATTGTTGATCATTTAAATGAGTTTAATATAGTTACCAATCAATTAACTTCTATAAATATAAACTTTGATGAAGAAGTTAGGGCTCTTTTGATTCTATGTTCTTTGCCTAAAAGCTAAAATAGCTTGGTAATGGCTATTAGCAATTTTTTTCTCGTTCGAATACATTGAAATTTGATGATGTTGTTGGTGTTATTTTGAGCGAGGAAATTCATAAGAAAATATCAGGTGGAACATCCACATCAGGTAGTTTTTTGAATGCAGAAAGAAGGGGAAAAATAAAGGAGAGGAAACAATTCTAGAAGTTATGGGACGTCACAAGGAAAATCAAAGGACAAAAGGTCCCAATCTAGAGACAAGAAGGATTGTTGGTACTGTGGTAAGCTGAGTCATTTAAAGAAAGATTATTGATCTCAGAAAAATAAAGGAGACAAAAAGGAAGTAAAGAGGAAAATGTGGTAAGTAACAAATCTAATGAGGATGCTTTGATTCTTTTCCTTCATAATGTTGATGATTCATGGGTTTTAGATTGGGGGCCTCATTTCATGCTATGCCCCATAGAAGTTATTTTCTTGACTATGTCCAAGAGGATTTTGGGTTGGTTTATTTGGGAGATAACGAACCTTGTTAGATTGTTGGAAAGGGAATAATTAAGATTAAGTTGCAAAATGGGAATCATTGGCTACTACAAGAGGTAAGGCACATTCCAAGGCTGAATAGAAATTTAATATCAACAGGGCATCTAGGTGATGAAGGTTGCACAATTACTTTTAATGATAAAAATTGGAAGGTTTCAAAAGGTGCCTTAATAGTAGCAAAAGGTGTGAAAGTAGACACCTTATATCTTTGTACAGGTCATACTGTTCCTACTACTTTAGTTGTTGTAGAGAAAACACAAATAGGTTTAGGAACAGTTGTTGCGAGTTCACAGGAAGAGACTAAAACAGTTGTTGTAGGTTCTGAGACAACATTGTGGCATAATAGACTAGGGCATATGAGTGAAAAAGGTATGAAGGTACTTCATTCTAAGAAAGTTTTACCAGGTCTGAAATGCATTAATATGGATTTATGTGAAAGTTGTGTATGAAAAACAAAAGAGAGTTAGTTTTCTCAAGGATGGGAAGCAAAAGAAAGATGAAAATTTGGAGCTTGTGCATACAAATGTATGGAGATCAGCTCAGGTATCTTCTCTCGGTGGCTCTCATTATTATGTTACATTCATAGATGATGCAACTAGGAAGGTTTGGATTTATTTCCTTAAGCAGAAATCTGATGTATTTTAAACATTTAAGAAATGGAGAAGCTTGGTTGAGAATGAGATGGGTAAAATATTAAAACGTCTCAGATCTGATAATGGTGGTGAGTATTGTAGCAAAGAATTTGAGGATTATTGTTCCTTTAATGGAATTCGTAGGCAAAAATAGTTCTAGAGACTCCACAATAAAATGGAGTGGTTGAGCGCATGAATAGAACAATAATGCAGTGTGCAAGGAGCATGAGATTGCATGTCAGGATTCCTTTAAACATGTGGGTAGAGGCTATCAATATCATTGTATATTTAATTAATAGAGGTCCTTCAGTTTCTTTGGGTTGTGGTATTCCAAAGGAAGCATGGATACGTAAGAAGGTGAATTATTCTTTTCTCAAAACCTTCAGATGTGAAGCATTTGCACATGTAGATTATGAAAATAGAACCAAGTTGGATGCAAAATCAAAAAAGTGTATCTTCATTGGATATGGCATTGATGAATTTGGTTATAGGCTTTGGGATGTTGAAAATTTGAAAATTGTGAGAAGCAGGGATGTTGTATTCAATGAGGTGTTGTACAAAGATCAGTTGCAACAGCATGAGAAGAAAGAAAAGGATTTTGTGGTGCTGGATGATACTCCAAATAGTGATGTTCCAGTCATTCCTCATGCTCCACAATAGCAACAAGAAATTCCACAAACTCCAGTGAATGTCAGACGATCAACATGGCTATGTAGACCTCCTGAAAGGTTTTCTCCCTCTTTGTATTCTATTTTGCTAATAGATGTTGGTGAACCTGAAGGGTATTATGAAGCTATGTAGGTGGATTCAAAGGTTCATTGGGAGCATGCAATGGAAGAAGAAATGGACGCCTTGCTGAAAAATCAGACTTGGGAATTATGCAAGTTTCCTGCAGGTAAAAAGGATTTACCAAACACATGGGTTTATAGGCTAAAAAAGGAAGATGGAGGTAATAATAGATTTAAAACCAGGTTAGTTGTCAAAGGATTTGCACAAAAAAAATGGAATTCATTTTGCTAAAAAAATTCTCCAGTTGTTAATATGACTTCTATTCGTATTGTTTTAAGTATTGTGGTTGTTGAAGATTTGCATTTGGAATAGCTAGATGTGGAAACCACCTTTCTCCATGGTGATTTGGAGGAGGAGATATATATGGAATTTCCCCAAGGATTTGAGGTCAAAGGTAAGGAGACATTGGTGTGTAGATTGAAGAAGAGTTTATATGGCTTAAAACAAGCACCTCGATAGTGGTACTTGAAATTTGATAGTTTTATGGCTGAGAAAGGCTACAATAGGTGTAATTCTGACCATTGTGTTTATTTTAAGAGGTTGGATAATGACAACTACATTATTTTATGTTTATATGTTGATGAAATGCTTGTAGAGGGGTCTAACATGGATCACATGAGTGAGTTAAAACAACAGTTAGCAAAATCATTTTCTATGAAGGATTTGGGGGCAGCAAAACAAATCCTTGGTATGAGAATTAGCAAAGATAGGAAGAACAAAAAATTGACTCTATCTCAGGTTGGTTATGTTGAAAATGTGTTGCAGAGATTCCACATGGAGAACACAAAATTTGTCAACACACCTTTTCCTAGTCATTTGAAATTGAATAAGGAGATGTATCCAAAGACACAAGAGGAGGAAGAAAAAATGTCTAAGGTACCATACTCTTCAACTGTATGAAGTTTAATGTATGCCATGGTATGCACAAGACCGGATATTGCGCGTTGTTGGAGTCGTAAGTAGGTATATGAGTAATCCTGGATTGGAGCATTGGAATGTAGTAAAATGGGTTCTCAAGTATTTGAGAGGTACATCCAATAAACATTTATGTTTTGGGGGTTCTAATATTGATTTAGTGGGTTATATAGACTCAAATTTGGTAGGGGATATTGATACCAAGTGGAGTACTACAAGTTATGTCTTTACTATAGGTGGGACAATAGTAAGTTGGATCTCATGGTTGCAAAAGGTGGTTGCTTTATCCACCACGGAGGCATAGTATGTAGCTGCAATAGATGCAAGCAAGGAGATGATATGGCTGCAATCTTTCATGGAAGAATTGGGAAAACAATAGGCCAACAGTTATTTGTTTACGGACAGCCAGAGTGCCATACATCTTGCACAAAAAAAAATTGCATTCAAAGACCAAACACATACAGTTGAGGTATCACTTCATTTGTTCAATGTTGGATGATGGATAGTTAAGGCTGGAAAAGATACATACAGATGGCAATCCAATGGATATGTTTACAAATATAGTGCCAAGGGAGAATTTGAGCTCCTCTTTAGCTTTGGTCAGTCTTCAAAACTGAAAATAATAAAATCAAAACAACAGGGTCCAGGGTGCTTATTTCTAGTGGGAGGTAGAAGGTCATTATGATTAGTCTCCAAGTGGGAGATTGTTGGTATATGGAGCCTAATCAAACTCGGAGGTTAATTTTTCCCCACTTTTATTGGCACAATTTCCCCCCAAATTATTTAATGGGGGTTTGGGGGAAGCACCCCCAAGACAGGGTTTTCGTCATTCAAAAAAAACCCTATTTTGTAACCAACATAAGTCTTGATAAAAGGCTAAGGGTTAGGGTTTCCATTGATATTGTATTGTAGCAATTGTATTGGTATTGAGTTACAAGGATTACTGGTTTTAATCGATTCGATTTACTAGATAATAATATTGGACTCTTTGTTGGTGGATGTAGCCTAAGTTTGTGTGAACCACGTTAAATATTGTCTCTCACTGTTATTACTTGTGTTTTTCATTCCTCTATTTAATCTTTATTTGCATTAATTGATATTTTTTGCATGCAATTCCTAACATAGGTGATTCAATAAGCCTGTGACTGGAGCAATGTGACTTATAAATCGATACACCCTTTTAAGGGTAGGATGAATCTTTCACTAAAAGATTATGATATATTTTATTTTGCTTAATATTATCCATTTGATGGTCACCCATATGGTGCAAAGCCATCACCTTCGATCCTAAATTGAAGGGTATTTCTAATGTTCTTGGTTTCCTCATTGTTGTGGGTGATGGTGGGCTTATGTCGTCCAATATTGTATTATGGATTTTTGTTATTTATTTACAGCTATAAATATCATATTATGTCACAAAGACATTATAGTTTCATGTCGCCTAGTCCATAGAGGACAAAGGTTGAATGATGAATTCATTCCCTTAATTTTCTTACATGTTTGGTAATGTAAACCATCATTCATCATGAACAACACCCATATCGTCCATGGGGCAATTACTTCCAAGCTGAGGGTAGGCGCTTATGGCTACGACCTCAGCCAGCATGTTTCAGAACAACAGTCAACAACTATTGGTTGTTCTTAGAATGAAAAAAGTATAATATGTTAACATTGAATGAGGGTTTACAAACTTGAGTCTAGTTGAGATTGATCCCATGATTCTGATCATTTTATCATTGTTGATAAATGGTTAGAAAGTTCTTCGAGTTCTTTTAACCACATTTCAAAAGTTAATAACAGCTTCATTTGGTTATTTTCTTACATGAATTTTATATACAACTATTTAGAATAATAAATCTTGAATTAACGAAGTAATGGTAACTTGGAGCTATAAATATACTATTGCAAACTACATCATTTAGTTATAAACTATAACTGTTTAGTTGTAAACAACACTGATTTGTTATAAATAGTGAGTGTTTTATTTGCAAGTAGCATCGTTATGTAATTATTTAGCTGAAACGACATTGTTTTTTATAATTAGTGAATGTTTTATTTGAAAATGGTATCGTTCTATAATTGTTTAGCTGAAATAACATTGTTTTGTAATTGTTTGGCTAAAAAAACAATGTTCTATTATAAACAATGAATGTTTTATATGTAAAAAACATCATTTTGTAACTGTTTAGTTGTAAACAACATCATTCTGTTATAAACAGTGAGTGTTTTATTTGTAAACAACATCATTCTGTAATTGTTTAGCTGAAACAACAACGTTCAGTAATTGTTAAGCTGAAACAACAATGTTCTATTATAAACAGTGAATTTTCTATATGTAAACATTGATCTATAATTTTTTAGTTGTAAACAACACTGTTATGTTATAAATGTTATAAGTAGTGAGTGTTTATTTGTAAACAATATCGTTTGAATATCACAACTTGTTTTTGATACAAATGGCACAACAATATGTGAGAAACTGCTAAAACAGGCTTTTTTTAGATTCATTTATTTCTTGAATTTCTGACAAATGAAACATCAAAATGGAACATTATTTAAATGATAGCAATTTGATTTAGTGGTTTTTTCTATTTTAGAATGTATGCACGAATTGATAACTTAAGTGGCCACATATATGTGTATGCACATAGACCTTCGTCTATGTACATACACATACTTGTGACATACCTTATTTTGTTACTTATTTAATTCATTCTTAAATGAATAATGATTTATGTTGAATGTATTCATGGGTCATATGTATGATATGACTGAATAATGTAATGAACAGTTCTATTTGAATCATTTATCTGATTATTTGCTTAATGAGGAAATAAGTAGACTGATTTATTTTTCTGTAGATATGTGTGTGACGAATTTTCTTTTATTTGAATAGAACAGTGACACCTAAGTAGACTAGAGAACCTCAGGGTAGATGCTACTAGAGGGTAGATAGTTGTTATGAAATAACTGTGTTGTAGAAAGTTACCTTTAGAGATGGGTGCCAAAATGGATTTCAGAGAGTATAGGGTTTTTCTTTTAACAAAACCTTTTTTTTTTGCAACATTATTCTTATTGTAGACACTTAAAAATTTCCTAACTGATATCATGCACTTGAATCAGATATACTAACACCATTTCATTCTAAAACCCATCCTCTTTTTGCTTAATTGATTAAATTAGCCTAGCTATTTAATTAATTACATCATTTTCATCTATTAACCTAATTGACCTAATTAGGTTAATTCACCACATTTCATGCTAGCATTTTGTCCTATTAAATTGAATAAATCAAATTATTTAATTTAATCCCTAAAGTCCTCTTATTTAATTAAATAACCCTAAGTTATTTAATTAAATATCATATCACATCCCTCTTTTCATTAAATCATTTTATTTAATGAATATTGAATATAATTCCCCTAATTTGCACAATTGAAACCTTATTTAATTATCAAATTACTAATTAAATCTAATTCCCTCAATTGCAAGGGAGTATTCCAAGAGAATATTCCTCCTTTGGACATTCCTCCAAAAAGGAAATATTCCCATGGAATATTCTTTCTCCTTTGCATAATTAAATTTGTTTTTAATTAACTAAATATCTAGTTTCCCTCACCCATGAGAACATTCTTTGAGAATATTCTCTCTCTTCACTCATTTGAAAAAGGGAATATTCTTTTTTGAAACAAACTTTCAACAAGACTTATTGTGCAAGTTTTGAAAGTGTGTTTGTTTGGATGAATGTAAACCCTTGATTAAATATCAACTTGCATTATTAACCCTTGATGGGAATCCATGATCCATGCCTCCATTTTCCTTCCATTCTAACCGTTGATTGATCCTTTTGATCTTGGCCATCAATTTCATTTTTCTTATTCTATAAATAGAGCTTGCTTCTATTGAATAGGGATCCATCTTTTAAGAGAAAACTTGTGTTGTTAAAATCACTCCCATCTTGCACTCATATTTCATGTTTTAGAAAGTATTTTAGGTTAATTTTTGTACACATAATTTTTTTTATTAAAATCATCCTCTTATTTAATTTTTTCCAATCATTAAGTGGATCCTAATATTATTTTATTATTTTTCTTTATTATGTCATAATATCAATTTCCTTCTTTTTACCATAATTCTCATATATTTAATCCATTTAATAATATTATATAACCATTTTAATATTCTTCATTACATCCTTCTTCTAACCTCTTCCACACCCGCTTTATCACCTATTTATCCTATTGCACTTCTTCTATTCCACTCATCTCGTGTACGTGGGATATACTTTTCCAAGTCAATCTTGTATCCCACATTTGTTATGTAATCTGGGTTCACCCTGAGGACGCCTATTTAAACATAGTCCCCTCTTATCTTTCATCCATCTACAATCTTTGCATCCACTTTTAGTACTTGTTGTTTTGCACTCTTTTTGATATCTATTTGCTCATAGCATATTTGCATTCATGACTAGTATTTTGAATCTCTCTTGTTTTGGCTTCATTTAAATATCTCTCACATCGATCAATCATAACCTCTTGTGTGTGCTTCTGAGAGCACCTATTTCTCAACACAAGATTGTGATTGTAGGAAAACAATGGAGTAAATCCCTATTAGCATGCATGTGTGTTTAGATTAATTTTTTTTTTTGCATGTGTGTGTTTTGTTTCTTGCAGGTAACTTCATTGAGGATGTTCGAAATCTGAATCTTAATTCAATAAGATTACAAACCCATTTTCCTCCATCTACAGAATGGTGAACCCAACATGAAGCAAAATAATTCCACAACCGGCAGTTGGCTAAGAGCACGAATTGCATTCATTGAATTTGTTTTAGTTTAGATTCAGATTTTTAGTTTTAGTTTTATTTTTTGTTAATTTGGATTAACTTTAAAATTAATTTAGTTTAGATTTTAAATTTCTAATTTAGTTTATATTTTAAATTTCTAATTTAGTTTAGATTTTAAATTTCCAATTTAGTTTAGATTTTAATTTATAATTTAGTTTAGATTTTAAATTTCTAATTTAGTTTAGATTTTGATTTCTAATCCAATTTAGATTTTAAGTTTCTAATTTAATTTAGTTTAGACTTTAATTTCTAATTTAGCTTAGACTTTAACGTCAAATTTAGTTTAGATTTTAATTTCTAATTTAGTTTAGGTCTCAATTTCTAATTTAGTTTAGGTTTTAATTTCTAATTTAGTTTAGATTTTAATTTCTAATTTGATTTAGATTTAAGTTTCTTAATTTAGTTTAATTTAAATTTCTAATTTAATTTATATTTTTATTCTTAATTTAGTTTAGATTTAATTAAGTTAGATTTAATTCTAGATTTAGATTTTCTAACTTAGTTTAGATTTAGATTTTTTTTAGACAAATTAAATTTTTAGATTAAATTAATTTTACTAATTTTTATTAAGCTAGATTAAATGTCATGTTCTTTATAGTTTAATTTTTTGATTTTGTGGCTAATCTTGGCTTTTTTGCAAGTTTTCCTATCAGAGATTTGAAAAAAACAAAAAAAAATTAAACACACATTTGTCAAAGACTTGGAAGCTTGAAACTACTAATGACATTTGGTGTAGGACGTTTCTTGAAGATTTGACTTTTAAACCGACTATCTTTTAGTATAGTGCAAACACTTCGATTGGTGCTTAAAAAGAACTTTGTTTGCCACTTTTGGTGCACTTGCACATTATGTGTTACCCAAGCTAGTGTGTACATATCATCTCCCCTTGCGCACTTGTGTGACCCTGGGTGACGAGAAATACACATTAGTCTCCCTTTTTATTTTTAGTAGGAGGCCTACCTAGGGATTTCATCACCAAGGTTCAACCTCAAGCACGTTTCTCAATGGGCTATATCAAAGTGGGGAGAACAAAATTTGTACCCCAAGGAGTGGCTAGCATCATTTGAAGCCAAGTCGCGAGACCTTCAGTCAACCAAGACTTGTTGGTGAGGAGAGTGGGAGTGGGCCTCCCAATTCTCAAACCATTACTGATGGGCTCTTTGTTCACGATAGTCCCCCACTAGACACCTATTTTTTTTAGCCAAAAAAAAACCATTCTATTTGCTAGCGCAAGAGGTTGGACCTCTAAAGCTATCCCACATTCTCGCAGTTCAAAGTTGAGATAGAAAATTCCTTGAGATCTTTGGGTCTTTGAGAATTTGAATTTTGGTGTGCCTAAGAAGTGTGTGTCATGGAGGGGAGGCAGTGCCACCAAACTTCTAAGCTATCTACTCTGAATAAGTACGGATGTAGAAATCCAAGTGGGAATCCAACAAATATTGTCTTTGTCATCCTAGGATTTGTGCTTGAATGTTATTTTATTACAACAATAAAATAACATTCACAATAAAAAACAAACATTTTCAGTCACAATCAAACACCACACTTGTCCTATGAATCTCAAAACTTGTCCAAAGATCAAACTCAAAAACATTATGTCTTATGTTTCTTGTGTATGTTTTCAAAAAAAATCTCAAACAAACATCACACCTAAGAATCTGTAACCTCTCAACCTTGCAAACCCCAAAAATTCAAATAGCAAAAACATCCAAAATGAGCCTATCATTCAAATCTCTTGAGGGTATCATCCTTCAATTCTGATCTTTTAATCCTTGCATTCTGCATAGTCCTTGCATATCCTCTGCCCTTGCATATCCATTTACCGGTCAAATAAACCTTTATCATTGCACTTAGGTTACTCTTCCTAGGTCTTGAAATCAAACCTTTGGCTACTAGTCACCTGAATCACTTGAGGTTCATCATCCTTGATTAGGGAAATCCTCTTGGAGTTCATCATCTCCTACATACCCTCTCTTGATTATTTGTCATTGTGTCTATCCATCATAGCACAAGTAAATCCTTATCATAACCAGCTTCAGACCTAGATTTTTCTTAGGATCTTGCATTATTATCATATCAAACTTATCATACCATACCATTCCTATATCTCATCTTCGAATCATATCTACTTTCATTGCATCATAACCTTAGGTCTCATAAATTATCTTGTCTTGGATTGGAGATCAGAACAATCGCCCATGACCCTTAGAACAAGAGAAAATATGTTTCAAGAATAAGAGAACCCTTGGGGAAAAGACTTTGATGAGGAAGACCACATTAGTGTTGCAACTAGTGAAACGGATGAAACTAATAATGAAGAAATAACCCAATCCCATACAAATGAAGCATTTAATGATCATAGATTCACTAAACTACTTACTAAGGTAGTCAAACATAATCTACAACAATACTTCAAGGCCCTTGTTGATGATGGAATCAAACTACCTCCTTATTTTGACATATCATTTCTCATGATGAATGACCAACCTAAATCTAGTGAATCTAAGCATCCCAAAACAAACAATGAGGATAGAATCAAAGATCACAAACCATTTTATTTACAACCTGGATACAAGAGATTTTCAAAGACATCAAAACCTGCACCTAAAAACAATCCTATTTTGGATGAGCTTAGAGCACTGAAACAAGAATTGGATACTCTCAAGAACAATAAAACATCATCCCACAAGTTCTCCATTGAAGATATATGTCCTTATCCTTTCGATCCGAGCATACTAATTCCAACTTTTCCTAGTGACTGGGATATACCTAAACTTGATAAATATAAGGTAAAAGGAGATCCTAAAGACCACTTAAGATAATTTTGTGCTACTAACTTTGAATTTACAGTTGATGAGACATACCTTATGAGACTATTCCCTCATAGTCTAGGAGGAGAAGCTATGGAATGGTTTTCACAATTACCCCCGACCTTCAAATCTTTTCAAGAACTGGCTGATAAATTTGTCTCTAATTATAGTTTCAGCTATGAACTTAAAGTGACAATGGAAAACCTTTTTAACACCAAACAAAAACAAGGAGAATCTTTTGTGTCATTTTTACAAAGATGGAGACATTTAACAAAACAATTACCTTATGACATTCCAAACAAAGAATTGGTTGACCTCTTTTTTCAAAATTTCAATAGGGATGGTATAAGGACATAATAACCTGGCCAAAATAACCCTGGATAGAATAACCCGACCAAAATAACCCAGGGACAAAATAACCCAGGGTCATAATAACCCATGGACAAAATAACCCATGGTCAAAATAACCCATGGATAGAATAACCCATGGTCATTTTAGATCAAGATGGTAATGATGAGAATCATTTTTCAATATTCACACATCAAAAAATCTTATCTTACCAGTTGAATATACAATTACCATTAGAGGGGAAAAGTTTCTTTTTCATGGCAATAATGATGAGAATCATTTTTAATATTCACCACCACACAGAATTTGCAATTACTTAAAGAATTTGAAAATTGGTTTAGTGATGGTACATTTAAAACTGTGCCAAGTATTTTTCAACAATTGTACACAATTCTTGGCTTGAAAACTAATGCAATATTTCCACTCATTTATATTCTTATGAGCAACAAAACAAGAACCACTTATACACAAGTACTTGTAGAATTAAAACAACTTCAACTTGATCTAAACCCAAAATCTATACTTAGTGATTTTGAATTAGGTTTCATGGGAGCTATTTCTGAAAATTTTCCAAATGTTACTATTTGGGGATGTTTTTTCCATTTCTCTCAAAGCTTGTGGAGGAAAGTTCAAGAAGAAGGTCTACAAACACAGTACAGTGCCGATGAAGTATTTGTATATGAGATCAAGAAAATTGTTGCATTAGCTTTCATGCCTCAGATGGACGTAATTGATGCATTTCAAACACTTCAACAATTTCCTTATTATATAGAACATGAGGAGACCCTGCAACCCATAATTGATTATTTTGAAGACACATGGATTGGTAGACTAACCAAAAGAGTCAACAAACGATCACCCAAGTTTCCAATCACAATGTGGAATTGTTATTCAGCTACTCAAGATGATCTTCCCATAACCAATAATACTATTGAGGGATGGCATAGAGGATTTAGTGAATTTCTTCAAGCATCGCACAACTCAGTCTAAAAATTCATCAAAGCAGTGAAAAAAGAATGGAGTCTCCAAGAGAATAGAATAGAGAAATATATGGTTGGATACACTGGGAAACCAAGTAGGAAAAAAT
This sequence comes from Sequoia sempervirens, assembly GCA_007258455.2. Lineage (NCBI taxonomy): Eukaryota > Viridiplantae > Streptophyta > Pinopsida > Cupressales > Cupressaceae > Sequoia > Sequoia sempervirens. The sequence continues at coordinate 16,744,894 of VDFB02322083.1, read as the reverse complement.
ACCATGAACTCAAAGAAATACTAAAAATATTGGTTGATGATTATGACAACCATAACATTTTAGATTATATAAGAGGCATCGCTCATAATTTTACACTTTAATTGAAAATTTGAATAATAAATTTTTTTTAGCAACATACATGTAATTTATAAATTTTTCTTTCCTTTCTCTATATTCTTATGGGGATATTTTTTCCATGGGTTAGTTTGACCACGGGTTATTTTGGCTTGGCTTATTATGACCCCAGGTTATTTTGTCCCTAGGTTATTGTGACCGGGTTATTCTATCCAAGGTTATTTTGGTTGGGTTATTATGTCCCGTAACCAGGAAATTGGAAGGGAACTTTGCCTTAAATGCTTTGATTCCTTTGATGAATCCATAGAAATGGGATTTCGAATCGAACAAACTCTCATTGATGATGGAACTATTAAACTTAATAACGACAAAGATCAAAAATTAGGTTCAAGCAACAAGACACATTTTTTGATAAAGAAAAAGAATGTAGTCAATGACAGAGTTGTTGATGAAAAATCAACTAAAACATCATCACTTATCTACAACCTTAAAGGTTCATCTTTAGATAAAGGAAAATTAAAAAAAAAAGCTTCCCTAAACAAAACTTTACACCATTGGGACAATCGCTTGAATCTACATTAAAAGAACTCCTTGAAAATAATATTATAGCATTACCTGATATGAAAGAATATAATCCACAAGTCAAACCCCCGTGGTGGAATGAGGATCATTTTTGTGACTATCATAGACACAAAGGACATAACACTAATAGTTGCAAAAAAAATCAACATCTAATATAAGACCTTATTGATGATGGTAAGATAGCAGTTGATGGACACACTCCTCGTAACTCTGATCAAGAGATGTTTAAGAACCCTTTCCCTAAGCATGACAAGGTTAAAGGAAAGACCCCTAAATCTGGTGATGGTGTAAACTATACTACTATTGAGTATGATTATATCATAAATAATATCACTGAGGTTGATAATCATGTAAACACTTTCATTATAAAAGGAAAAGAACCTAATTGCAATGTTACTACCCGTAGAAGCATAGTTACCCTTAGAGGTCCTAATTCAAAACCTGTTGCACTAACTTTGTGATACAACCTCATAGAGCATTTAGGTAAAATGCCCACATAAATTTGTATACTTGAGCTGATATGCCTATCTCCTGAACATAAAGCTATCCTAGATAAAGCACTTGCTACTACTATAGTGCCTACAAACCAACATGTAGATCAATTCCAAGCTATGGTGGGACACATCACCTCTCCTCACACTCTCACTTTTACTAAAAATGATGATTCATCCATCCAACAACCACATAATGTAGCTTTACACATTGAAGTCCTTGTCCATAATGTCAAGATCAAGTGAGTTTTGATAGACAGAGGAGCAGGTCTTAATATTTGTACTCAAAAATTGATCACAGAATTAGGGTTCTCTGAAAATGCAGTTGATCCAAAGAAAAAGATTACCATAAAGGCATATGATAAAGAGGAACGCTTGTCTAAAGTATTATTTACTCTACCAATTAAGGTTGGGCCTGTGGTAAAGGATGTGGTTTTCCAATTCCTTGATCTCCCTCTAACCTATAATATCCTCCATGGAAAACCATGGATTCATGCAATGCAAGAAGTACCTTCTAAATACCACCAGTGCATTAAATTCCCACACAATGGTTCCAAAATCACAATACAAGGAGATCTAAACCCTTTTATGTATTTCCAAAATCTGAGTCCTAAAATTGAAATCACAATCTGAAGCAACCATGAGGCATTTCCTTCTCAAGCATATGTTGATCTCGAGTTCTTAAAAGCATCCACTTCATTTATGCACCATCAAGAACCAAATTCAAAATCCATGATATGGGATGTGGAGAATACTATATGGATAATTTACTAGCAAAAGATACTACTAATGTTGTCGAGAAGGGTCAAACTTCTAACAAGGATGCCAAGACAGCTACAGAAGGAACACAAAAATATGGGCGTGCTTGGATTGAAACCTTTTGGGATCCTGATGATACACCTGCCTTTGCAATATCTACTTCCACAAAAAATTTCCATATCCATGATAACCCCCTGTTTGACCAAGACATCTACAATAACCCACTCTTTGATCATGACCCCACTGAGGATATCCAATCATCATCCTTCCATCCCATCTACCCTGGGCTAGGATATGAATCTCTTATTCTCTCCTCTACTAATCCATCTTGCTAAGTCATTAAGGATGTGCAAGCCTTCTTTGATGTTAACAATACCAAAAAGGACAATCCCAGAGACTCTATTGATGGCATCGCCACTCTTGTTCATCCACTAAGCATTCATTTCACTTCACCTATTTCATCCATCTCACTCACATCCACTTGCATCATATACATGGATCAACAGGTCATATCTCAAGAAAAGAATAAAGGCAAAGCTCCAATGAATGAGCTATCTTTCAAAGGAGATCAAGAATCAAGAGACATAATGAAAATAAAAGAAGATCAAGACAAGTCCCTTAGCCAAAATGAAAAGCTATTGGACAAATAAAAAATGAAATAAGAACAAGACAAGTCCCCTAGACAAAATAAAAAGCTCTTGGACAAATCAAAAAGTAAATTCAAAAGTGAAAGCAAGCAAAATTCGATCTCCAAGTATGCCTCTCCATTAAAAATCACTAGGGGCATCTATGAAGGAAAAAAGTCAAATAAGAGCTTGTTGATCCAAGGTCTCCATCCACGTCACTCTCACTCATACCATATATTCCATTCCACCCCTCCATGTTCACATATCTTCCATACCACACCATTGGTGATGTTCAATGTATCTTTGACGACAACCCCTTTACATACTCCAGCTCATCAGTTGCCCAAGCTCCTTTTCATCTAAAACCTGATGGCCCACATAATATGCACATTAGGGATCATACGATAGCCTCTTTCATCCACCACATCTATCATCCTTCATATCTTCCACTCACATCCTTCATTTAGATTAGGTCCCTTCATCTGGCATCGTCATCCCTACATCATGACATCATATGGATCTAGGGCATACTAGTTATCTACTCCATAAGGTGAATTTCTCAATGACCCCATCAATAGTATGCATATCTGCGAGTTTTATACCTAAGTACTTCAGAGAGTATGTTCTTTTAAAGTCCCGAAAAAATAGAAAAAAAATGAAAAAAGTCTTAAAAAATACCAAAAAAATGGAAAAAGTCCTAAAAAAATTAAAAAAAATTTAAAAAAAAAAAAAAGTAAAGAGAAGTCAATTCGTTCAATGGTGAAAACCCTTCAGTGGTGCCTTGAGCAAGTACAATGGTTAAAACTGAGAAATCAATGTCATGTGTAGAGGCTTCACTCCTCTTTCCTTTGGAGCTCCACTTGATCTTTCCATCCCATTTCCATTCACCTGTCACTTCATAATGCCCTTTTCACACTCACCATGGCTTGTGAATTGTTTGACATTCCCCTCGCTTGCTCGCTTCACCATGTGTACTAGGTTGGTCCTATCCCTCACTGGAGAATTTCCTTGACCTTAGCTATGGGTTGGGATACTGAACATCTCGCAGTTAGAGAAAACTATCCTCTCTCTAACTGTCGACTCACTTGCAATTTTACTCATTTCGTTGTAAAACTCTAAAAAATCAAAAAAAAAATCAAATATCCAAAAAAATCAAATATCCCAAAAATCCAAAAAAATCAAATATTCAAAAAATCCAAAAATCAAAATATCCCTAAAATTAAAAAATCAAATATTCAATAATCCAAAAAATTAAATATCCGAAAATCCCAAAAAATCAAATATTTCAAAATCCAAAAAATCAAATATTTCAAAATCCAAAAAATCAAATATTTCATAAAATCAAAAAATCAAATATTTCAAAAAATCCAAAAAAATCAAATATTTCTAAAAAATCCATAAAATTCAAATATTTCAAAAATCCATAAAAAAATCACATAACTTTAAAAATTCCAAAATAGTGACACTTTCAGATCGCCACATAGCTTTGAACTTCAACAAAATCAAAATGTGTCATGATTGACAATCAAGCAGACATTGAAACATACCTACTAATCTATCTTGCAGATCCAACCAAATGCATAAACTGTGACAAGAATCAATTCTACATTGAAACACAATGTTTGTCTTTTTGTTGGTCTTTTCATTGATTTATGTTTTTTATCTTTGGTGGCATGTCTTTTAGCTTCTCAAGGATGGGGCATGTTCACTTGTTTGTTGTATGTGGATTGTTTATTATTCATAGGATGACTCATCTTAAGACATGGTCATCTAAAATCATCGAGGACCTATGAGTTTAATGTGGATGAGAGCATTCCTTGTCTGATAGTGTCTTCCATGCAATAAGTATTCAGGTCATCTAAGGTCCTTATACCTAAATGCTTATACTTCATTGTTAAATAAAAAATGCAAACAGTATTCAGGTCATCTAGACGTTCATGTTATCTAGACACTTATACTAATTTGTGACATAATAAGCTCTCTATGATGATAAAGCACTTTGTAAAGCACAAGAAGCTTCATCACCTTCATTTCCTTCATATCTCTTTTTCATCTATTATTTCTTCAATCATCCATTTCCTTCATCATTTCATTTTTTCTCCTTATCTCAAATCCAAATATCAAATCAATCAACTTGCCTTCTAGCATGGGACTCCAATGCTCTCTGATCACTCAATTTATTAATCAATCATTGTTTTGTTCTAGCATCAATCTCAATCAACTTAATCAACTTAATCAACTTAATCAACCTGGCTATATTGAGCATTTCCATCAATTGTACATTTTCATCAAATGTGCATCTTTGTTTAATCACTCGCACAATATCAATTATCAAATTTTCTCCTCGTGATCTATCGAGAGATTAATCTTATCACAACTTGTTCAATCAATCTCTTGAGGGGGCATATTAGCCTTATCATCATCCTTACCAGGATATCCATGGGGTAGATATCAATTAATCAATTATTTTTCTTTGAAACAATGCAATAGGCTACATTCTCTCAAAGAGGGGAAAAATGTACACACATAAAAAATTTCATTAAAATTGTCCTCTTATTTAATTTTTTCCAATCATTAAGTGGATCCTAATATTATATTATTATTATTATTCATTATGTCATAATATCAATTTCCTTCTTTTTACCATAATTTTCATATATTTAATCCATTTAATAATATTATATAACCATTTTAATATTCTTCATTACATCCTTCTAACCTCTTCCACACCCGCTTTAGCACCTATTTATCCTATTGCACTTCTTCTATTTCACTCATCACGTGCATGTGGGATATACTTTTCCAAGTCAATCTTTTATCCCACATTCGTTATGTAATTTGGGTTCACCCCAAGGATGCCTATTTAAACACAGCCCCCTCTCATCCTTCATCCATCTACAATATTTGCATTTTCGTTATCTTTACATCCACTTTTAGCACTCATTGTTTTGCACTCTTTTTGATATCTATTTGCTCATAGCATATTTGCATTCATCACTAGTATTTTCAATCTCTCACATTTCGGCTTCATTTAAATATCTTTCACATCCATCAACACAACCTCTTGTACGTGCTTCTGAGAGCACCTATTTATCAACACAAGATTGTGATTGTAGGAAAACAATGGAGTAAACCCCTATTAGCATGCATGTTTGTTTAAATTAAATATTCATTTTCGCATGTGTTTGTTTTGTTTCTTGCAAGTAACTGCATTGAGGATGTTGGAAATCCGAATCTTAATTCAATAGATTATAGACCTATTTTCCTCCATCTACAATTTATTGCATCATATTAGCTTAGCTTAAATTAATGGCTTCCATGGTAACATAGATGCATCCATTTAGCATGCTTTGTAACTAGGGTTTTAATCTTTTGAGCTAAAAATCCATTTAGAATAGCTTTGCATACACCCATATCAATCATCTTAGCATAAATCATGTTAAAATAGCATTCATAACATTTTACCACACATCTATCATCAGTTTTCCTGATTCTCTTCAATAGAATCGATCGAAACAAGCTCATTATCTAGGGGATTGGGAAAGGGTCACCATTCCACATCAATGCAACACCACTCCCCCAGTAGGATAAGTTACAATGGATTAGAATAGGTGTTTTATGAAGATTTCGTATTTTAATATGTTATTTTTAATGGATTCCTAGCTTAGTTTGCATTGAATGATTTTATTGGGACTAACACATAGTGGCTTGATTATACTTTGAATCCTCATGGATCAAGTGTCGTTGGTCCATACTATGTTCATCAGTCACATTTTTGCACTAGAAGGAGGGCTTGAACTAACCAATTTGATGAATTGTTTGTTAAATCTTTGTTTGCTTTTGTTTTTAGGTACAACAATGCTATTGATAAATCACTAACACGTTTGATAGTGTATCGCTATACAATGATGCATTTGATATTTAAAACAATGACATTTAATTTAGCAATGCATATTAAATTTCATCAATGCATATTAAAATAGCGACGCTAAGCTAATTTTTTAACGCGACATGAATTTTAATATAGCGACACATTTGATCTAGTGATGCATTTGACGTCAATGTTTACTGCAAAGTGGTGCTTTCAATTTTTTATTACAGTGATGCAACCTCAATACACCGATGCTATTGATGAAATTTAGTGATGCAATTGATTTCAGCATCACCATTTACTAGTAAACAGAACTAAACCTGAATTTTGGCATGTGCTTTAATTTTTTTACTTTATCTGATGGCTAACATTCACTGAATTCTCATTTTGTTTTTTTAGGCTAACTGGTTTTGCAGGTTTGGACGATAAAATTAAAAGTGAAGGAGCATATTACCATTTGAATTATAATTGTAACAAGTGTTTCGACACTTATGGGGAAATTATAACCCATTTATCATGCTTTATTTCATGTTTTAGGACCAAACTAGATTTCTTTTAAGCTTTAAAATGAGCGTTCAAATTGGTTAAAACTGAACCCTCACATCATTATGCTTGTTGGTTTAAAATTGAACAATACAACTTCCACACTTTAAATTGGTGCTTAAAAAAAACTCACTTTGCTATGATGGATTAAAATGAACATGTGTTTGACTTGCTTGAGTATGTGTGTTGTGTGTATCCAATCCCCTTACGCTTCGTGCGATATGGGGTGAAGAGAAACACACAAGTATACCTTTTCTTCTTGGAAGAGCTTATCCTCTCCCCTTGCACCTATTGGCAATATTGGGTGACGAAAAGCATTTTATGCTTCAAACATGTGTTACCTTTAGAAGGGCATGCCTCCCAACTTGAGAGAGGGAATGACCCAAAGTAGTGCTTTCATTTTGGTTCGATGTATAAATAATTCGGTTGTGGCTAAATTCACATACCAAGTTGGTTGTGGTTGTCCCATACTGATGGATATCTCCCTTAGTATTCTTGTGATGTGTTAAAACCCTTAAATATTTCTAAGGGTTGGGAGGCCTCTTAATTGAGTGAATCACCACGTGTATGGCACCAGTTTATCTCGAATATGGTCATTAAAATCCTTGTTTGTAGTGGCTAACTAGGTCCAATTCCAAAATATATTTTAAGGTAGTGCATTGGAGTAGCACCACTCCAAGAAGTTACTTACCATGTTTGGTTTTTGATTGAGGCAATAAAGCAAATGGGGAAGGGACTCCTTTGCTTGGCGTGTCAAGACATTACATTTCCTTGACATAGCCTATTTGTCCATTTCATCTTCACAAATTAATCATCTCTTTCAATGGTGGTAAGCCTACTAAGAAATACATACCCGCTCTATCTAGGATTGTAAATGCTTGAGAGTCAGTTTAACACTTGCTTGGTTCCAAAACAATTTGCAAACAAACATCAACAAGTATTTTTGAAATTTCAAACCCTTTGGTCTAAGTATGGATACCCTTTGCAAAAACCTTGATATTGATGCTTGTCCTAAGGATTTATTCTTAGATACTTCTAAATATTTTGGTTTACATCTCAATCCATATTTTCCAAAGTTAACCTAGGAAACTATGGCTTTAACTTCATGACTTTCACATAATGAACATTATGAAATTGATGTTTTTGACATAGACATTTAGTTTGAAACTTAAGCAAGACAAGTGTTTGTGGTAAAAAGAAACTCATTTAAGCAAGATAAATTAACAAATTGAACCTCACATGACCATTTTTCTTTTGATCGCTCTGATTGAACAACCTAACCTTAAGCCTGCTATCATTCAACCAAACATTGAACTCATTGAAGGAGAATAAACATATAATTAATAGTTTGAGAAGCTTCACTTTTGAAACAAAGGAAACACCTATCTAGTGGAGAAACTCAGCATACAACTTAGACAAACAAGAGGAACAAGCCGATATTATGGCTGGAAGGCACATATTACCACCTCCCATGTGGCAATAAATATCCCCTTTTTCATGATCTCATGCAAAATGAAAATTCCCAAGAGAAGGTCTACAATCTGTTATTTCAAACTTAGACATCATAGTGCAAAGTATATTTGGAGACACATCTTAAGGAATCACCGCAACTGAGATAGATCAATAAGGAGACATTTTCTACACTATTTTATGGATGAACTAGATCTACACATTTCATAAGAACATCTCCTTAATCATTGAGTCTTTAGGTTTTTAACACTTTAGAGGTCTAGCATGTTTCTCACCACCTTGGTCTTGGAAAGTAAAGGTTCACTCTAGGTCAACATTGGGTCAAACATTTCATCCACCCATTATCAAAATTCCATCCTTCACCAAACTTTGCAAAAAATTTGAACACACCAATACTCTTTGACTTAGACATCAATCAAACCCAAAACTCTAACTTAGCAACTTTGTATGTGAAATGAATCCTTTTCCATGCACTTAGTTAAGTTAGTTATCATCTTTGGACTAGTTTATCTTGAAGGCCACAAGTGTACCTTAAAGATCCACAAGCTCATTAGCATCCTTTATCCAAACATCAAACAATCAAACCTTTAATTCAAAAGTGTTGTCCCAAATCATTTGCAAAGATCACTCCCCATATCATTCACCTTTTTCATCTCCCATTATCATCATTGCTCCAAAACAACTTAGAACATCCCTCTTACCTAAATTTGAGTCAAGTAGAGAGTTTAAACATTATGAATCCCAACACAATTCTCCCATAGGTGACCCATAATTTATGGTAAGAATGAGATCACAACACGAGAATCATGGAGAAAACCAAAGTCACATCCATCACCAATGATACCAACCCTCAAGAATTCAATCCACAAGGTCATTCTACGCCCGCATAACAAATCCAAGATTTGGTAGGACAATATGAGGCTGAAAATGTCATAAATAACCCACTTCAACTTACTAAAGACGAAATCCTTAAGTATAAACAAAATCATCCAACTTCTCTCATACAAAATTTGACACTAGGGTTAACCCAATCTACGATTTAACCAACTCCATCCCATGTGCCAAGTCAACCCTTAACATCTAGTCTTAAGACAAGGCTAGGAACTATTGATGGTGATGTTACTTGCAACAAAAAGGTGAATAAATTCTTCATAGACAAACTTTGAAGAGCCTATCCTTCTTGAAAAATTTAACCAAATACAACCATAGGGGATATGTATGATGGGATAAAGGATGGATTAGTTCAATCCCAAGCCTCTGGTAGTCAAGTCTTGACAATACTAGGTTCACTTTAGGGTATGATGTGATATTGTTGTTAATCACAAAGGGACTATGTTTGAAATCATATGTATTACACATTGAATTTTTAGTTAGACTGTAAAATAATATCATGAAATCAAAAGATTTGAAGCAATATTTCATGAAAATCAACATTTTTTCTATCACTTAAGTAAATTTAGCTTTAAGCATTCAACAATTTCATAGGAAAAAAATATTTTCAATAAATTTTCATCCATTCATCTATTTTTTGAAACATTTTCCAGAATTTAAACATCTATTCTAAAATAAAGCATAAAATATTAAAAATTAAAATTTCTCCTGGTTATTCTCCATGCATGCCCCAAATAATTAACCAAATCAAAGCAAACCACTTTATACTTCACCAGATTATTTCACAGCTACACATAAAATGGTGCGAGCTTTTAAAGAGAGGGGTTTTAGTTTGGACACCAAGTAGGTTTTGTATGCACCCTTAAATGGTGCAACACACAGTCTTGTTTGGCCAAACTAACAAAACCAACTACAAAGACTCATGAGATAGATAGCTATCAAATTGGCTTCAATATTGATTAATTTATACATGCATACAAGTTTTTAGACTAGAATGATTCAGAAAATAGGAAAAAGAACAAAACTTAGAAAAGTTTTGGCTCTTCTAAAATCCACACATTTTGAACTTAATTTAAAAAAAAAGTATCCTCTGGCCTTTTATAGAAGTAAGGCACAAATAGGATAAGACAAATACATGAGAGGAAATCCAAGGGATGAATCATATCAAGGCACATGGAATGTAGTGACTGGTAAGTTAATTACAATCAAAGTCAATGAAGGTCAACTCTAATCACATGTTGAAGCACTTCAGGCTTTAATCTTTTATTATCAGGGCTCCTTCTTGAAACCAAACAAATATGTTCAAACAAAATGTAGGAACTTACCATACATTCAGAATGATCAGGTGGAATTTTCATTCCTACATTTAGGTTCATCCTTGATTTGAACATTCCAGGGATGAGAAATCCCTAGAAAGGATACACTTCTTAGCCACATGCTTGAACCCCAAAGCCCTAGTTTCTCGGTATCTGGTGTATCTTCGCAATGAACTCTATTCCAACATGAGATTTTAAAGTTTATTGTTGAACTTGGCAACACCATCAGATCTTTCTGCAAATTTGATTTGCTTGATCATCAATACCCAAACTCTGCATCTCCTACAATCACAAATTCCACTCATTAAATCCCTTTAAAAAAAAATGATAAACATCTCATGTAAATAAAACCATCATTCAATTGTTATCACATAAATTTCTCATAAATAACATGCTTTCTAGCATATTACAAATCCTTGCATGATTATCTTGTATATACCGAATTACCGAACCATCGGACTCATTAGATAGCCATAAGATTTTAAAACTTCACTTTACATCACTCCTCGGTACCCGGTATTCAAATTTACCAATGAACTTTCCCCGGACTTCGGTTTTACCAAAACTTCCATTTTATCAGACCTCGGCTATTAGATCAGAGCATTCATTCACCTTCGCATTACCTTTTTCCCTTTTCAAGCATTCTTAGTTCTTGATATCTGGTACCGAGAACACTACCTTATGAAGTACTCTTTTATTAAAGATTTCTCTTTGCTCTTCACTTGTGGTGATCTTTTCAACTTGCTAGCTCCTGCCATAAGAGTTAAATTTTTCACTTGTGTCCCCAAGTCTTACAACCTTGGGGTATGTTGTGAGACCATAGAACAACTTGCAACCAATAAAACCAAATTTAAATCAAAACTTGAGATAAAATCACTAGTTGTAAATTATAATTTATGCATATTTTAAAACAATAACTTTTACCTTTACCTAGATTCTAGCATTAAAAAGTAAAACTACCCCAGAAACATCTGTGTGTGCTCTGATTAATTCCAGTTTTCAAAATTTAGTGAAAAGAATCAGTCCATTGACATTGAACTACATAATATGGTAATCCTCCAAAGCCAACTAGAGATAAAGCCTTGTTGCTAGTCAAGCGTGCATATCCCCAACAAGGTTATCTTCGTAATTCCCCCCAAACATAGCTCTACTACCAGCCAGGCATCTATAGCCCTGGTAGAGATATTTGGATAGCCTAAAGAGTTGATTTTTTTTTCTTAGATATTGCAATGATAGCTCATTCTTCTCTTTTGATATTTCAATAATAGCTTATTTTCAACTCGCGGGCAATGAAGCCTGCTATTAGGTTGGGAATTACATTAGTAGCGAAGGTTACCTTTTGATTTTTCATTCAATGAAAATCCCTTCATCAATTCACTACTTCCGAAAAATTCATTTAATAATTCTCTCTTGGTGTGTATTTCCGGCTAAATTTTACCAATTTATCCCAAATCCTAGCTAATTGCAACTCGCTATATGTTAGAAAATATGCATAAATTAAAATTTAGCAATGAAAAATTTAATCACCAAATGTAAATCTAAATTTAGAGCCATTAGTCACCACCCTTCCAATTAAATTCTATGGCAATCGCTAAATACTCGGCTAGCACTTCCGATTTGACGGTGTTGCACCACGTTAATGAATCGGGAATGTCATGATGACATTGAAACACAATCACATTATTTTTCATTAAATTTGCACTCCTCAACTCGCACATATTACTTCTTTCAATTTATCCAAGTGATGGCGTGTGTTTCCTTTCTAGCTTCATTTTCCTTTCTACTCCACACACATAAGCACCTTCATAATTAATATGGCTTAAAAATATATATATGAAATGACCACTATTAACTTTGAAATCTTCAACTTGCTTGATTCACAATCTTTATACTAATAAAATTTGAAGCAATTTATCACCACTTTGTCTAAAGAATTAATTTGATTTAACATTCCAATCTGAAGACAATTATGCAGTTGCCACCTTGCTTATGGTTTCCAATACTTCACTTGAGGAAACAATGTACCACAACTTCCTCACGGCTTTCTATAAATTTTGTACTTCTCAAATTCTTCACACTTTTTCTTAGCTTTCTTGTTATTCTGCATTTCTTGCTCTGCTAATTCTTGCTTGCTTCTAGGTTATGGATACTCCAATTTGCTTATCCTGCTCTTGTCACCAAAATGTTTTCTTGGGAAGTATCACACCAAAAAGGCTTGAAAAGGTTTTCTTCATTTGGACTTCCAGTTTCACTATACCAAATTTGTGCTTTGTTCTTGGGGAAAAGTATGTAGAATCCAGCTACTACTTCCGCTTCTATTCTGACGTAGCTTCTCATTTTGTAGCATCACTTCTGGATATTGGGGTTCCTGTAGAAGATGTTTGCTTAGCTACCAATTTGATAGTAAGGCTTGAATATTTGGATAATTTGGATACCATTTTGTCTATTGCACACCCGACCATCGGAATCCCTTCCATGGATGATATTCCTCATTTCCTAGAACACAGGGAAGTGGTTCCACTCTGGCCTTTCCTCACTAACCTCGATATTTGTGACTTTGAAGTTCATCAAGAACTCACCTACATAGGGTATTTGGCCCTGATAGATGAGGCATTCCACATCGACTAAATGGATACTACTACCTATAGCTCGACTTACTCTTTTTTGACTTTTTGATCTTTTGAAGCAAGAATTTTGATACTCCATGTATATACGTGATATGCACATATATATAGCTTTGTAGTACATCTTAAAGCGTGTATTTACTATGCATGGTTTTATCATTTTCATTTCACACCATAATTTTACAAATGTTTGGATTAACTCTCATGTGTAAGATAAGTTAAGCAGAATTTGCCAATGCGGAGGCCAAACAAAAAGAAAAGAAACAACAAAGAAAAGTAAAACAAAACAAAACAAACCCTATGAAAATATAACTAACCCTAACTAACCAAACCTCTAATCTAACAAATAATTAACCCTAATGAAACAACTTATTTTGATTTCAATGACTATTTCCATTATTGCTTTGGTATGAATTACAATAGGTTTATCCTTAAATTCATTCAATGAAATTTCAAAAGTTCTACTGTAACAATTAATTCTTCTAAATTTTCTATGTTTAATGATTGTAAATTCAAAGGTGTACTTACCAATGACTTGGCTAATATGTATGAAAATGACCTCATTAAAATTCAATTGCACACACTTCATCTGATGTGACCATACTCTACCTTCTTTCAGCCCTGGTTCATGGTTTGTCTCTTTACTCTATTCGTTTCCATGAACGACTGTGTCCATTTCTCGGATTTCTCCTCCAAAAATATTTGTTTCTTCGGTCTTTCCTTGACTTTTCACTTTGTTAGACCAAGATATAACACAATTTATATTGTTATCAAAGAGAGAAAAAGTAAAATTTTGATACTTTATCATGCATAAAATCAGGAAAATTTCCTTTTTTAACTTGTGAATTTTCAACTTGGAGCAAAATACACGCATCTCCCACTCAATTTTCTTGCTCCTTATCTTCATTTGTGTTTTCCACATATAAGGAGAATGATGAATCATCAATACCATTTCCTCATTTTTTATGCGATGTCTTTGAATCTCGGCATTCTCGCTTATTTTCCTGCAAAACATTAGGATTTTCTTTATAATAATTGCAATTGTCAAACCGTCTTGATGTATCTAATAATATTTTAATATTTCCAATTCCACTAGGGTTGCACACATTTATCATTAACGATTGCTTTCTTCTAGTAGTTAGAACTTTTGTTAATGGAATCACCTTACATATGGTCAAACTTACCCTAGTTAAAAAAAATCACAATCGAGTTCACTGTGATTAGTTGTATCATGAATTCTACACTCCGTGACTCTACCAAAGGTGAGTAAACTCAAAGGATGTAATCTCTAGTCAAAAATTTTCCAAAGTTTCTCAGCTTCCATGTTGAAATACCAACTTGCACTAATTTTTTTCCTTTACAAGCTTTCTCCTTGAACTCGGGACTAATACAAATTTCAAAATATATGGCCCTCCTTCTAGCACCAGTTCCTGTTGATGGCGATGTTACTCATAGCAACAGGGAGAATAAATTATTCATAGACAAATCGTGAAGATCCTATCCTTCTTGAAATACTTAACCAAATACAACCGTAGGGGATCTGTATGATAGGATAAAGGTTGGCTCAGTTCAATCCCAAGTCTCTGGTAGTTAGTTCTTGATAGTACTAGGTTCACTTCAGGGTATGATGTGATATTGTTGTTAATCTCAAAGGGACTATGTTTGTTTGAAATCATATGTATTAGACACAAAATTTTCAGTTAGACCATAAAATAATATCATGAAATCAAAAGATTTAAAGCAATATTTCATGAACATCAAAAATTTTGGTATCACTTAAGTAAATTTAGCTTTAAGCATTCAACAATTTCATAGGAAACTAAATATTTTCAATAAATTTTCATCCATTCATCTATTTTTTGAAACACTTTCTAGAATTTAAACATCTATTCTAAAATAAAGCATAAAAATACTAAAAATTAAAATTTCTCCTAGTTATTCAACACGCATGCTCCAAAGAATTAACCAAATCAAAGCAAACCACTTTATACTTCACTAGATTGTTTCACATATAAAAAAGTTTGAGCTTTTAAAGAGAGGGGTTTTGGTTTGGACACTAAGTAGGTTATGTATGCACCCTTAAAAGGCGTAGCACACAGTCTTGTTCGGCTGAACTAACAAAACTAGCTACAAAGATTCATGAGATAGGTAGCTATCAAATTGGCTTCAATATTGATTAATGTCTATGTGCATACAAGTTTTTAGATAGGAATGATTTAGAAAATAGGAAAAAATAACAAAACTTAGAGAAGTTTTGGCTCTTTTGAAATCCACAAATTCTAAACTTAACTTAAAAAAAAGTATCCTATGACCTTTTATAGAAGTAAGGCACAAATAGGATAAGACAAATACATGAGAGAAAAAATCCAAGGGATGAATCACATCAAGGCATGTGGAATGTAGTGACTAGTAAGAGAATTGCAATCAAAGTCAATGAAGGTCAACTCCAATTGCACGTTGAAGCACTTCGGGATTTAATCTTTTATTATCAGGGCTCTTTCTTGGAACCAAACAAATCTGTTCAAACAAAAAGTAGGAACTTCCCATACATTCAGAATGATTAGGTGGAATTTTTGTTCCTACATTCAGGTTCATCCTCAATTTGAACATTCTAGGAATGAGCAACCCCCAAAATGGATACACTTCTTAGCCGCATGCTTGAACTCTCGGTTTCCTGGTATTTGGTGTATCTTCGCAATGAACTCTATTCCAACATGATCTTTTAAAGTGTATTGTTAAACCTGGAAAGACCATCAAATATATCTGCAAATTTTATTTTCATGACCATCCATACCTGAAATCTATATCTCTTGCAATCACAAATTCCACTCATCAAATCCCTTTAAAAAAAAAAGTATAAACATCTCATGTAAATAAAACCATCATTCAATTGTTATCACATAAATTTCTCATAAATAACACACTTTCTAGCATATTACAAATCCTTGCATGATTATCATGTATGTACCATAGTATCAGACTATCAAACTCATTAGATAACCATAAGATTTTAAAACTTCACTTTACATTGCTACCTGGTACCCAGTATTCAGCTTCACCCATGAACTTTCCCCAGACTTTGGTTTTACTAAAACTTCCATTTTACCATACCTCAGCTATTAGACTAGAACATTCATTCACCTTCACATTACCTTTTTCCCTATTCAAGCATTCCCAGTTCTTGATATCTGGTACCTAGAACACTACCTTACGAAGTACTCTTTTATTAAATATTTCTCTTTGCTTTTCACTTTCGATGATCTTTTCAACTTGCTAGATCTACCATAAGAGTTAAATTTTTCACTTGGGTCCCCAAGTCTTATAGCCATTGGGTGTGTTGTGATACCACACAACAGGAACAAACCTTGGTCTCACTTCATGTCTAGGAACCAACACAATTATGGGTATTCATAACACAAACATTTCATTAAAAACCAACCTTCCCCAAAACACAGGTTAGACACCAACATTTGGAAAACAACTTACATTTCATGACTCCATAATGACCTTGACATTTTGAGCACAACCATATTCATCCATCACCACAAATACCCAAAGTGTGACTAATGTTACACAAGGTAATGTGAACCAAGTGCCTCAAATAGGACAACAGGGGCAAGTTAACACCCTCACACAAGGGAAACCCTTACCAAGTAGTTCCAACAACCCCATCAACACATCAAAATAAGTGGTTACCCAAACTACTCAAGTCAATCCACCATTCACATCAACCCCATCTATCATCAATCCAAATCAAAGCAACATTGTGGTTATGAATCATGTCAACCAAGGTAATACCTTGATACCACCTCAAATACAACAAGGGAACCTCCTACCCATCAGTCAATGGACCCCTTTAAATCAATTTCAAGGTTAGATTGTTCCATTACCATCGCAATACCAAATGGCACCATCATCATCTTTCCCCTTGGTCCCTCTTATCATGCAAAATCAAATGGGGACTCAAACTTACATTCCTCCATCCCAATCCACTATCTTACAAGGAATGTTAAATAAAGGGAACCCCCAACCTCTTATCAACAACCCACAACCCACGTAAAACATTAACACCCAATACCCATTGCAGATGTACCAACAACAAACTGATCCTACATTACAAGCACATGCCTTAGCTTTACAAAAATCACATCAGGCTTATCAGCGAGTTGTCCAACAAAAGCAACAACAACAAGTAGCCTTAGCAGCACAACAACAATAATAGCAATAGCAAGCAACCTTAGCAGCACAAAAACAACAACAAGAAGCCTTAGCAACACAACAATAGCAACAACAATAAAAATCAGCCTTAGTAGCACAACAACAACATCAAGCCCAATAAGTAGCTTTAGTAGCACAAAAACAACAACAATCCCTACTAGCACAACAACAAGAAGCCCACTAGCAAGCCCTAATAGCCCAACAACAATAGCAAGCCCAACAAGCAGCCCTTGTGGCCCAACAACAACAACAACAAGGTTCCTACTATAACTCTTAATAGAACATCGTCAATTTGAACAAATTAGGAACATACACACCATCACCACTATCATCTTCATAATATCCCACACCACCATATTCACCATACAACATCCCATCATATCAAAATCCCATGTACAATCCATCTACCATCCCATAATATGCAACATATGTTCCTCCACCAAACCCACAAGATGATGTGGCATCAATACTTAAAGTGTTAACACAAGAAATGCATGATATATGGATGGGAAAGACAAGGAATCCCCATTCACAATAAAATTTATGTCCTTATCCATTTGATAGAAACATCGCCATGGTGCCTTTCCCTCCTAGCTTTGATGTCCTAAAATTCGATAAATACAAAGGGAGGGGAAATCATGTGGACCACATCAAGGAATTCAATGTCATGTGTATGGAGATCGCCTACAATGAGTCCTATTTGATGCACCTCTTTCAATGAAGTTTAATAGGTCCTACCATGGATTGGTTCTCACAATTGCCTCCAGGCATTAAAACATTCCAATAAATCATTGATAAATTCATTGAACACTTCTCCTTCAACCTAGACATGGATGTGAGCCTAGAATATTTGTACACTCTCAAACAAAACAAAGGAGTATCTTTCACCAATTTTTTACAATGATGGAGGCAAAGGGCTAGTAAGAGTAAGTGGCCAATTCCTAATGAACAACATGTAGGGATCATCATAGCAAATATTGATCTCGATCTATCCTTCCACTTGAAGATGCAATGCATTACCACTTATGATGATCTTGTCCCTAGAGCCCTTAACATCAAGTGATACCTAATCTCATAGGGAAACACACAAGTGTATAAAGAAAACCTCCCATCCACTAGTTTTAACGACAAGCCCCGCTATTGGGCCAAGAATGAAAAGATTACTAGTGATGGTGTTGTTAAACTGCTCCTAGGCAAACAAACACCCAACCTATGAACACACACCAACTATGTGTGCAACCACCAAACAATCAACCAACGATCAATCCTACAAACACTCAACATGGACCACAAAGAACAAACAATGCTCCCAAGCGAAAATTCACTCCCATAGGAGAACCTATGGAGGATGTGTTGAAGCAATTGATACAGTCTAACCTTATCACACTCCCAAATTTCTCGAACTATCAAGAGCCACAAGTCAAACCTCGTAGCTATAGAGATGATAATTTTTGTGAGTTTCACCGATACAAAGTTCATAACACACAAAATTATTTTAGACTCAAACATCTAATAGAATATCTTATTGAACAAGGAGACATTTATGTTGATCAAAAATTTGGGAATGAAAATATAAAAATTTACACAAACCCTATGCTTGATCATACAAAAGAAAAAGATTCAGGAAAGGATTCAACCTCAAAAAAAATAGACCATACATGTGATACCATGGTGGGACATATTCATTCATCACAACATGAGGAATCAGACACACATCAAGATACTATTTTAAAAAAAATTCCAAACCCATCAATAGTATTTAGCAATATTTTATACTGTAATGACATCAAGTGGGTATCATATTGTGATATCTCTACCACATATGACTCAATGATTGTGCATGTTGAGGAAGTTCCAAACAAGCTATAAATATCCCTTGTTACACCCATGCCCACAAACTATTGCGAAGAGTCTTTTATCAATGATATATCATCCACCCAAGGATCATGTCAAGAGGAAACTCTTGAGGATAATGAAAGCTACTTTGAATCAAGTCAAGATCAAGAACCCCTATCCCCAAATTTTCACCAAGAGCTAAGGGACATCTTCCAAACCATTTTAAAATCCAAAGATTTCCTTGATATCACTCCTAAAAAATTTCTTTTTGATGGACATATAGACATTCTTCATCCAAAACAAGAGTCTCCCACTCTTGATATTTCTACACAAGAGCAAGCAATAGTCGAGATTCTTGATTCTTACAATGATTATGCATCATCGACATCTTTTGAATCAACATCAACATCTTTTGAAGCAATATCAATAGATAACGATGTTATAGAATTAGAGTAAACAATTCATATTCCTGAACAACAGGAACCCATAGCAATATCATGTGTTCATGACAAGTCATATTCAGTGGCTATGGATTAGAGGATACATTATCAGGGGAAAGGATTAGGTATTGATAGTACCTTCATAAAGTCAGGGGAAATCTTATCTACAACAAACATCAACATATGGGGCATGAAGAATCCTTATGATGAAAATGTAGTCAATGCTACAACTAGTCATATCATAAGTTGGAATTCACCCATCATCTCATATGCAAATTGGTACCAACCTAAAAAGAAGAATTCCTATAAAATCAAGGTGAATATCATCAAATAAAATGAAGCAATAACGTAGAAGGGGAAAAGAAAGTACATATGGATACCAAAGGAAAATAAAGAAAAGCATCCCTCTAAAACTCCATTAGTCAAAGAAACTATGGGGAAAAATCAAAAAGGGAAGTGTATCCATCAAAAGAGTCCTCACATACAAAAGCAGGCTTCTCAATCAAGGAATAAATTATATCCAATGGTTGGTCCTAATTCCATGAAAACCTTTGTTCACATCCATCATCGCTCATATTCCCAAGCTTGGAGAGTCAAAGGTTTCAAACCATCTACCAATCCATCTCATATTCTTCCATGCATGACACCATACACTACATTCACAATATCCAATTCTTGCATTGACTGTGTGTTGGCAGCTACCCTTCATCATAAGGATTCTAAAGGCACTTTATCACTATGTGTGCACATAGACAAGGTTAATTCCAATACCAAAAAGGAAAATCAAAGTTATTTAAATTTGTATTCAAGTGCTCATATCTTAGCAAAGTAGCTTCTTCAAGTAGGATATCATTGACACATATTGACAGTGGCCTCTACATCAGTTCCACTAGGTGGTTCAACATAAGGGTAAAAAATACAAAAAAAAAAAAATGATCAAAAATCCAAAAAAATGAGAAAAAGGATTGAAAATAGTAAAAAATAAAAAATCGTCCTCCAATGAAAATCACTACGGTGGTGCTTTGGGAAAGTACTATAATGAAAACCTGGCAAACAAGCATCATAAGTATAATCAAGTGTCTATATGATCCTTCTTAGATAGAAGCATCTCATCCTTTTCATGATAAATCCAATGTTCTCTCCATCCATCCAATACAAATTCATCTATATATTCCACTTTATCTTGATCTTGACAAAGATTTGATGTATACTTCAACTCTATTCATGGAAAACTCTTAACAGGATCTTTACCATTTTATCTCGTGAAGTCCCATAGCCTATATCTAGCATGATAAAACTGTATTGAACTTTTTGCATATACATTACCTATCTTGGTTTGTCCATTAAGCTATGAAGCATTGCTAGACATTGGGGGCAGGTTATTGCATTCTTTTTTCCAAATAACTCTTGATCCATGTCTTTTATCTCATAACGTGACATCGACATCGTGATCTAGGTATTGTTTACCTCAAATCTCATCAAAAATACCAAAAACACTTGCAAAATCTTGTCAAAATCCAAAAACATTTGAAATCCTATACAGATAAAATCCAAAATATTGTACATATAAAATCCAAAAACATTAGAAAATTGTAAATTCAAAATCCAAAATATATCAAAATCCTTAAAAAGGTCAAAACATCAAAAATCCAAAAATAGTACCTTGTCGAACTATGAGTCTTTGAGCTTGAACATAGGCAAGGCCATCATTGATGTGCCCCCAAGACACCCTAGGTTAGTCTTTAGGATTTTGTAATAATAATCTTATAATTCCATCAACTGTTCATTTCTCGTCGTCAATAAGTCAAGTCGGTCGAACTACGAGGTTTCTGCATGTATAACGTTTGCAAGGCTAATCTTTGATTAGCCCCTAAGGCCCCTAGGATAGTCTTTTAGGTTTGGTTCTTGGTCAAAACTCAAAAAATCCTTAAACATTCAAATATCAGAAAAGCCCCAAAACATTTGCAAAATCTCAAAAAACCCCTAAACATTCAGAAATGTAGAATACTCTAAACATTCAAATATCGAAAAAGCCTTAAACATTTGAAAACTTAGAAAACACAAAAAAATTAGAAAACATTCAAAAGACCTAAATATCGTCAAATATCTTTGAAAAAACCCTAAACAACCTCAAATAAACCTAAAACATAAACATTTACATAAACTATCAAAAGACTTAAACAACCTCAAATAACTGAAAACCTAAACATTCACATTAACTCTCAAAAGACCAAAAACAACCTCAAAACATTTGCAAAAACATTAAAAAAATAAAAAAATATGCCAAAAAAACCCAAAACCATCCATCCCATCTCGCTTTCACCCACAATAAACCTTCATTCATAATAAATCAACCATCATCTTCAGCCTTTGGCAATAAAAATAGAAAGCAAGTATCGCAAGTCGTAAAGTGAGAACTTAAGTGTCAAAATCTAAAGTCTAGATCATAGGTAAATAAGTCAATGAAGTTTGTATCAATGACTTATCATAAACCTCATCCTAATCAAACCATCTGATAACATGTCCTAGAATGCATCTTTCCTATGTTGGATATCAACATCAAAAATCACCTAAGCTATACTAAACTAGCAAGAGATATAGATAACAGTGACTGTTTGTCTTTAATCTTTTCTTTTGATTTATCTCAATGACTCATTTTTAGGACCTCTGATGTCCATCAAAATGATTTAGAGATAAAGGAATGGGGCATCAATCATTATCTTTCGTTTGTTGTGCTTGTGGGTATTCCTGTAAAATAATCTTGGTGTATACTTGCTTAGTTGTGTGTAGGGAGGTTGTTTGGAGTAGATTGTTGACTATTGTGTATGCTTTGGTCTGATATATTCTAAAAATTATAAACTACATTCCAACGAGGTTTCCATATGTCAAGGTGTGAACAAGAACTATCCTATCTATTTTTAGAGTCAAAGTCTATGTCACTAGATACAATGACATTCCTGTTATCAATACCTTGATGCATCGTGTCTATGTGTTATATCAAACATAAGGAATGACAAAAAATCCCAATCCTAAGATATGAGAAAATCCTCATCATCATCTCTCATCACCACATCTAATAAAGTCTCAACAACTCATGGACTTGTTGGACTTCTTAATCAATCTCGAAATCAATGGTCAATCCATCCATCTTATTCTTCTATATTTACTAATAGTTCTATCCAACTGTCGAATATATGTAATACATCAAAATATACATGAGGCTACCCATGGTCGATGATTGTCTATACATCATCAAATCTATCTACGTCAAACATCTAAGCTTTCTAAGAAGTATCTTTTGTCCTCTGTAAGCTAACCTAATGTTGAACCTTTGTCGAGAGATCAACCCAAAATTCAAAATTTATGCCTGACCTCTCGAGGGGGCAGGTTACCAGCTTAATTCTTTCTGTTGGGGCAATAGTGGGGCATCCAAAAATTAAAAAAATATATATTTTTTGATTTGATCAGCAGTTTTAACCCGAAAAAAGTGTTAGTCTTTGAAGCAACGTAACAGGTACCTCACTTCAAAGAGGGGGAAAATGTACACTTAAAAATTTCCTAAATGATATCATGCACTTGAATCAAATATACTAACATCGTTTCATCCTAAAACCCATCCTCTTTTCGCTTAATTGATTAGATTAGCCTAGCTATTTAATTAATTACATCATTTTCATCTATTAACCTAATTCACCTAATTAGGTTAATTCATCCCCTTTCATGCTAACATTTTGTCTTATTAAATTGAATAAATTAAATTATTTAATTTAATCTCTAAAGTCCTCTTATTTAATTAAATAACCCTAAGTTATTTAATTAAATATCATATCACATCCCCCTTTTCATTAAATCATTTTATTTAATAAATATCATATAATCCCCTAATTTGCATAATTGAAACCTTATTTAATTATCAAATTACTAATTAAATCTGATTTTCCTCCCACTTGCAAGGGAATATTCCAAGAGAATATTCCTCATTTGTACATTCCTCCAAAAAGGAAATATTCCCATGGAACATTCCTTCTCCTTTTCAAAACTAAATTGGGTTTGAATTAACTAAATATCTAATTTCCATGACCCATGAGAATATTCTTTAAGAATATTCTTTCTCTTCACTCATTTGAAAAGGGAATATTCTTTTTTGAAACAAACTTTCAACAAGACTTCTTGTGCAAGTTTTGAAAGTGTGTTTGTTTGGATGAATGTAAACCCTTGATTAAATATCAACTTGCATTCTTAACCCTTGATGGGAATCCATGATCCATGCCTCCATTTTCCTTCCACTCTAACTATTGATTGATCCTTTTGATCTTGGCCATCAAATTTATTTTTCCTATTCTATAAATAGAGCTTGCTTCTATTGAATAGGGATCCATCTTTTAAGAGAAAAATTATGCTATTAAAATCACTCCCATCTTGCACTCATATTTCTTGTTTTAGAAATCATTTTAGGTTAATTTCTTGCATCATATTTAGCTTAGCTTCCATTAATGGCTTCCATGGTAACATAGATGCATCCATTTAGCATGATTTGTAATTAAGGTTTTAATATTTTGAGCTTAAACTCCATTTACAATAGCTTTGCATACACCCATATTGATCATCTTAGTATAAATCATGTTAAAATAGCTTTCATAACATTTTATCACACATCTATCATTGATTTCGTTGATTCTCTTCAATAGAATCAATCAAAATGCGTTCATTATCCAAGGGATTGGGAAAGGGTCACCATTCCACATCAATGTGACACCACTCCCCCTATAGGATAAGTTTCAATGGATTAGAATAGGTGTTTTATGAAGCTTTCATATTTTAATATGTTAGTTTTAATGGATTCCTAGCTTAGTTTGCATTGAATGATTTTATTGAGACTAACACATAGTGGCTTGATTATACTTCAAATCCTCATGGATCAAGTGTAGTTGGCCCATACTACGTTTTTCGATCACACTTATGCTTGGACAAGAAAATTTGTTCATTATGTATGTATGGACTATGTGATAACACTCTCTGCCATTCCTAGCATAGATCTTGCATTTTCTTTTCTAACTTGTAGATAGAAATGCATGTTGATGTATGGGCATGCACCAGATTCCACCTTGCAGATTGTTCTCTTGCTAAAATTTTCGTGTAGCGTCAGGTATTCTTCAAGTTGGAAGAATTATGGGGAAGTGTAAGCTTTTTTTTTGGGTTGTAAAGCACTTCAACCATGTTCTCATCCACCAGTGGAGGAGAGCATCAAGAGGAACCTTGGATGCTTACAAGACTATTTTAGTCTATGATGTAACCTTGATGTAAAAGTTGTACATTGTATTGACTTTGTGGCCTTATGAGCCAAGTCAAACTTAGATATTGTAATTGACATTCAAATTGAATATATAAATCTTTGACTCATTTTAATTAGACATGTGTTGCTATGATTGACTATACCTACTTAGTTATGTATTTTTAATTTGAATATATTCATATATCATTTGCAATGATATTAATTAAGTAATAATTTAGGATGGGTTATTGCATATCCTCTTTCCATTTTGGGTTGGCATTGAGTTTGTGAAACTTGTATGAGCATTACAACTTGGTGTCCTATTAGCAATACTATTGTGAGATGTAGTTCGATACTCATGTCATCCCACGATAGACCATTCGTCGTGGATCTTGGGTTTTCTAACTCTCTTTCTAATAGTGTTGATAATCAACCCACTATGGATCATAGTATGCGTACCTCATTTCCCATGATTTCCTTACCTATAACCAATGTGCATGATGTTCATGTCGCAAGAAAACATAAAAAGAATGGATGAAGCCCTAGAAAAGTTACAAGACCTTGTGCTTACTGAAAGCATGGACATTATTATCATTCCTACTTTACAAAATCTAAGGAAAATTCTTAAAACTGAATGCATAATACAAAATTATATAGCCTCAGTTGCTTCCTTCATGGGAACTTAAACAATCAAGAGAATGATAACATACATGCCTCAGTCAACTTTATTGAAGCCAAATCTTGTACGGGAAAAACCAAAATGCCCTTGATATTGCTTTCTCACAAAATGACATAATCAAACATGCACTTGATGGTCCTCTTTACATAGCTGGAAGAATCAATGACAAGCCTACTAATGGGATATAAATTGATCCCATCTATGTAGAAAATGTGATTATTGAAGAATTCCTATTTTTGCATGAACTCTATCAAGATACATATGAAAGACTGAAAGCATGGATCAAAATGCATAAGCTCCATGAAAGTCATCCCATCAATTGTGCATAAATGTTTAAAGTTTCCCTTTGGCAATGAGATATTTATAGTGCATCATAGTGGCTTTAATCCTATGTCTTCTCGTGGGAAATTTTCATTAGATTTCTTTTGGCCTAAGCCTATTGAACCTATTAGACCCCATGAAGACTTCTTTTTTAAATCTTATCAAAAGTTTAAGGCAAAGCGCATAGCAGAATTATCCCTTAGAAATATGCCTCAACCCATGATTGAGCCACCCATCCTTGACAAAACCATGATTGAACAAAAAGCCCTTCCAAATATCCAAGAGCAACCTATTAAAAATCCTCCTACCATTTCCTATAAGAGACCATGAGACAATCAAAAAAATTCCATTGTGCCTCCTAAAATCAAACAAGTTTACAAATTCAAAGAGAAAGTGGTTGAACATCCTCCTATGGTTCCTTTCGTTCCTCCCCTAAGGAATAAAAGTAACCTATGGTTGACAAACCCACTCCTACACTATCACAAAATGACAACAGATTGAAATGAAATCGAAATGCTAGAGAGCGTAGGTGTAGATGTCATGCTATTGCTCGTATGTTAAAAACTAAAGAAGAAGAGAGTGACATAGAAAATCAAAATTTGAACTTACATGAAGCAATTCATCATGATTCTATACCATCACCGCAACATAAATAATAACATTCCACATACATTATCATTCGACCTCTTTTTGTGATTAATTTAATGATGACATTGATATTGCAAAGATTGATGAACAAGTATGGGTTGAATTCATTGTTCTCTTCTTCCATGAACTTAAATGATGGTAAGAGTGTTGAACTTGGTGTGCGTCCTATTTCAGCACTTGAAATTGTCCCTTTGGCTAGTTGTACACCTTCCACATATATCAATCGAGATTGGGATGCAGAAGACCTGCTATAGGTTGACTCGCATGTGCCTTACTAGTCTTTTTCATTTTCATGTTTCTTTATGTGATTGTATGTGTGTAATGTGATCCCCCGTACTGTTTTGTGTGGTGTATCTCTCTCTCTTTTGTGCATTCCTCTATATGTATCTACATTCTTCTCTATGTCGTAAACATTTTACCTTTTTGTTGTCTTATGTTTTCCTTTTTAGGATGATGCAAAGTGTCAAGACATTTAGGTCTCTTCCATGTTGACCTGAAAGCTTTTTCTTTGTTTTCACTCTTTTTGGGTAATTCTTCCAGTTTTATGAGTATATGGGGAATGATGACGTTCTTGAGCTCTATAACAACATTGTAGCAAAGATATATTGACCTTGAATCCATAGATCCCTTATGTATTTTTTGGGGCAACCCCTCCTTCCTTTTTCATGATGTAGGTTTATTTTGGAAACATATGACTTGGCATAGGGCTTTTCGAGGAAGCTCTCATGTCTTAGGATTGAACATTGGCTACTTTAAATCAATTGCTCACAACAATAGTGTTAGCAACTACTTTAAAGTGGGGGCATATATCGATGATATCTTTCGACATTTATCATGTTTCATGGTGTGATTTTCTTTTTTCTTGCGACATGTCCTTTTACTTGGTGGTGTCATTGGGTTTGGTGTCCTCCAAGAGTTTGATATTTCTTAGCGTATGACTTTCCTCTTAGTGGTGATGTGACACATTGCATTCCCTAAGTTGTGAATCTTTTACTCTCAACTTGTCCTCTCTTGGAGACATTAGGCACAATGCTCCCTAAGAAGAAGACCTTACACAAACTTAGCAAGATCCCTTTGAACAAATATATACATATATATATATATATATATATATATATATATATATATATATATATATATATTTTCATAAGTGTTTGGCATAACGCAACTTGTTAACCTTGTAAAGGTCAAACCCTAAATTCAAGGCCACATAGCATAACACACCTTGCTTGCTTATGGAGCCTTGTCTTGTGGAACTTTATTGAAGTTATTAGAGGGATAGCTTTGCTATGGTTAGTATGATGAGAAGTTGACACAGAGGCATGAATTTCTCATTGTACAGTGATAGCCTATAGACCTGGCATTACTTTCTCACTAAGACACTTTATTGGAAGACTCACCTAGTGGACAGCCTAAAGTTTCGCTACCTTAGAGTGAGTGTAAACCAAGAGCTTAGATGTGTTCCACATTGTGTTGGACTGTCTAGGCTTGATCTTCTTGGTCTTTGATGTTGTATGATTATGTATCTTTTTCATTGTTGCATACATTAGTGTCTTGAATGTCTAACTTAGTGTGAGTTTGACATGGGGTCATACTCTCACTAAAGTGAGGGAAAAGTGTAGTGTAGGAAAAAGTATCCCTTTTTCACAATTAATTTGGAAATAATTAATAATAAAATGAGCTTAATTATGCCTTAATTTAGTGTTGTAATATGTTTTACATATTCACATTAATTTTAGGGCCCTTTTAAATTAAATAGACTTAATTGTGACTTGTTTTTGATGTTGTAAGGTGTATTTTTACACTTTCACATTAATCTAGGGCTTTATTAATTAATTGAGGTTAATTTTCCTTAACTAGTCACTTTAATTCAATCCAAGCCTAATTAAATGCAGATTTTGAGGGATAAAACCCAACATTCATAAACGGCATTACACAAAACTTAACTTTAGAAGATGTGTGCCCTAGGTAAGTGACCTAGGACCCATTCGCCATAGGGCGAATGGGTCCTCACTTAGATCTAGGACCCTATTTTTACATAATGTTTAACATTGTCTGATGTGTGTCCTAGTTAAGTAGCCTAGGACCCATTTTCCCTATGGCGAATGGGTCCTCACTTAGACCTGGGACCCCTCTTTGAAATATGTTTTTGGTGGTATTTTAATGATTTCAAATCCACAATTCAATTTTGACTTGTGATATTTTAGTTTCGAGAATTAATGTTAAGATATGTATAAATACAAGGTTATTTCACTAAGTTCATCCTAGAATTTTTATGTGACTTAATGAGATCAAGCTAGAGCATCAAGAGAGCATTCAAGAGCATTTTCAAGGAATTCAAGGGCATATTTATAAAATATTATTGCAGCAATCAATATTCCTATCATCATGTCAAAGATGTATTGCATCATGCATGTTGTTTGAGCTAATATCTTGATGTAGTATTCAAGATCTAATCAAACATATCAAAGGCATTGTTTCACATCAGGTTTCATGATCAAGATCTACATTCATTGAGGCCACTTCATGCTAGTTTGCAAACTGGTTATCCAAGGTTCAAATTAGGATTGGTGAGTTGTTACATAGTGTTTTTCATTCATCATTCCTTCTTTCGTTGTTTCATTACAAGGTTTAATTACCAAAATGGGGTTTCACCAAGGCAAACCCCCATTCACCTAACAAACAACATTTTTCTTTCTTTGATGTGTGATTGCAAATTTTAGGTTGAAGATCATTTGAAGAGAAAAATTGAAGAAAGTTGCAAAGTTGTCAAAGTTGTAAGAAAAGTTGTCAAATCATGGAAACTCCTCTATAGATTTTATTTTTGGCTTTCCGATAGTGAACACTTAGAATCTAGAGGTGAAAACTGAGCATAATAGAACCTAGAAAGCAATTTCCATAAACCCTAGCCAGGACCCATTTTCTATAGGGAAAATGAGGCCTCAGTGAGGTATAAAAAAGAATCTTTGGAGACAGGTACACATTATTCTCACCTTTCCAGATTTGCATTTTGATAGTTAGTTCTGTTATATTTCATATTTGTCCACTATAGCTTGCATTTTGAATGAAATTAGAAAAATAGGTGCATCATACCCCCATTGCTCATCAATTCATTTTGGTGAACCTATTTTTCTATATTTCAATAATTTATTCATCGACTTCCCTCATTTCGGTAGCTTGAGGTAAAAATTGGCAGTCACCTTATTATATTATTTCATTACCTTCTTTGGGAAATCCTCGATATTTTAGTTAGCACCTAATTTTGACAATATTTGCTTAGTTATTTTCATTGTTAATTTATGACACCTCCTTGTGATTATCCTCAGTCACAATTGATTCAAGAAATATTAATGGTGTATAATGCCCAATTCCCTCTAGTTGTATTATTCCTTTGTCAAGCTATAGTAAAAAATCCATTTGCAAAAAATCCAAAAATGGCTAAGTACTTGAACTCTCAAACTTTTAGGCTTTCGATTGTTTGCATGTTTTCTTACTATCTCTATCACTACTAGATTCCTAGCACTTCTTTCCCTTTCAAATCCATCACTTGCGTTAGTATAATTATTTTTAGTTTTGGTCATTGGCCATCTTCTTTAACCCTTACCACCATTTCATCTTAAGTTTTAATATTTCCTCTCAATCCCTAATTCTCGATGTCATAGTCTTCGATCTCTTGGGAATCGACCTTTCTTCTTATCCTTATCACAAATTTTGGGATATATTTTAAGTCTTTCATCCGATCTCCAATTGAAAAATTTTAGTGGTTTCAAAAACCTTGTTGGGATTCGAAAGTGGTTTCAAAACCTCATAATGAAGCCACATAATAATCATTTTTTTCAAAAATAAGAAAGGTTTTGATTATTTTTTTGGACTCCAACATGGCTACATAAACCTTGTCGATGTTCGATAAAGGTTTCAAAAAACACTTTGGGCCCCTATAGAGGTTTCAAAACCATAAGCTTGTGCACACCAATGATCGAGTCTCCCTCTTATCCTTTATCACAATTTTGTGATAAGGGTTAAGTCTTCCTTCTAATCCTTGATCCCTAATGTCATATATTCAGCCTTCAATGATCGGGTCTCCCTCTTATCTTTTTTCTTATTCTTATGATAAGACATAAGCCTTCCTCCCAATCCTCGACCCCGACATCTTCCTTCCCTTTGCAGTCTTCTATATTTTTGGAAAACCTTTTTCTTTTCTTTTCCTCCTTGCCTTCTTCCAATAAGCATCAATCTTGATGCCTGACATATAATGGAAATTGTCTTTCAAGGATCATGGTTTTGGCATTCTCCATGCCATCTTCTTCATCAACATGATATGTGGTATGTGGTAGGTCCAACGTCGATGTTTGATGAAGGTGACCTTTCAGGGTTGTAAAAATTTTAATGATTAATCCAAGGGACATGTCAGACCCAAAAA
Organism: Sequoia sempervirens; assembly: GCA_007258455.2. Classification (NCBI taxonomy): domain Eukaryota; kingdom Viridiplantae; phylum Streptophyta; class Pinopsida; order Cupressales; family Cupressaceae; genus Sequoia; species Sequoia sempervirens. Next base: position 16,713,812 of record VDFB02322083.1, on the reverse strand, counting down.
TTTGATGATATTATTGAGAGGCATGTTTTTAAGCTATAAATTTCATTAATACCCAATGACTCTCCTTAGATGTCTAATCTCAGTTTCTAAGGCTACAAAGAGGGATTTTAATGATTAGAGTGCATATTTGGTAAAATATTGCAACACCCATACTTCTTTTATGTTGTACATACTCTATCAAAGGGACATTCCTTGTCATGTTTTGTCATAGACTTTTTGGGTGATCTCCTCCTTCAATGTGCATACCTAGGGGCCATTAATGTAGAAGAATGGTCGAGGCTCAAAGAGTGTTGGACACTCTTTCTTGGCACATTCTTTTTGTTTCTCTTTAGAATAAAAGGGACTCTTGTGCTCATTTGTAAGGGTTTTAAATTTTGGTCAAGGAAGAAATCTATGTATAGAAAGTGTTAAGTGCCAAGGGTGAAGATCCTTGTTTTGTAAGTCAAAGTATTATAATACTCCTGTAACTTGATCACAAATTATATGAATATATACTATTATGTAATTGTCTCCAGCTTCAAGATATAATATCTTTTGAAGTAAAATAATAAGGTTATTGAGGTTCTTCAAGCAAATTTATTCTTTGAACTAGTTATTTGTTTGTTGTCCATTCAAGGAGTGGTGTAAATGCTTGCATGAAGGTAGTGAAGGTATTGTGTTTAAATATGGATCATTAAGAATAATTTCATAATAGGCTAAAGAAGACCTTTATGTTATAAGGTGATATATGTTAGTAGTTTATCAAGATTATGTTATAGCATTAGAATATGAGTGCATGATATGTGAATCTATAGACCAAGGAAAGAACTGATTTTGCATTATTTTCTTCTACCATCCTCAAAAACAAATCTTAAATTAAGCAACCATTTATATTTTACATTTTATTTTTACTTTCTATTTCAACTCATACTAGAATTAAAATGAGAACAAGGGATGTACCATTCATGAATGTAGTCATACAAACCCTTATTTTTTAGTGTGAAGCTTATTTGTTGGACACTGTGTTGCACCACTAGTTGAAGATTTGTATTCAATGTCATTAAGGGTGACCTCCCTAGGTTTTGTAGAGCCTGAAGTGCAAGGGAGAAAAGTGAGATAAATCTCTCATTCATTGACCACTAATATAGGCTTCTTGATAATAGGACTTGGCTAATCTTTAGAGAAACCTAGGCAACTAGTTGGAAAAAGAACCAAAATATCACTTGAAAGCTTCCAACAAATATCTCGAAGGGGAACTCTCAAAGCTTGGGGCACCACATCTTCCACTCTTGTAGTTCAATGATGTTTCTCTTTGAAGGAAGTGAATATTCTATTGTGGGGCCATGATCCTCAAGAAAAATATATGGTGGATTTTGGCTACAAGTCCCTTGACTTGAAGAATATTGAAAATAGAGATTTTTCTTGGTGAAACAAAATCTAGTACAAATTTAACTATCTTGAATGCAATTTCTTTATACAATTGCTTTGTTAAAATAAATGTCTCACTTCAAATAATATTAAAAAGAGAGAATTTTAAGGCCCCTCAAATATGTTCTATGTGGTATGGAGGAAAAATTTGTTACTCACATTTTCTTCCAATGTTCATTTTCTTTAGGTATTTAGGGACAATGGTGTTGGGTTTAGAATTGGTCTATCATTGACATTGCTTCCTTGTCTAAGTTCTAGGAAAGGATGGGTAAACCACCTTCTATGATTATTATTATCAATTTTTCTATGGAGCTTGGCTAGAACAAAATTGTTAAAATTTACAAGGTCACTAGAGTCTCATCTCACAAATATGGTAGAAGGTTATGGATTTCGTAAAACAAACTATTGTTGCCAAGTGTTTTGTGGGTGAGACTATACCATCCTTTGATTTATGGATTTCAAAAAACCTCAAGTTACACTCAAATATTGCTTCCTCTTATCACTATTGCATTACCTTGCAAGCTTCTAGAAAGGTGAATAGGTTTGGTGATTTTGGTTTCCCACCCTTTAGGTTTCTTTAAAATAAACTTTGATGGTTCTTTGTGTGGAGATCTAGATTTATTGGGTTTCGATGGAATGATCATGCTAAAGATGAATTTGTTTGTTTTTTCTTCCTTGCTACTATGGTGATAAACACCAATAATTAGATGGAAGCTCATGTCGTTCTTTTTTCTAATAAAAACACTTGTGAGTTGGGCTTGAAAAAGATTATGTGAGATGGATTCCTTAACCATGGTTTCTCTTTTGAATAATGTGATGACCCATGAATCCTCCTAGTATTTGGGGACTTTCATTGAATAAATTCTTCATCTCACTTCTAAGTTTGAAGATTTGACCTTTGTTCCCATATCCTCAAGGAATGAAACTTGGTTGTATATTTTCTTGCCAAATCGATTGCTAAGGAAAATACCAATTAGAATGTCTTTGTGCCTCCTAAAAATCCTTCTCAACTTCTCCTACTTGTTCACAATAATCAATCCTCACCTTTCTCCTTTGTTGTAACTCAAGCTTGTTGATCACCACTCTACTTGGAACTCTTCAACAAAGTCCCTATGTTGGTTTTATGGAATTTTTTGTCTTATTTGGCATATATAGTATCTTTTTTTAATAGCCTTGTTGATAAATGACAACCCTTCTTTAAGGATTATGGATGTCTAATGGGCACTCTGGGACCTTTTCGAGAACAAGATTGTTGAAGACTTATTTGGATTTTCTCACTTCTTTATTTTTAGCTCTAGCCATTTAAAAATCACTATACTGTAAAATGCAATGGATTTATTTTAATATAATTCACCTTTTTATCATAAAAAAATGAATTATGAACAAAAATAAAGATGATAGGTAAACGAAAAAATATTTAGCTTATTTGACATACTTAGTATCTTTTTTGACTAGCCTTGTTGATAAATGACACCCCTATGATTAAATCTTCAACAAAGTCCCTATGTTGGTTCTATGAACTTTTTTAGCTTATTTGATATACTTAGTGAACTAGACTTGTTGATAAATGCCACCCCTTCTTCAAGGATTATGGATGTCTAATGGGCACTTTGGGCTCTTTTTGAAAACAAGATCATTTAAAATTTATTTGGATTTTTTCTCTTCTTGGTAAAATAAAAAATATTGGAAAGGATTGAAGCTAAAAAAAATTAATATAAATAATCTTAAAAGACTAAAAAATATTGAAAATAAAATATTAGAAAGGAAAATTTAATTATAATTTATCAAGAATTCACAATGATCAATCCTAACCTTCCCCTTTCTTCTTTGCTCTATCTTGTTTGCCACTATTCAAAGCCTCTACGTTGGTTTTACATATTTTGTTTTGGCTTATTTGACATAATATCTTTTATTATTAGTCTTGCTAATAAATGACTTGACCCTATGGATGTCTAATGGACACTCTAAACACTTTTCTCTTGAAAATTAATTTGGATTTTCTCTTTTGTTGTTTTTCTTTTTTAGTTCTAACTATTTAAAATCACTATTCTTGCTATTTTTTTAACTTTGACCATTTAAAAATCAGTATAATAATGTAATGAATTTCTTTTAACATATTTTTTTTTTACTATAAAAAGAAATTTATTAAAAATATATATATATATAAAAATTGAAAAAAAATCAGAAAGAAAAAATAAATAAATAACATTGAAAATTTTCTAATGAAATAAAATTAAAATCAAATGGGAATTGAAATTTAAATCTTAAAAATATTAAGAATAAAAATGGAAAATGGGTTCTTGTGAACCACTCGTTATCATGAGAGATGGGTTCTTGTGAACCACTACTCATGAAACATGGGTCAATGAGTTTGACCCGAAACTACACGATTGAACCCTGATAGCAATATCATAATAAAAATGGAAGTTATTTTTAATAAAAAATATAAAAAATACAAAAGAATTAAAATGAGATGAGAATTGAAATTTAAATCTTAAGAATAAAAATCCGAAAGCTCTTTCTAATAAACAAAAATAAAGATTACAAAGAATTGAAACTATAGTATAAAAGATAATAAGAGTGAGAAATTTTAATATCATCAACCCTCTAGAAGGAGGGCTTGAACCTCCGACCTTGTGGTTAACAGCCACACGCTCTAACCAACTGAGCTATTCCAGCAATTGTGCTTGCTTATTTATCATTAATTATATTTATTCACAGTTTAGATAACAGCTAAAAATGAACTCTCTATGTTTCTAGATTAAAATGAAGGTAGAGTGATAAAACACACCTCATCTTTTATTCCCAATATATCAACTTTCCGAAGTTCTAAGCACAAAAACCCTTACAAAATTAATAACTTTCCGTTGCCGGGATTTGAACCCGGGTCGTCTGGGTGAAAGCCAGATATCCTAACCGGACTAGACGACAACGGAGATGAAATCAACCATTTATTAAATTTTATAAGATTACATGATTTATGATAGAGATTACATCCACGTGACACAACTGCAACGCCTCAGAAAAGAGGAATTGCAAATAGACACACCTTAAAAATAGTCTAATTTTAGGTTTATTTATTTATTTTTTAAGTGTGCAATTTATTTGTATTTGATAAACTTTTTTAGATTTCCAAAATTTTATTTATAATTAGATTTTTTTAATTTTTTATAAAATAGATATGTATTATATTATCATTTTAATTATTTTAATTTATTAGAAATTACTTCATATTTCATTTTTATATCATTTTAGTTTCTTTACTTAAAAGTTATATATTTATGAGAAACTCAGACATTGAATTATAATAAAAGTTATATATTAATAAGAAATTTTAATTTCTAAATTACAATAAAATTAATACATGAAAAAAATATCATCTATTAAAAATTTGGGATTCTAATATAAAAAATAATAATCTAAAATACTATTATTTTTTATAATAGATAGAGTTTTCAAAAGATCATTTCTTAAAGTATATTCCAAATTCAAGAGGCTAGGAGGCAAGAGTTGAAAGGGGAAGGTTCTCAAAACAATTGAGAGATATAAACTAATGTGGTTGTGTGAGGGATTAAAATTTTGAAAAGAGACTAGGAATCTAAGGCATAATCCAACAATGGTTAAGGGATTTAGAGCAACAATTAGATTCGATAAGCAACAAGAAATGTCTAGAAATTAAAAAACTAATAAGGGTCACTTTCGATTGGGAACCAAACCACAAAAGATGTCTTTCAAACCATGAGAATAATAAAGAATCATTATTCATTACTTAGACCACTATTAGTTTTATATACGAATAATACTTTTTGGTGTTGGGAAAACCATTAGGGGTCTAGACAATCTTTTTTCAAGTGTTTAAAGTTACTTATGGACCTTGAGAGGTATAAATTTAAGATAGAGGGGATATGATGTAAGAAGTTTGTAGAAATGAGCTAACAACAATGGGAAGTTTGCCATCTAAGGCTTTAACTACTAGAGATGTGTTTATAAGACAATTAGAAGTGACTAAGTAAGGGGTGATAAATAGTTTGGAGGAGAAGAGAAATTGAACATGTTTTGAAGTAGGAATTGCTTATAAAAGAACCCAAAAATAAATAAATTTCCTTATTAGATTCTAACCATTGTAGGTGTGTGTCAAATTATTAGTAAGAAATTGCTTGTCAAAATCATAGGAAATGCCAAAGTTCTTATTGGGGTGATTAGTGGTTTTTGAAACCATAAGAGAAATAATTCTTATAGTTGGAAAACCACCAAAGGCACACATAGGGACTCTAAGAATGTCTTAGGTTACATAAGGGCTTCTACAGGCATTTAACTTTAACATTTGATGTTAGTTTGTAGTTATGTAACTTTTTCGAAAGTGATTTTTTTCATGAAATAATCCTTTGGAATTAAAAAAGAGATATAAGAATGAAGGTTATTATAACCTTTTGGTTAAAATAAATATTAATAAAAAAAAAATTTAAAAAAAATTAAAGGGAGGAAAATTTATATTTATTAAATAATTATTAAAAACAACTTTTTGTTAGGGTTAGAGATGGTAGATCTAACAATTAAATGCAGATTTAATAAACAAAAA
>VDFB02322083.1:16665869-16704479 GCA_007258455.2 Sequoia sempervirens | reverse complement strand
TATACCATGGGCTATACAGTATAGCATGATCAGTCACCACATACCAACACTTTTGTGAAAGAGTGTGATGGTTTAGCGATCACCCCTTGAAAGGTTATATAAATAATTTATGTACGACTTGGAATTGCATGGAGTTCACTCAAGGAGGAAGGTATTTTGTGGCCTATGGGCATAGTAGAGACCATGTAGAATACATCTAACTCAACTACAAAGTAGAACCTAGGATTACCTTACCTAGGGCTAGTGGTGCATGTAGGCACGTGGTATGTTTTTAATGAGGGAACTTCAAAATGCACCATAGTTATGAGGGTCAAGACCAACAAAATATTCCTAGGGTGATAGTGGTCTTTTTAAGAGATTTGAGTCAAACAAGTATTGAGCTTGTCATTATTAAAAGATACACAAAATTATATGTAAATGAGTTGGAATTAATATGATTAAATTCTCTAAAGATGTTATTTGTTCCATTATGCTAATATTAGTATTATTAGAATATATGATCATATGTGTTAAAGCCTTAAACTAGTTGATTTTAATAAATAATATTTTTTGTGTATTTCTTCTAAATACTAGAAATACTTTATAATCTTTAAACTTAGATAATTAACAATAGAAAAATTATTGTCATTCTTAATTAACTTCGATATATTAAATCTTTCTAATTTTATATTCTAGAGAAAAGTAACATTGCAATAACACATAAATAATTCATTTTAAAGTAACATTATCTTTTAAATTGATTAATGAGCTTTTTAGATGTATTTAATAAAAATTTGTTGAAATTTTCCAAAACTATTTCAAATGTCAAAAAAATCAAGTATATTTTTTCTACCTTAAACCTAACCCACCAAAAGTTTGTTTAAAAATATTAAAAAACAATAGAATTTCCAAACTTCCTTTTTTTTGGTTGGTAATAGGAGTATGATTGTATTGCTTAAAAAACAAATTACATACATTCAATTTATCATCTTTAGACCATAACCATCAAAAACCAAAATGTTCAACCCTGAGGCACATTAACATGCAGAAATAAAAACTTTCACTACCTATGTATGCCCAACATTTTCAAAATTTGGGCTAACCTTCAAAAAAAACCTTGAACCTTAAACAGTTTCTAAACCCTAAACATTGAAAACCCATTTCATCCCTTGTACAGTTCAACCAGCTTCTAATTCTAGCCTAAAGAAAAAAATTGCAAATTTTGAACAAAATAGAGAAAGTCTTTTCAACACTTTGCGCTACTTGATTCCTCCTTGGCCTTGCACTTTGCTTTAACCTTTCGTTTCCACTAGTTTTCCTCCTCTCTTTCCATCATCTCTGTTTTAGCCTTTGCCTCTTCAATTATGGCTTCAACCTTCATCATCCCCACGAACAACTTTAATGCCTTCCAGCCAAGCCTCACTTCTTCCCTGCACCGTGCTTTAAACTTCCCCTCTGGCCAGCGAATGAACATAATGCAACCCACTAAATCTTCAAAATCTTCAATCTCTATTGGTTCATTGATGTCTAACCCCACACCCAGGATAGCCCATTCTAAAATTGAATCCAGACCGACCAAGAAATCTAGGTGCACCAGCATTTCCATCACTTCCTTAACCGTTTCTACCATTTCTCCGAGATCAAAACCCCATGCAACCATCAGGGAATACACATCCATGTTTGTTATGTAACGATGCCATAAAATCCAAAAGTCCCTGCCCAGAATCATCCTCACGCACTACACCAACCTTTCAACGTTAATGAGAAACATTCCCATTAACCTCTTCTCAAACGCATTCCCATAAAACGGACTGAGTTGTCGCTTAGAGAGAAAGGTGAAATTTTCCTCCATTTGTGTGCTATTTCACCAGTGCCTTCACCATAAATTCTCCTTAGAATTCTCTTATCCACACTTAACACAATTGAGAACATCGAGACTAAGGGACGAAGATAATACCTTCTTAATTACTTCACTCTGAATTTAATGCCACTTGTCCTTCATTGCCATTGCCAACCTTCCCATCACTTTGGCCATCTTTTCAAATATACTTCAAACCGATCCCTTTCTTGTCCATTAAATGCAATGTACTCTTCACTTCCTTCGCTCATTCTACCAAATTTACATTCCTTAAATCTTCCAGTTTTGATTTGCCAACTTCCCTAAATGTTAAGGCCCATTTCGAGAGGAAATCAGCTTCAACATTCCCCAATCTTCTAATGTGGCTTACTGAAAAGTTTTCACATGAAGATAATTCTTCTCTTATTTTCTCAATTACATTTTGGAGGTGCCACCCATTTATTGTTTCCTTCATCATAGCTTGGACAATTATTAATGAATCCCCCTCTAAATGAATTTTTGTTGCTCCCAAACTCTTACCAAGATTGATCGTCGTTAAAGTTGCTAAGGCTTCTACTGCATTATTTGTCCCTTCCTCCATCTTCTTCACTCCTAATGCTAAAACATCCCCTTTCTAATCTCTAATGATGAAACCTGCCCCTAATGGACCTGGGTTCCCCTTTGAAGCACCATCGAAGTTAATTTTCCACCACCCTTCCAATGGTTTTTCCCATTTCACCACCTCAGACACATCTACAACTAGTTTAACCCTACTAGGCCCCTTAATGGGTCGAAAGCGAATTCCTGGCCACTGTGTCTGAATACTTTTATCTTCCTTAGTGAAGGGGATCTTTGGATTGAAAAACTGTGATGTTTCTGCCCCAACTACTTCTTCAAGGGCATGATTGATTCTCCATTGTAACCTTTCTAAATATTCTTCCTTATCTAAAAAAAATCTCCTATTTCTCTCTTTCCAAATTTCCCACACTACTAAAGATGGGTTGACCTTCCAAACACAAGAAAAAGTTGTCTTTTTTCTCATTGAAGGCCAATCCTCAAACATCTTCTTTAGTGTGTCTAGGGTAGGGCCTTGCCAACCCAAAGACCATCTCAGCATTTCCCAACATGAGGTTGCCAGTTTACAATGTAGCAACAGATGATCATTAGTTTCCTTTGCCTCTATACACATCACACATCTAGTCGGCCCACAAAAACCTAAACATTTCCTTCTTTCACCTAAAAGAATCTAACCTCTTATTGCCAACCATGCAACCACCCCTACTTTAGGTAAACATTCATTTCCCCAGCATAGACTTATCGACCATTTTTCATTGCCAACCTTTGCATCCAAAAATTTGAAACCTAATTTCACCGAATACTTTCCATCCACTACTCCACACCATACCACCTTATCTTCCTTATTATTTCTCATCACCTTTCTAGACTTGAAGATCTCCTACATTAGCACTTGTTTCTGATCTGATAGCTCAACATCTTGGAGAGATTTCCAACACCAGTCACCACCTAAAGCATCACCTTTTAACTCCAAGTAATCACTTACCTTTTCCCCCCAATGTTGTGTGAACCAAGTTCTTAGGTCCTACAGTTTGTCATTCTCTTTCAAAGCTGGAAATCCCTCCCATGAGTCTTCCAAGAATTTTTCCTTCACACCATTCCCAATCTGCCATGTGATGTGTTCAATTATTACCTGTTGGCAAGAAACCACAAAATTCCAAATTGTTGAACCATTAAGAGGATTGGGCATAGTAAAAATTTTGTTGTATCCATCAAATCCAAATACTTGACCTTTAAAATCTGAACCCATAGCTGAGAGGGTTGGGAGTAAATGTTCCAAACCAATTTTTCTCCCAATGCCTCATTCATGATACTCCAATCTCTCAGTCATGCACCCCCTTTCTCTTTTGCGATATAGATCTTTTCCTAGGAAAGAAGAGGAATTGTATCCTGATCATTAGCCCCATTCCAAAATAATTTTCTCATTCTCTACCCCACTACCTTGATAAATTTTTTTGGAATTTTCAGGCGCATCATTGAGAAAATGGGAATGGCAGAGATAACAAATTTTAGCATTAGAATCCTTCTAGCCGAAGTCAACCACCGAATTTTCCAACCATCCATTCGTTTCAAAAAACACTAGAACCAAATATTTCCATATTGTTTCTTTACTTGCTCCCCCAAATAAGGGGATACCCATGTATAATTCCTGGAAGGGAGCCCATCTTCATGCCCAAGATAGAGCATATTTGCTTTTGCTTTTGACAGCAGGTATTAAAATATAAAATTTATGATTTTTTCCAATTTATGCATTTCCCAGAAGCTTTGCTATACTTTTCTAGAATACTTTTCATCACCTTAGCTTCCCTAAAAGAGGCTTCTCCCATTAGTAGAGTGTCATTGGTGAACTGTAAGTGGGATAGTGCGTCTACACCCTCTGCAACTAGAACACCCTTCCAAATCCCTTCTTCCCTTCTTCTAGCTATTAGCCTTCCCAAAGCTTCTACCATTATTATGAATAGGAATAGTGAACTTGGGTCCCCTTGTCTTATTCCTTTCGCGGAGTCAAAAAAACCTTGTGGGTTCCCATTAATTAAAATTGAGAATCGAGGTGTATCTATACAGCTCGCCACCCAATTAACACATGCCTCAGAGAATCCAAACCTCCTAAGAACCTTTAGGAGGAAACTTCTATTTACTTCATCATACGCCTTCCTAATGTCCAACTTTACTAGTATTCTTTCCATTCAAGTTGTCCTTATCGAGTGTATTACTTCATGAGCTATGATAATTCCTTCATAGATGGACCAATTTAGGGAGAAGCCACTTTGTTCAAGAGAAATCATAGAGTCAAAAACTCCTTTAAGCCTATTTTCCATAACCTTTGAAATAACCTTATAAACTATATTGCAAAGAGCAATAGGTCTGAAATCAATAAAAGACACCACTTCCTATTTCTTAGGGACTAAAGCAATAAAAGTATTATTGAAATCTTTTAGCACAAAACCACCAACTCTTGACTCATCCACTACCTCCCAAAAGGTCCTTTTCTAAAATTTCCCACATTTTCTAGAAAAAGAGTGCTAGAAAGCCATCAAGACCAGGTGCTTTGTCTCCTCCAAGACTGAAAAGAGTTGTTTTTACTTCTTCCAAAGTAATTTCCTTTGTTAGCATTGTGTTTTGAGCCTCTATAACACACAGTGGTATGACATCCAACACTTCATTCTCCTGAGATAAATCTACCTGGTTACCTTGAAAGGCTTCAGAAAAGAAACATACACCTTCCTTGCAAATGTCTTCCATTTTTGTGAGATTATTTTCATGTTTTTCCTGAATCAAAAATATTTTATTGCTGGATCTTCTTACCTTAACAGTGTTGTTAAAAAACTTTGTGTTTTGATCACCCTCCTTAAGCCACGTTTCCCTTGTTTTTTGTCACCAAAAAATCTATTCTCTAGCCAAAACCTCCATGTACTATTTATTCAATTATTTTTCTTATTGAAAATATTCCTCTGAAAAACCACCTTCAATGACTTTAGAGTGTAGCTCCCCCAACTCCTTTTCCAGCCTATGTTTTTCCGAAAAGATATTCTTAAATACTTCTCTATTCCATTTTTTCAATTGTTCCTTGACATACTGCAGTTTTTTGAAAAAAATGAAAGCTTTATTCCCCCATCTTGGTGGCACATTTGACCACCATCCCGCTACCAACTCAAAAAAACCTTCCTCCCTTAACCACATTTTTTCAAATTTAAATAGGCAACGTTCAGGTACTTCATCCTCTTGAATTCTCACACTAATCAAATAATGATCTGAGCCTATTATAGGCAGGATTTCTACTTGAAAAGTCCATTGGAAGTCTGCCCAATTCCCTGCTATAAAAAACTTGTCCATTTTTTCTAAAATATTTAGAAATCCAGTTCACCTGTTTTTCCAAGTGAAGTCCCCACACTTAAACTAAATTTCAAAGAGGCCATTTGAAGTTATAAAATCACTGAAATCTTTATTTTTTTGGTTTAACCATCCTAGGCCCCCTCTTTTATCAGATGGCCTTAAAATTGCATTAAAATCACCTCCCAAAAGGAATATTCTGTCACTATTTGATGTCATTACCTCTGAAATAGCCCCCCATACCCTTCTCATTTCAAGGATATGAATTGGTCCATAAACATTTATTAAAAGGAAGCTTGAGAGTAGTTGTTTAGAAATAACATTTACCCATTGCCAAGACTTTTCTAATTGAAGAACTTGTATCTCTACCACCTCCTCTTTGTAAGGAATCCCTAGACCTCCTGAGGCCCTCACAGCTTCCACAATAAGACACTTCCAAGACCTAAAACTCTTTTTGAAAGAATCAATTTCAACCCCAATTACCTTCAACTCTTCTAGCAAAGCTATGTCTGGTCTCATTTTATCAAGGCATCTCTTGATCAAACGTATCTTGTCAGGGGCATTGTTTCCCCTAACATTCCATGAAAGGACCTTCATTGCCCCCGAGAAAAGGCATAGCCTTTTCCCGATCTCAATTTTTTTGGTCCTATTGCGCTTCCCACTATCTCCAGCTTAACTCATATTGACTTTGGTCCTCGCTTCTTCTTTTCTCCTACCTTTATTCTTCTTTGCTTTGCCATTGTTTGCTCCAAGGATCTAGAATTCCAACTTCCGCATTTAAAACCCAGGTCATCCCCACCACCTACCTCCTCATTTGTTGGGTATTCTGACTCTAGATCTTCAAAAAGGATTTCCTCTTCTCTTGCTTCATCAAGAGAGCTCTCCATATTTCTAATTGGATAAATTTGTATATCTTTAAAGAAGGGTTCCTCACCTTCAATGTTTTCATCCACCTTTTTATTTTCAACTCGAGAAGATTCTTCTTGCAAATTCAAACTTTCCACCTCCTCTTCACTTGGTTTTTCCCCCTTGACTTGTCTAAGAGGCATCTGGATGCGCTTCCCAAATTTACTAGGTGGACTGATGGGGTTGCTTCATGTGTTGCATAGTGAAATTCAGATTTTTCCAATTTCGTTTGTTTTCTTGTAGCTATATCTTCCTTTCCAAATAAACCAACTAAATCTAAATCCATTCCTTCCTTGGGGCCATGATCCTTAAAATCAGCTTTTTGCTCTGTCAAGTTGTTCTCACCCAAAGTGAGGTATTTCCACCAAGCTTCCATATTTCTCTCGTGATGCATCTGTACTTATCCAAACAGGAGCCACTTCTGTTTCTATAACAACCGGACTTACATTATCCACTTCTTCACCCCATTTGATTCCTTTTGGCTTGTCCTCTTCTTGTGAGTCTATCCACAAACTAAGAGACATTTCTGAGTTACTCAAACTCCAATCATTCCCAATAGTTTGGTCCCATTTACTTAGCATAGCCTCCAAAAAACCACTATCCTCAACTTGGAAAGCAACGTCCTTTATCAAAAGTAGATCTGTTAAATCATTTTTTTCCAACCCTTTCCCTTTTTCTAACCGCCTGCATTCACCTACAGGGTGCCCTACCCCTTTGCATGTTGAACACATTTCAACCGTCTCCTCTACTTCAATCTTTTGCTTCCAAATTCCTTCTCTTGTTTTTAGTTCCACCATTGTTGGGAGAGGGTGGATCGCTTGCTAGAGGATGCAGATGTGTGCATACATACTATAGTCATTATTTGCTATGGCTTCATCTACTTTAATAAAAGTCCCTAATTTATTACCAATCAATTTTAGGGTTTCTAAGTCCCAGTATTGTGAGGGAGGTTGCACAGTTGAACCCAGACCGGGACCTTTGAGATAATTTCCATTTTTGGGTTGAAGTTTGGTGACCAATCTTTTATAAAAAATCCTTTTCCCCCATCAAAAAAGGGCCACTATTGAGGATCCATTCTTTGTCTAAAGCAGTTGAGCAGATAACAAGGTAGAAGCCATTGGGTAGTGTTTTCATAATGGTTGTTTCTACCCATTGCTCATTACACCATTTTCTAACCCTACTGAAATTCGGCCAAGGGCCACTCCATTTCATAAAGAAAGCTTTTTCCTTGAACTGACTCACTGATTCATTCCAATATTTTCCATCTACTATTAAAGAAACAACTATGGTATGTTCAAAAGAAGGATTTACCTTGTCTATTGGGGTTGAATCTCCATGCTATTTTGGCCTCCAAAATTTATTTTCAACTTTTTGGAAGTCCACTGGATCGGTTAGACGCATATTCGCATAACCCCATCTGTTCCTTTTAGCATACCCCTGTTGTTCCAGTCTATTATTCGTAGGGTTATTGGGACCCTTTCCATTATTTCCCAGAGCATTTCATGCTTGCCTCAGGGTGCTCCATGGTGGGTTTCATGGCTAGTCTCCTTGTCTCTGATTATTGGGTCTCCTGTACTAGGTTCCTCCATGCCCTCAAAAAATCCTTCTCTCTGCAACCTTCACAGACCTTCCTCCACTCCACCATTTTTCCTTCTAGAGCAAAAAATGTTTTATATGCCAAAGATCATTTTGAAATTTATAGAAGTTTTCTATATTTTTAAAGAAAATATTGCTTTGAGATTCTAATAAAATGTCCAATAGTAATTTTTTGATTATTTGTAAACCTCTAAAAGAGTACCGTCAACATTCAATGTCAATTTATAAAAATAAATAAATAAATCTTAAAGTATGTATATATTAAATTTTGGTGGGGTTTTTAGAGGTTTTCTAGATAGATAGAATAGAATTATATTGTTCAGGGACAAAATTTTGATACACCATAACAAAGAGCAACAGAGCTTGTAAGGAATGGTCATGAGGATAATGGATTTGTATCAAATTTATCAACCTATACTATAACATCATCTCATGTAGTGGGAAATAACATTATAAAAATACAAACTAATGAATGAGGAATAATCAATCGAGTAGAATATATAAATTTAACATAAGTTGTTCTACTTCACCTCTCCATCTCATTTATATTTATTTATACATATATATTAAGGATATATATTATGTTTTTTTAAGCATATTGAGTCTAAGTCCATTATAGATATATAGGTATGTGTAACTAGCCAATCATAAAGTTTTTATAATAGTTAATTGAGTTATAATTCAAGAGCTTGATTACACATGTAATAAATGAGAAAGGTTGTGTTTTATCATTTGATGTTACCGTTCATTCGTTGTTGAATCTTAGAGTACGACTATGAAAGTTAGAGGAAATTATATGAATGAGTTAGAATTAATATGATTAAATTCTCTAAAGATGTTATTTGTTCCATTATGCTAATATTCATATTGTTTTTTATAAGGAAAATCAGGTTTTGAAGGGGCCCTGAAACCCTTTTCAATTACGACAAGCTGCAAGAAAGACTAAGCAATTAAAACCCGCAACCCAAAAAACCAAAATATTGACAACAGAAAAAACCAAAGAAACCCATCAGCAAACCAACAGCAAAAAACATCAGCACCTCGGTTGATCAAGCAAAAGAGTCAGTAACAGCTACAACATCTTTTCCAGGACATTGACCGAGGCCATATTTCCCTCTATGACCCCCTCATGCATCTCCATAACCTCTTTGAGCTCATCAAATGATATAGCTACCCACTTCTTCATCTTACTCCTTGTCCTCAAACATGGTCTGGCCTCCACATCCTTTTCCATTGCTAGAGCATGATCCACATTTTTATCCACCAGGTTTGAGTAGTTCACATCTTCAACCACTTTCTCAATTTCCCCCAACTCTAGGGCTTTATCAGTCCAATTCAGGGCTTTCTCATTTATAATCGCAAGACCCTTAGCAATTCAGTTCAAAGAATTATTACTTATGTTCACCACGGTTTTCAAATCCTCTGACGGCTTACCAATTCTATCCTCAATACTAACAAATATTTCCTCTTAAAATTTATTAACCATCATTTCCAAAGAGGAAATCCTCTCCTCATGACTAACTCCCAGGCGGTCATCATCAACAACTAATTTATCCAGCATTAAATTCATAGATTTAACCTTACCTTTTATAGCCCATTCCTTTTGATTGCACCGAATCATTGCCACATAGACATCCTGCTAATTCTTAACATGAACATTGAGATCCTTCACCTCTAAGAACAGCCATTTCACAAGAGAAAGCAAATTATGCATTCCATCCTTAGCCATCTTGCAAAACAATCCCATATTTACCTCATCACAGTTGACAGGAGGTGCTTCCTTTGGCTCCAAGTTGTGACTAGGGACTTCCCTACGCTCCTCTTTCTACTCCTCTTCCTCCTCAATAGTGGAATCCTCAACCTCTACCACTTCCACCTTTATCCTATGCTTGTCTGGGAAGATTTCCAAGTCAGCCAATGCTTCCAACCACTCCATCTTCACAGTCTTCTCATTTTCCTACACAACACTAACATGAGAGACATGCGGATCCTGGTTAGGGTCAAGGTCCTTAGTACACTGGACACTTGAATCCCATGAACCTCCATAGGCATGAACCTAGGCAGCATTTCATCTACACCATAACTGATATCTCCAATAGGGGCATTATCAACAACCCCCACAATTTCAGGACCCTTAGCAACAGTCATATGGGAATTATCCACCATGCCAACCTTCCTAGGACTCAAAGTGGGCTTCACACCTGAACCAGGAGTATCCACATCTTTCATCAACTCCACTTTTCTCTTAGCAGACGATTTGTCTTTTCTGGGACATTTAGATTTCCCCTTAGAACTCTTCTTACCCGGTTGCACCATGGCTTCCCTCAATTCAATGTATGTTTCATAACCCTTAAACCACACTTCAGACTCTTCCGACCCTTCCTCGGACACATCATCCACAAAAATTTCATCAAAATCTGATTTTGCGTCCTTGGAACTCCCTTCCCACTCCCCAGTAGAATCCCCTGTCTCATAACCATAATTCTTAACCCCCTTTTTGCCCGGGGTTTTAGGAGAAACAAGGATTAATTTGAGCTTAATATGAGAAAACAAAAAACTCATAAGGCCTTCATGCAGAATGACCTTCTTAGGGTTTTTACAGTGGTCCTCAATACTATTTTCTGTCGATAATAAAATTTAAAAAGGAAAAGAGACCAACACCTTATGACGGAAGTGATTCAAAAACATAAAGTGATAACTATACACAACAAAGAACCTACCTTCTAGTGTGAAGTAATGCATTATAGCTAGCACAAGATCCCTCCACAATAGCTTAAGAGACTTATGGGCATACCCACCACTCCTGACCTCCCAAAGCTTCTTCTTCTCATCAAATTTGAAAAAATTAGCAAAGGCTTTCTTCGCATTAGCTCTATCTCAAAAGAATTTCCTCCCAGATGATGAAAGCCCTGTGACTTCTCCAATGAAATCCTCATCAATATTGAACTCCACCCCTTTATAACACAGATTCCTACCATTCCACGCTTTTACAAAAAAAATTGTAGCTTCAGGATTAGGGCCTTGGATTCTTTGCATATATTGGGTTAACCTTGTTGGAAAACATGCCTCAAGCTTACTAGCATGAAACTCCTAAAAGAGAAAAATCATTGAGACCCTCTGGAAGTCTTACTGACTAGCAGCTATGTTCAAAAGTTTAAAGTCATTGAGACTTTCATTTTGTCTTTCCAACGGGAGTCATCAGCAAGACATGTCTATCGCTGTGAGTTTCCCATCTCATTTCATCATGGAAGATCTCTTGCTGATGGGTTGGTTCCAGTTGGTTATTGGGGAGACTCTTGGCGACGAGTGGCATCGGGGAGAGGCATGAACATTCAGAGTGACTCATTATGATAGAGTATGTCTCACTGACGGTTTTACACATGAATGTCATCGAGGTGACATGAGGGCTCAATAAGAGTATAAGCGACAGTGTTTCTCTTGCTGATAGGCTAGTGCATTCAGTATGACCTCTTGGCGATAGCGTTGGTCTCTCCGACTGTTCAGACCAAATGGGTATTTAAAAAGAAAATAGGTCTGGATAGCAGTGTGGAAAAGTATAAGGCGAGGTTGGTTGCAAAGGGGTATTCCCAGGTAGAGGGAATTGATTATGGAGAAATTTTTTCTCCTGTAGCTAAGCTGACGTCTATCATATTTCTTTTGTCACTTGCAGCAATGTATGACTTAGAGATTGAACAGATGGATGAGAAGATAGCATTTCTTCATGGTGACCTTGAAGAAGAAATTTACATGTCCCAGCCTAAGCACTTTGTGGAAAAAGGTAAAGAAAAACTAGTTTGCAAGATGAAAAAATCTTTGTATGGATTAAAACAATCTCCTAGAATGTGGTACTAGAAGTTTGACACTTTTGTTTTGTCATTGGGATTTGTAAGATCGAAGTTTGATCATTGTGTGTACTACAAAGCTTAAAATAATTGTGTTCTTATTATTGCTCTCTATGTTGATGATATGTTGTTCATAGGCAATAGTAAGTTAATGATTTCTTATCTAAAATCTCAGTTGTCTGCAAAGTTTAAAATGAAAGATCTTGGTGCAGCCAGGTATATTCTAGGAATGGAAATAACCAGGGAAAGGAAGAGTAGGAAAATTTGGCTCAGTCAGAGTAAGTATATTAATACTATTTTGGAGATTTTTTGTATGATTGATTGCAAGCAGCTAGTTGTTCCAATTTTGCAGGGAACGAAGCTATCTATTGAAGACTGTCCAAAATCTCCTACTGAGATAGAGGACATGACCAGAGTGCCTTATGCTAGTGCAGTTGGTAGTTTAATGTATGCAATGGTCTGTACAAGGCCATAAATTGCCCAAGCAGTGGGAGTACTTAGTCATTTTATGGAAAATCCTGGAAGGACATATTGGGATGTTGTGAAAAGAGTGTTTAGATATCTAAAGGGTACTTCAGAATATGCTTTGTGTTACCATGGAAATTTGGGTGAATCACAGAGGACTCTCAACATTCGAGGCTATGTGGATTATGATTGGACAAGGGACATTGATAGCAGAAGATCCACCAGTGGATATATTTTCATGATGAATGGTGGTGCAGTTAGTTGGATGAGTAAGCAGCAGGCTATAGTTGCTTTGTCCACTACAGAGGTAGAATACATGGAAGCAACACACACCTGTAAAGAAGCAATTTGGTTAAAATGTTTGTGTTCTAACATTGGGTTTGATGCAGGGATAATTACAATTTATTGTGGCAGTCAAAGTGTTATTTGTTTGGCGAAAAATCCTACTTTCCATGCCAGGACGAAACATATTGATGTGCAGTATCATTTTGTATG
Source organism: Sequoia sempervirens (assembly GCA_007258455.2). NCBI lineage: Eukaryota > Viridiplantae > Streptophyta > Pinopsida > Cupressales > Cupressaceae > Sequoia > Sequoia sempervirens. The sequence continues at coordinate 16,691,453 of VDFB02322083.1, read as the reverse complement.
AGATATGGTGGAGGATGGAAAGGTCTCTTTAGAAAAAATGGATACTCTGGAAAATGTTGCAGATGCATTGATGAAACGAGTGATCATAGACAAGTTCAGGTGGTGTGCCAGTTCGATGGGCCTTAGTGCCCATGAATTTTAGTATTTTTGTTATGCTCTGGAGGTGTTAGTAAGATCTTCGTCAAGTGGGAGATTGTTGGAAAACATGCCTCAAGCTTACTGACATGAAACTCCTGAAAGAGAAAAATCAGTGAGACCCTCTAGAAGTCTTACCGACTAGCAGTTGTGTTCAAAATTTTAAAGTCGTTGAGACTTTGGTTCTGTCTTGCCAACGGGAGTCATCGGCAAGACATTTCTATTGCTATGAGTTTCCCATCTCATTCCATCATGGTAGATCTCTTGTCGACGGGTTGGTTCCAGTTGGTTATCGGGGAGACTCTTGGTGACGAGTGGCATCGGGGAGAGGCATGAACATTCAGAGTGACTCATTCTGATAGAGTATGTCTCGCCAACAATTTTACACACGAATGTCATTGGGGTGACATGAGGGCTTGATAAGAGTCTAAGTGACAGTGTTTCTCCCGCCGATAGGCTGGTGCATTCGGTATGACCTCTTGGTGATAGTGTTTGTCTCTCTAACTGTTCTGTGTTCAGTATGATGTCTCACTGATAGCAATGGTCTTGCCGATAGAGCTACATGAGTTGAACATCGGTGTGAAGTCTTAGCGATAGCGATGGTCTTATCGATGGTTCTGCAGTGGATATCAATGTGATGTCTTAGTGATAGAGTGAGTCTAGGCAATAGGTTTGAACTCGATATGACTCTTTTTGATGGTGGTGACTCTTTCCGATAAGGACAGTCGGGCATTTTGGCATCGGGGAGACACAGTCTAGTGTCTCACCGACATGCGATTTTGTTTGAATGCTTTGACCAAACCACTGTCTGACGTGGTCTATTTTGAACCAATGAGCGAAGCGGAATGAGAACCATTGGTAGTTGGACTGTTGCGACTGTTCCTATGAGGGAAATGAACAGACTGTGAGAGAATGGATTACTCTCTGGCAATGGCAGATGATGATAAACAATGTGATATAACAAAGTGTTGCTCGATTGAACACAGATTAATCTAAGTGAATTCATTGGATTTTCAGAGAGAATTTCTATATAAGGTTGATCAATGAATGAGGCTGCTATAATAATTGACATCAGAAAGTGAAGTTGATCTCTGTATGTAATTTTCTTTACTGTAATACAAAGAGGCTTTTCTTGGTGTGGTGGGTTTTTCTCCCGTAAGGGTTTTTCCACCTAAATCTGGTGTCTAATTGTGTATGTTCATTTATTTGTTCTTTTATTCCTTTCAAGTGTATCTTAATGAACTATAATTGAAAATTTTAAAGTCATATATGCATTCTTCCCTAAGGTTTTGATGTTAGGAGAGTTTTTTTTGCACCTAAGCTTTCCTTACAACCCCACCCTTTTCCAAATGATCCCACACTATTTCATTGCTTTGGAATTCCTCACACGAGCTCCACCCATGGTGACATGTAAAGAGCAAGAACCTAATAGCACCAGTAAATTCTGCAGGAACAAAATAAGCCTAGCTATCCACAAAACCACACAAATAATACCCACAAAACATGTGAGCATTTCATTCAAAGTACTTCCCTGCCAACGCAGCCAAACCATAATTTATGAACATCAAAGTTGTAATTATGAAACGGGGATAGGGCCAAGGTTCAACGTGCATAAGCCAACTCAAAAAAATTATGAAGAACCTTTCCCCCATATCGATCACCTTAAATACATGTCACTTGGTCATCGTTGAAAATAGATTTAAGATTGAGTGGTAATGATTCAAAAGCATCCCAATCATATTTAGCCATCACTCCCAAATTTGCAAATCTATCAACTCGCATGTTAGCTTCTCTAAACACATGAGGTATTCTAATCTCCTCAAAAGTATTAATGATGGAGATAGAATCAGTAATAAGATGAGTGATAGACCATGATGGCGGACACTTCCTTAAGAGACAGTTTATTATATTAAGCGAGTCCCCTTCCAACCAAAGTTTAGAGACCCCTAGATTCTTTTCCAAAATGAGGCCATGATAGGCTATAGTTGCCTCTAAAAAGTGGTTTGTCTAGATTCCCAAAGGGATCACCACCGTATAGACAAACCTACTATTCTCATCTCTTAACACTCCCCCACAACTAGCAGGACCCAAATTTCCCTTAGAAGCTCCATCAAAATTAACTTTAAAACAACCAAAAGAAGGAGCCTTCCATCGAAACCCCTCCCTGGGTTCTTTTAACTTCTTCACCAGATTAGAAAGGTCACAAGAAAGATTCCATCTTTTTCCCACAAGAAGATCATAAGGAGAAACATTCACTTTCAGGTTAAATGAAGGGATCACCAAGAACTCAGAAAGGAAATTTTCCTTGATAGCATCACAGATTTTAAAGGCCAGCCTAGAAGGTGACAATTCGAGCTAATGGAAAACCCGACTATTACATTCCTTCCAAACACCCCACACAACATGCGGCAAGATAAGAGACCACAATAAAGACAGGGTTGGGTTTAGAGAAGGAGCCACCCATTGAGACCATAAGTCAGCAAAGGAGGCCAAGAATACCCATGCAATATCCCACAACTGAAAAATATGATCCCAAACATCCCAAGTATAACTGCAACCAGTCACCAAGTGAAGACAATCCTCACTGGCTTGTTTACATAAGAAGCACTTGTTTGGCAAAGACATTTCCCTTTTCACAAGATTATTTAGAGTTAGAACCTTGTCTTGACAAAGAAGCCAAAAGAAAATATTGATTTTAGGTAGGAGCTTCCCATTCCACAAATGACTCCAGAAAGGAGGACCAACCATCCAAGTCTAAAAGGAAAAGGTTGAAGACACAAAAAAATTGCCATTAGGAGTAAACCACAAGATAACCGATCCTTAGGAGCATCCACCAAAATATGAATTGTGGAAAGAAACTCAAAAAGGGGCTTCAAGTCCCTGTTAACCACATGAAGACTAATCCAGCTACCTTGGGAAATATAATCAGCAACAAAAACACCTCATTCCCCGATACAAAAATATTTGAAAGGGACTGCCCAAAGTTCATTCTTCAAAGGCCCATGCCCTATCCACCAGTCATCCCAAAACATGATCCTTCTACCATTTCCCAAAACCCACCGCAAACCAGCAGCCACAATCAAATGAGCACAAATCATAAAGTTCCAAAGGACTGGCCCCTATGAAGGAACAAAGTTTTCCCTGAACAAATATCTAGATTTATCCACTCCCCACAAGTGCTTTGAAGAAAAAATAGCCATCCAATCCTTATCAGACACAAGCAGGTTCCATAATTGTTTAGCCATAAGGGAAGAATTAATATATTTCAATTTACGGAATCCCAAACTGCCTTGGGATTTAGATCTGTACACCTCTTCCCAGGATAGCAAGTGTAATCTTTTCTTCTCCTCCACACCAGACCACGAGAATCTTTTTTGAATGCCCTCAATCTTATCCCCAAATCTTCTAGGAATTTGGAACAAACTTAAAGCATAAACCATCACATTCTGGAGAGTCCACTTAATTAACTAAATTTTACCAGCTTGGCTAAGCAGAGCACCCTTCCAACCAGCCATCTTTGAATTAAACTTATCAATGATACTATTCCAAAAGGAATCAAGAACGTCGTTAGAACAATTAGGGAGCCCCACATATATTGAAGGGAGATCCCCAATACCACATTCAAGAATACTAGCAATCCTCAATTGACGAAGCTTTGGAGTATTTAGAAAAAAAGCAATAATCTTAGGTAAACTTACCTTCTAACCTGAAGCTACCTCATATTGCTAAAGAATAAGATAGATAGATTTGGCCACTGACACAGAAGCTTCTGCAAGAATAATCATGTCATCAACAAATTATTGATGGGAGCAGTAGAGCTGGTGTGAAGAGGGATAAAGACCTTTGAAGGCCCCATTAGACACCGCTTGGAGGAGATACCTTCCCAAATATTCCACCATAATGATAAAAAGAAAGAGAGAGATAGGATTCCCTTGACACAGGCCATGAGAGCTTCTGAAAAAGGCCGAGGGAGATCCATTGATAAACACCACAAAAGAAGGAGAGGAGATTAACTGCCACACCAATTGTAGCACCATGTCCAAAAACCCAAACACCTTGAGAATACTACACAGGAAACTCCAATTCACTTGGTCATAGGCTTTGACCAAATCAAGCTTAAAGATAAGACAAGGCTTTTGTTAACTTTAAGAGAATGAATGTTTTCATGCCCCATTATGATAGAGTCCAAAATCTGTTGACCTGGCACAAAACCATTCTGTTGTGGAGATATAATCTTGGATAACACCCTTTGTAGCCTTGAAGCAAGCACTTTAGAAAAAATCTTGTAAATTGAGTTGCAAATACTAATAGGTCTAAAATCACCAAAGTGCTCATCCCCAGGATTCTTAGGGATTAACACTATAAAAGTGGAATTCAACTCCTTAAGAAGCTGTCTACTTCCAAAAAAATATTTTATGGCATTGATAACATCTTTTGAAATGATCTCCCAATAAGAGTGAAAAAATAACATAGGGAACCCATCCGGCCCCGAAGATTTATTCCCTTCAAAAGAAAACACAGCCTTTCTGATCTCCTCATCCAAAGGAATGGCAGTCAAGATACTATTTTCCTCCTCTAAAACAAAGTTAGGAATAACATTAAGGAAACTATATTGGCTAGCAAGATCCAACAAACGGTCCTCTGAGAGAAGGTCCTCAAAGAAAGACTGAGCCACAGATCTAATTTCATCATCCTCCTCAATCAAAGAATTATTCACCACAACTTTAGAAATCCTATTAGAAGGTCTATGCTTCAAAGTCATGAGATGAAAGAACCAAGTTTTATCTACACTTTGAAGCCAAATATCCCTAGACCTCTACTTCCAGAACTCCTCCTATCTTGCCACAATATTATGCAAACTAGACAAAAGAACACTTTCCTCCTAAAGAAGCACAGAATCAGACCCAGAAACCTACATTTTCTGCTGCACAATATCCAACTTAGACTTAAGAACCAATTTTTCCTCAAAGATGTTACCAAAAGAGGCCTTATTCCACTAAATCAAATTCTGCTTAACAGAGGCCAGCTTGTTAGCAACTTTATACATAGCAGACCCATCAACATTAATATTCCACCATTAAGCAATTTTAGAACGCAAATAAGGGTGGCTATCGCATCTTCTCAAATCTGAAAGGAAAAGCCTTTTTACGACCAAAGGGTTCAACTCTCAAGGAAATTGAGAAATTATCTGACCCAAACCTCATTAAAGTAGAGAGGGAATAGGCATAAAAGTGCAACCAGTCAGGCAAAATAAGAGCCCAGTCCAACTTAACCTGTATCAAAGCATCCCTAGAACGCCAATTGGACCAAGTGAAGGATGCTCCCCACAAATCTAGATCCAGCAGAAGATTATCATTAATAAAATTCATGAGGTCAAGACAACTATCATCAACCACCTAAGAACCCCAAAATTTATCAGCATCATTCAACGGGGTATTAAAATCCCCTATCACCTGCCAATTCTGAAAAGAGAGTTGAGCCTTAAAAGTATTCAATCTTTCCCAAAAATGCTTATGAGAGCTTTTCACATTAGGAGCATAGATATTAGACAAAACCCAAGAGAACTTTTCCTTGAAACAAAAAATGAGGTAGCCACATGATTTTCAAAAGCAAATGACTCAAATCCAATAACCACCTTAGGATTCCAAAACATTGCCACCCTGCCAGAAGCACCATCAGAATCAACAGCTTGACAACCATAATTCTTAAAGAACCTATTCTTAATTCTATCAACCTTCTCAGCACTCATCTTAGTTTCCTAGATCAAAATAATATCAAGTCGATGATCTCTTACAATGTTTGCAAGAAGGTCTTGTTGTGCAGTTTTGCACACACGCCCCACTTGGAGTAGGGACCCTCTGATTTCTTATTTTTGATGTCTCTTTGACCTTTGGTTTTTATTGCATTCATCCTTTCGAGGTCTTGGGATGTTGGTCTTACTTATCTTGGTCTTACCCTGAAGGTTGAATCGATGAAACTTGTGTTTTTAATGAGGTCTGGGTTTTCACCTGGGTCCGGGATTTTCTGGCTCAACCGGATTTTCCCGGGTCCTAGTCCAACGTCTGTCTAGGTTGGATTTGCCAGAGTCCAAGTTTTTGGTCAAATCCAGGATTTTTCGGATCACACGGATTTTCCCAGATTCCGTCAGAGTCCAGGGGGTGCGTCATCTGTGGAATTCATGCCCACCGGGATAATCCGTTTGGATCGAATTTTCAAGAAATTATGTTTCGACCTTGGGTTTCCAAATTTTCTCGATACGTCTTGTCAGCCATTAATTCTTGGAGTACATCTTCTCTAGCACAAGTGTGGGTGAATTTAAGGTCTTTTGGCGCTCTTCCTAATTTCATTGTTCATTTTCTATTTGCTATTATGCTTGAGTTTGTTCATTTTTGAGCTTTAGTTGTTGGATTTGGTCTGCTCGCGTATGGATTCCTTGGACATTCGTGTTAATTTATCGCCACTAGGGCACCCTAGTTCACAGTGATTTCCTTGGGCTCAAGGTTCGATTAGATTTGATTCATGGTAAGTCATCGTTGACTTCTCCCCTTGTTTTTCGCTTTGTGGTTGAATCTTTCAAGTTGTTCGTTGATGATTATTCGGGTCAGCCCTTGCTCATTTTTTGTGATTAAATATTTATCAAGTTAGGGTTTGATTCACCTTTCCATGGGTTTTCAATACCTGCACTGCACATACCTTCATTTGTCGATCTAATTTTGGGTGTACGTGTGTGCCTGGGCGTTCTTTCTGGTCTTGCCTTGTTTGTGCATAATCTAGTATAATTTGTGAAGGTAAGGTTTTGATATGTCTGCCGGGGGTTGTTAAGTTTGGTGGTGTTATTGTGATCCTCATGTCCTATGTCTAGCTCGACCTTGTTCATAACACTTGAGACCCTGGTGTGCCCTAGTTTAATCATTTTTAGGGATAATGTCTGAGAATTTTGAGCTTGCCCTAGCTTTCATGGTGGAAGTCTGGCTGTCGAATTTAGGGCATCAATATTTAGTCACATGGATCAACCATTTGAGAATCTTGGGAGTTTAAATTCAAGTACGATTGAAATTTGGCTTATTGGGGTTGAGTTCATGTTCATTAGATTCGGACAGCGGGTTTGTATGATCACTCCATGAATTGTCTGCGCGTAGAATGGTCGTCAGTTTTCTAAGGTGTTTGCGAAATTTCTGCACACCCAGATTTTCCCAGATTTTGCCATTTCCTCGGAGTGTGAAGAATTCACGAAATTTCAAACTACCTGCAGAAATTCGGCCCACCCAGATTTTTCCGGTTTTCTGCCTGGTTTCACTTGATTTTGATTTTTGAGATTGAATTAATGAATCAAATGTTGGATGATGATTTCTTGTTGCTTAATGAATGAATCTTATGATAATTATGCATCTCTTTTGTCTGTATTGATGATTTATTTGATGAAATGATGTCTTGGTTGCAAGATTCCGTCTGGGTCAGATTTCTCTGAAATTTCACCCCGACTAGATTTTCTCGGATTACCCCATTTTCCCGAATTTTCAAGTTTGATGTTTAATTATTAATCTAAATGATTTTATATGGTTTTGAGGCTAACCTTTTGATTGAAATATGGATGATAATTGGATTTTCATGAGGCTCTTTTATGAATGCAGGCTGAATCGAGCAAGGCATCAGTAGGAAAGTCCAAAGGAGATACAGAAGGATCTTCAGTTACAGATGCGGAAAGGATAAAGCTGGATATGAAGAACCAATTGCCAAATAGTAAGTTGGTTTCAGTTTGGTCAGAAGTCTCTGATATAAATGTAGGAGCTTGGAAATATGAGGAGTTCAAAGGAAGGATGGCTCAGAGGGATTTATCGATTTTGACAAAGGGGATGGTGAAATCTGGACTGGCTCATGTGGTAGGATTTCCTCCTGCAGTTCAATGCAATGAATTAATATTGGAGTGTGCTCGGCACTATGACCTTGGTACGTAGAGGATTGTTAGTCCTGATGGGAGAGTATTGGCAAATCTTAATCTGGTCTCCATTTCCCAGGAATTTGATATGCCAGACTTATGATGTGTGTGTGCCTTAGACATGGACTTGGCTAGGACTTATTATGAGGATGAACCTATCAAATCTCAACAGATGATCAACTCCTAGCTGGAGAAGCCAAAATCTCATTTCTCTAAGCTACCTAAACAGCTACACAGGGACAAGTTTCGACAAGATATTTATGATGCGATCACACTGTTGAGCAAGGTGGAAGGCTTGAAGAGTGCAAGGACATTAGAGAATTGGATGGTACATGTCATTAACAAGATTGAGCAGGGTTTCAATTAATATTGGGCAAGGATTATCAGTGCAGTGATTGACAGGCAGATGAGAGATGTGCTGGAGACAAAGAAATTCACCATGGCATCTTATGTGGTATATATACTTGCTAGATTTTATCCATACAGGGGATTGAGTACAAGAGGAACATTGGGGCAAGATGTCATCTATGAGGTGTACCCTGAGTTGCACCTAGGGAGTCCATATTACAGAAGAGTGAATGATGCATTCACTATGCATATTAATAGGTTGCTTCAAAATGCAAAGCATGTGAGAATTTTTTATGGAGCCAAGGAGCTAATTAAAAGATATGGAGCCTAGTTTATACAATTCCCCACCTTCTCCTATATCAAAATTGATGGATGCCCGACTGCTCCATACAGATTGCCAAGATATCCCACTGACCACATCATACTATTGGAAGTTACCTGGCAGATATATGATTTTGATGTTGTTGTTAAAAATGTGAAACATAAGATAGGGATTGGTGGAGATTTTCCCTTGAAAATTGGTACAGGTGAAGTTTTCCCTTCAATCAACTCATCTCATGCATCAGGGGAAGAGTTGAGTACTTTTGGCTTCTCTTTCCATTCTAAGAGGGCAGGTTTTGACATCACTGGCGAAGCAAAAAAGAAGGCTACTAAAGACTATCACCACAAAGATGATCTAGAAGACTACTGGGTGAATAAAAAGGATGAATTTGAGGTGAGAAAGAAAAGGTATTCTAGGCTTCTAGTTGATGTAATTAGGATGTACAATGTCAAGTTGATTCCTGATCAGTTGGAGGATGACAAAAATTTAGTCCATGGTCATGCATACGAACCAGTCAAGGATAGACCCATTGGAGAGATAAACTGGTCAGAAAGGGAGATAACTGAGTTGGAGGAGCTGATGGTTCCTATTATGAAATCCACCAAGTCATGGCTAAAACATAAAGTAGGGGAATTGGAGAGTGAGAAGGTATCTTGCACTTTCAATTTGATGGGAAATCTGAATGCTCACTCTACCTCAGAGGAATTAGGTGAGGATGATTCTAAAGGTAAAACCAAGGTAGACTCACCTTTTAAGATTAAAATCAAAGGCCCTAAGGAGGGTGAACCTGAAAAGAAAAGAAAACCCAAAGGAAAGAAGAGGAGTCATACTTTGAAAATAGGTAAGTCTACAGAAGCGGAGGAACTTGAGAAAGCAGAGAAGGAAGACACTCCTCTAGAGCCAAAAAGGACAAGGATAACTAGGGCCTCTAAGAAGAAAGACCAAGAAAATTTTAAGGATAAGGCAAACCCTCCTGTGGTTAATGTGGAGAGCTCAGGAGAGAAAACCCAGGTTTATTCAAGAAGGTAAAGAACTCCATCTCCCAAGGAGAGTATGCAAAAGGCGGATCCCCTTCCAACGGCATCCACTATGGAACAACAGAAAGATACCTCTCCTTCATTGGGTATACCTGAGCAGGTGATTCATGAAGAGCATGAGACCAATGAAGAAGTGGAACCATTTAAGGACGGAGAACTTCATAGTGTAGCTGCTGAGTTTGAGGTAGGAGATGTGGAAATGCATCATTCTTCGTTGGTACTATATGAGGATTCTCCTGCAAGTAGTAAAGATAGTAGATCTCCTGAGAAGGAGGATGTTCCTGTTAAGACTCCATCACCCCTACATGAAGAGGAGCTAGAATTGGGAAACAAAGGTGATCAATCTCATAAAAAGGAAAAGGATGAGACGGTATATCAACATAAAGAGGTTAAGAAAGGTGAAACTTGGGTGGATCCTACTGTTCGGGATTGGCTAGACAAGGAGATCAAAAGGAAACAGGTCATTGTTGAGGACACTCCTCTCAACTGGGATGAAATGTTGGCCAATATTGGAAAGGGTAAAAGAAAGAAGATAGCCAAGGTGGTTTCCAGGATCAAAAGGGATGAAGCTAGTAATAGGGTTATTCACATTGCCACCCCTGTTGCAGGCAAAAGTGGAGATGAGATCACTAGGGAGGATTATGATGTACAGACTATCAATCTTGGGCCCACTTCTATGGAGCAAGATATTGAAGAGTATGAGGGGTCCAGTGCAGTGATCATTGGGAGATTGAGGAAGGAGACACAGTCTAAACATGAACTAAGGAAAGAGAATGAAAGGCTTAGGAAATGTTTGGAAGATTTGATGAAGCCCTTAAAATCTTTTCACCCATCCTCTTTTGTTGCTACTAGTTTCTTGCTGAAGGAGACCATCTTTGAGCTAGAAAAGATGAAAGCTTCCACCTTGGCTACAATGAATTGGTTGCAGGAAGTACAGGCTAAGGGAGATGATGCAATGAAGGAAATCCTTTCAACTGGAAAGGACGCAGTGAGGGCTAAGGATTGGATAGATCATGTTTTATCTCAAGATAAGGAGGACACTGATCTCTTACTACAGAAAACCAAAATAATCATGGAGTATAATAAGGATCAGCTGGTTGTTGATGGAATTCTCTCTTCATCTAGGGTTAATGAGCCTTGGGAGTGGTTTGAAGCCCTATAAATCCAGCAAAAAATCATCAAGAAGATCTACAAACAAAGGAGGTAGATTGATGGTAATTGAACTAATGTTTATGATGGATGCATAACCTGTTTTGAGATAATGACTGGCAGGAGGAAGATCCCCCCTAGGTACTTGAGTTTGGAACAATTAAGGGAATGGTGGCATGATGTCTATGCCCCTAATATTGAGGATTTTGTGACAGGGCACCAATTAGATGATGCGGCTACTTATCTAGATGTGATGGATAAGTACCTGGCGTACAAGGGTGATTGGGATAAAACGGTTAAGCAGTCAAGGGAAGAGATTGACTCAATTGAATGTCGGCTCAAAATCCTACCCTTGCCACCTGTTGTTGAGTTGGATAAGGTGCTTTTGAAATTTCATGAATTGGTTGATCAGAACAAGGATAAGGGAGGCAGTGGTCAATACCATGTCACTTCGTAATTTGTGCTTCCCTATTATTATGGGGCATGTATTGATCTGAGTTGCATTGAGGAATTTGTTTTGGCCGACCTTGATGATGTATCGGCATTTAATGTGTGCCTTATTTTGAATTTCCTGAGGCTGACTTGTTTTGGCTATTTTATTTTCTTAAATGTCTGGCTGAGCCGACATGTTTTGGGGATTTTCTTTAAATTGGGGTTCCTACCTCATTTGTAGGGGTGAAAAACAAATAATAGAAAATTAGACAAGCTAGATTGAGAAAAAGAGCTAGAGCATTCTGTAGTGGAGGTAGTAGTTAGTTCTTTCAAGCAATTACTGTAACACAGAATAGTGGAATTGTTGCTACATTTTTGTGACCTAATACAATTTAAAGTATTGTGGTTTCTCTAGTGAATTCTTTTGTGTTAGTTTATCCTGCATGGTTCTTGTTGTTCCATCTTTTAAAATTGCTTGAAGATATTGGATTGATGTTAGATTTATAATTATATTAGTTCAGTGAATAATGTTCATGATTTCATGCTTGGAATGTTTATAGCAATCTCCGGTCTATACTCCCAGTAACTATCTAATTGTAGTAGGCTGGTGAATTCAACCTGGACCATACATCTATTTATCCTTAGTTTGATTGTGGATGAATGTCTATGATTTGAAAATCTTTATGCCTTAGAAGATTGCACCTTTCTTGTGATATTGCATTGTGGGTTAAGTAGGAATTGGTTATTTGAGATTGGTTTGTTTCAGGTATTTGTCATTTGCATTGTTCATCTTAGAAATAGTTTAGATTTCATTATATATCTTACACCCTCATCTTTTGTTGTTTCTTTATTATCTGCTTAGATTTAGGATTTAAGATCATCATATTTGCAAAATTTGATAAATTGGAAAGATACAGTTTGCTTGTAGTAAGGTCTAATTGTGATTACCAACATTTCACATATTATCTGAGTTGTTTGTGCATTGTCATGACCTGACACCTCAGAGACCTTGGGGTGATTTTAGCACTTGTTGAAAATTCACCTTTCAAGAGAGATAGAATATTATTTTCTGTCTAAACTGTTGTTGTGCAGAAAACACCATCAACAGATTGGCGCTAGAAGGAGGGCCTGAATGAGCTCACTGGATCATTTCTTAAATGCCATCTCTCCTAGGAGAAGGACCAGATCTACCCCAAGAGAAGAAGATTTATACGAATTACAGTTCCCCACTAGGTCAAGGAGGACTCAAGAAAGGGAAGAATCATCATCACCCATCCCTTCACCAGTATCATCTGCATCTTCACTTCTAGAAGTTGAAGCCATACCCATCCTTGAGGCAGTTCCCATTCAGCAACCCTAGCCTATCATTAATCAACCACAACCACAACCACAACCACCACTTTTACCAATGGCTTTCCTTGCTAATAATCCATCTCCCTTGCTTTTTAATGCCTACAATGTTATGCCCAAGAACCCTGAGCATTTCTATTCAAAATTTCATGTTAATGACCCAAACAGGATTGCAGAGGAGTATATTAGGATCTTCCAAACCTGTCTCAAAGATAGAGGAATTGCTCATGAGGATGTTGCCTGTAGGTTATTTCCCTATTCATTGGGAGAGGAGGATTTTTATTGGTACAATCACCTCCCATCAAGTTCAATTCATAACTAGAATGATCTTGAAACTGCTTTTTTTTACAGAAGTTCAGAATACCAATTAATGCCAATGAATTGTATTTGTAATTCACTACAGTCAAGAGAGAGGTTAATGAACCCATATCCAGTTTCATTAATAGGTTCCACTATGTGTATACCAGACTTCAAGACCCTTATGTCTTGGACAATGCTACAGCCCTGGGAGTCTATTATGAAGCATTGGACAGCCTTATAGCAACCTTTTTGAAATGGAGACCCAACCCTCCAGCTTGCCTAATTGATGCTTATACAAAATTTGTCAAGCTCGGCACATATTTAAGGCAACATTTGGCTGGACCATTGCCTTCTCTAGGACCAGTTGCACATCCAAACCAGGTTCAAGCAGTAAATCAGGCACTCACCAATCATACTCCATTCATGAATCCAGTACCTCAATTGCCTTTGGTGCCACACCCTGGTCCCCCCATGAGCCAGGTCTCTCCTAGGATGAACTTCCCACAGCAGCAAGTTAACTAGCCCCTGTATCAGCAGCAACCAACTAGTTTCCCTACCTACTTGCAGAATTCTGAAGTGTTGCATCAGTCCATGGGATCTGCTACAATTTTTGTTCCTCCTCAGAGTAATCCAAGCCAGACCCCTTATGGAGATCCAAATAAGGATAGAATTGATGAAATGGCTAAGCAGATAAAGAAGTTAAACCTAGAGGTGACTTACCTAAGGAATCAAAATAGCCAATTACAAGCTGCTTAGAGAAATATACAATCCAATCAGAATAGAGAACATCCATAGGGGCAAAATTTTGATAGAGGACAGCGTAATGAAAGGGGGTACAACAATGATAGAGGATATAATCAGGATAGAGGTTACAACAATGAGAGAGGATTCAATAATGATAAAGGGTACAATAATGATAGAAGAAAGAATTTTGATAAAGGACAAGGTAGTGGGTCAGGATTTGATAGGAGGCAGTCACAAGGATAGAACAGGACATGGAATACAGGACCTAATAATGGAGGAGTCCCCACTCCATTGGATCAACCAATCAATCAACCTATCAACCAATCTGCTAATCAGTCAATCAGTCAAGACAAGCCTCCCAGTAGTGTATATCTGGCTGAGGCTACCCTATCAAGATGGTGTAGGCTTCATAAGACAAGACAGCATTCTGAGTTAAAATATTCAGAATTCCAAACTGTAGCATCTATTTTCTAGTATGAAGTGGAGAATAATGCAAATGGTCAAGAGATGGTTCCCTCTATCCCCTATGACTCTCCTGTACTGGTACTAAATCATGCCCCTTTTTCAACAGGTGAAGAAAATGCTCCAGAAGAGGAATCTAATTCTGAGGAGGAGAAGGCAGACCAAATCTGTAATGGAGATGAGGTTGCTCAATTATTCAATGAGGAGGCAACAAATGATAATGGCCCCCTGGATAAGGAAGAGGCTTATGTTGAAGAAGTGCAGATGTTCTAGAGGCAGGGTAAAAGATATGATTTAAGGGATATGCCCCATAGACGCCCATAGGCTGGGGATCCTTTCACCACCTTCATTCCTCCTAATAATTTTAATATCCCTCGAGACCCTAATGCTAGTAATAATCTGCCCCTTCCACATGTTTCCAGGCAGTACTTTTCAAATGAGGGACAAGCTCAAACTGACCCACAGAAGGAAAAAACTATTTAAGCAAGTAAAGATAAGGTGAAGGAATCTTCTAGAGAGGTCCCTACTAATCTAAGTGAGGAGAAAATGGCTCTGTATGTTGTTGAAGAGTTCAAGAAATTATAGGTAAATCTTCAACATTCGAATTACTAAGGTTCCCAGCAATTAGGAATGCAGTTCTAGGTACCTATGGTGCACACCCAGTGTCTTTGGATAAATCTTCCAGTGAGAGTGTCAACAAGGCTTCTAGTTCTCAACCTGTGAAGACACAAAACAAGGCCTACAGTCGGACTAACTTGCCCCCTGGAGATAAGGGAAAGGAAAAGGACAAGACTCAAGTTGCTCAGGTAGATATTTAGCCAACTCTGTTTCAGGGGAAGACAAATACCCTACTATTCTTGATCTTTGTGCGCATATTCGGTAAGAATTTACATAACTGCTTACTAGATTCTGGTGCTTCTACTAATGTGATGCCATTTGGAGTATGTAGAGCTTTAGGGATTACACCTGTTGACTCCCAGAAGAAGGTAACTCAGTTGGATAGAACTAAAGTAAATGTGGTGGGAGAATTAAACATGATTCACATGCAAGTAGTTTCTGACCCAAGAATCCAACAGGTTATCAATATTCAAGTAGCTGATATCCCTGATGCGTATGGCCTGATTCTAGAAAGAGACCTTACTAAGGCCTTAAATGGATATGTATCTATTGATCACTCCTACATGTGGCTTCCTTGGAAAGGGATGCCAAATCATATCAGAATTGAGAGAGAACCAAGAATGAAATACATGATTACGGAGTATCAAAATACTTCAAATGAAGTTCTAATATCAGAAGTAGGCATGGGAAATTATATATTGTCGACTCCTTATGAGGAATCAGATTCAGAGGGGGTATTGATGTTACATACGATGTCTATTGATACAGAGACAGAATCTAGCAATGCTACTGTTCTGACAGAATCAATTAAGGAAGAGGATGAATCTGAGGACAATCAAATTAGCCTACTAAACAGCTTCCAGGAATTCATTAGACAATGTATTGAAAACCAGGTTCACCTGGGCAGGAGGACAAACTTCAAAGAGTTACTCTTACCTAACTGGTGTAGAGTTCACAATGCTTCCCATTCAAAGCTGGAATGTTGTTTATGCCAAACAACAGTAGAAAAAGTACAAAAATGCATAAATCAAAACCTAGCAGTCAAGATAGACATGCAAAGCCCTCAAGAAGATTATAAAGGAAAGAAAGTGATGTTGTCTGAGGAACCCTCCAGCAGTAATAACCCGAAGGATATGATGAAGAGGACTGCCACTGTTGAGTGTTGAACTCTCAGATTTGATGGATCTAAATCCAAGCATGGAGCTGGAGTAGGGTTCGAACTGATTAGCCCAAAAGGTAAAACCTTCTTTGCAGCCCATAGACTTCAATTTCACTGTACTAATAACGTAGCAGAATATGAGGCATTGATTCACGGACTTCTTATGGCACTTAAGAAAAAGGTTAAGGTTCTGTAAGTTTTCGGTGATTCTAAGCTAGTAATTAAGTAAGTAAGGAAACAATATTCATGCCATGATAGGAGAATGACTAATTATAGGCATAGAGTATGGGACCTCATTGAGGGATTTGATTCCTTCAATATTCAACTAATACCACGACAGAAGAATCAAACTGCAAATTCTCTGGCCCAGGCAGGAAGCACTTTGTAGCCCCTATCTTTGTTAGGTTTGAAAAAGCTTACTATAGAATTGACTCTGTTCCATCAGTTCTGGACAATGTTACTAACTTTCAGGTATTTGAGAATGACAAGCATATCCTAGAATTCATCACAAACACAGATGTTTTCGCTTCCCAAATCATTGATGAAACAGAACCCCAGGAAGTAGAACTGGACTTGGAGGGAGTGATAAATTTGAAGTCTAATACTATTCCAAGGGGAATGGTATAGTTCGAGAAGATTTTTGATCTAGACAAGATCAGATATCAGGAACAAGAGTCTAAGAAGAAATCTATTAGTGGACAGTGTGATACTTACAATATGGGAACTAAAGATAAAGCCAAGAATATTTTTATTGGCAAGGTATGCACTCCAGAAGAAAGACAAGGAATAATTGAAGCATTGCATAGCTTTTCGGATGTAATAGCCCAGAGTTATGAGGACCTGAAAACTTATGATACATCAATCATAACTCAAACTATACCTTTGAAGCCAGGCGCCAAGCCTTTCAAGCAGAGACAAAGACCAATTAACGCATTACTGGAACCGATTATACAGAAAGAAGTTCAAAAATTATTGTCTGCCAGAATTATATTTTCTGTCATGCATTCAACATGGGTGGTGAACCTAGTCCTAGTAAGAAAAAAGAATGGAGAGATCAGACTTTGAGTTGATTTCAGAAATCTAAACAGATCATCAGAAAAGGACAATTATCCGGTCCCTTCACTAGATGAAGGACTTCAAATGGTTAATGGTTCTCAAATGATGTCCTTTCTAGACAGCTATTCAGGGTACAACCAAGTAATGGTTTAGTATGAGGATAAACACAAGACTGCTTTCACAACTAAATGGGGTACCTTTGCTTACAGGAGGATGCCTTTTGGTCTCATTAATGCAAGGGCTACATTTCAAAGGGCCATGGATATTGCCTTCAAAGATATCATAGGCAAGAGAATTATTATTTATATGGATGATCTAAATGTCTTCTCCAAAAATTAGAGGTAACCACATCTCTGACTTATGCAAAGTGTTTCAAAGGTGCAGGGAATTCGGCATATCCCTAAATCCTAAAAGTGCATTTTTGGAGTGACAGAAGGGAAATTGCTGGGACATGTCATATCTGAAAAAGGAATTACTATTGATCCAGAAGAGTGGAGGCCATACTGAAGATTCAGCCACCTGCTAGCAAAAAAGAGATGAAGTCTTTCTTTGGCAAGATTAACTTCGTTAGGAAATTCATTACTAGATTTGCTGAAATTGTTAAACCGCTGAATGCAATGTTGAAGCAAGATGCTAAAGTTGAATGGATTGCAGAAGCAAAGGAGGCATTTGCAGAAATCAAAAGATCCATTGCTGATGCTCCAGTATTAGTAAGTCCCGATTACAATAAGCCCTTTTACATCTATTCATTTGCCTCGGACCATTCATGTGCGGGAATGTTGACTCAGAAGTCTAATGAAGGAAATCAGCATCATATTGCTTTTATGAGTGCACCATTAAAAGATGTTGAGTTGAAATATCCGAGTGTAGAAAAGCAGGCATATGCCCTGGTCAGAGCAGTGAAGAAATTCAGACATTATATCCTCAGGAATAAGATTTATGCAATTGTCCTAGATCCTACAGTTAAGTTACTGTTGATACAGAATGAGTTGGGTGAGCGTAGAGCTAAGTGGGTGATAATGCTACAAGAATATGACATTGAGATCCAACCCATGAAGTTGGTAAGAGGGCAGGGACTTACTCAGACTATGGCTGAAATGGGGCCTGAACTAACTGTTCAGAATTATAATCTTGAGGAGGTTTCCCCAGGTGGCTGGTATGATGACATAGTTTATTACTTGTTGAACCAGCGATCTCTGGGTCATCTTAATGTTGTTCAGAGGATAGCTCTATGGCTGAAGAGCGATAGTTTCATGCTAAAGGGAACTATTTTGTACAAGAAAAATCATGAAGGCATTTATTTGAGGTGTCTTGGGAAACAGGAAGCTGAAAGAGTGATGAACAAATTTCATGAAAAGTATGGCACTGGCCATGGTTCTGCTATTGCCACAGAAAATCAGATCTTGAGGGCTGGGTATTATTGGCCCACGTTGTTCAAAGATGTTTACCATTATGTCAGGACCTATCACACTTGCCAGACTATAGTAACGAGGGAAAGGTATGCAACACTCCCACTTCAACCAATTACTAAGGTAAGGCCTTTGCTCAGTGGGGTATGGACTTCATAGGTCCTATCAACCCACTATCTTTTGTGGGACACAGGTATATTCTAACCATTACTGATTATTTCACAAGATGGAATGAGGCTTTCACTTGTAGGCAATGTACATCTGAGGTAGTGATTGATTTTCTAGAATCTACTATTATTAATCGATTTGGATGTCCTATTTTTGTTGTCTGTGATAATGGTCCTGCTTTCGCATCTTTAAAATTTTCAAACTAGATTTTTTATCATGGCATTATTATAAAGTTTGCATCTAATTACTACCCCCAGGGTAACGGTCTGGTAGAATCTTCCAATAAGAACTTATTAACTATTATCTGTAAGCTACTGGATAGGAACCCAAAAGACTGGCACACCCAACTTTAGTTTGCCCTTTGGGCAGATCGTACAAGGCTTAAGTCATCCATCATAACATCTCCCTATCACTTAGTATATGGTCTGGAGCTAGCATTCCCTATTCAACTCAAGATCCCAACCTTGCAATTTATTAATGAGTTTTATGATGAGGGGGATAGAAGGGAGGCTAGGTTGACGGAGCTATTGAACCTTGAGGAGAAAAGAGACAATGCCCTTGAGAACTTTTCCAAACATCAGGGGGTAGTTAAGAGGTGGTTTGACAAAAGGGTTAAAGTCAAAGCCTTTAGGATTTCTGACCTTGTGTTGTACTAGGATAAACCTCATGATCGAAAAGGGGACCATGGTAATTTTGATAAACTGTGGCGCAGTCCATATCAGATTGCTGAAATACTTGGAGATAATGCCTTCCGTCTGAAGACTCTCACGGGGGAAGATATTCTGCTGCCTATTAATGGGAAGTATTTGAAACATTATTTCCAATCTTGAGTTGTTTTCAGCTCTTTGCTTTTTTATATAGTTAGTTTAATTGTTTTTTGTTGTTTTGTTTTGGTTAGGTTTGGTTTTCCTTTCTACTGTCTGCTTTGTTAGAATAGATTTCCTTTTGTTTTCTGCTTCTGCTTTGGTTAGAGTAGGTTTCTTTTTGGTTTTTTTTGCTTTACTTTGGTTAGAGTAGGTTTGCTTTGGCCTATTTTGCTTTGGTTTGTGTTGCTCTTGCTCTTGATTCCTACTCTTTCTAGAATCTCCTGTTGCATTTGTATGACAGTGGTGACAAAGTAGGCGTGGTGTTCTTAGTATTTCCTTTTCAAATTTTAATCATCTTTTCAGAATATCATGGTATGAATTCTCTACCCAATGTCACATATCCTTGTATTTAAGGCGAAGAGTCCTTTAGTCAAATTGAACAGGAATACATTAGGGTCTCGAATTTTGAATATTAAAGATTCTTGAAATAGCAGAAGGTCCTTATGAAGTTTACACAGGTGAAAAATCCTTTTTCTGCTCTAGTGCCACTGTGGTTCTCATCCCCGAGTGTGAACTTCACTGTTCACAAGTTGAAGTATAAAAAAAAAAGAGAAAGAAGTGAAAAGACAAGCAATATCAGAAAAAGGAAAGAGACAATATTGAAAATCAGAAGACTGAATTCAACTCATCAGGGGGATCTGAATATCTCTACCGGGGCTATGGACGCTTGGCCGGCAGTAGAGCTATGTTCAGGAGAATCACAGTGATAACCTTGTTGGGGCTATGGACGCCTGACTGGTAGCGAGGCTCTATCCAAGTTGCTTTTAAAGTATGAATCTTTATGTAGCCTGTTCAGACCAAGTTTGGTTTCTTTTGCAGCTAAGCGGGGTAATGAATGCATGTGCACACACTTTGACCCTAGTGTAGGAAAAGTTTTGATGACTTGTGGGTTTATGGTTTAACCATAGGTAGTGACCGGATGGATGAGTTGAAACCATAAATTTTGGGTTCTTGATTTTAGTTTTTCATCGAAATGCTCTGAAGCATTTCCCCAGCAGAGTTGCCATTTGTTGTGCAGTTTTGCACACACGCCCCACTTGGAGTAGGGACCCTCTGATTTCTGATTTTTGATCTCTCTTTGACCTTTGGTTTTTATTGGATTTGTCCTTTTGAGGTCTCGGGATGTTGGTCTTACTTATCTTGGTCTTACCCTGAAGGTTGAATCAATGAAACTTGTGTTTTTAATGAGGTCCAAGTTTTGACCTGGGTCCTGGATTTTCTGGCTCACCCAAATTTTCCCGGGTCCTAGTCCAGCATCTATCTCAGTCGGATTTGCCAGAGTCTAGGTTTCTGGTCAAATCCAGGATTTTTTGGATCACACAGATTTTCTTAGATTCTGTTGCAGTCTTGGGGGGTGAGTCATCCGTGGAATTCATGCCCACCGGGATAATCTAATTGGCTTGGATTTTCCTGAAATTCTATTTTGACCTCGGGTTTCAAGATTTTCTTGATACGTCTTGTCAGCCATTAATTCTTGGAGTAAATCTTCTCTGGCACGAGTATGGGCTAATTTAAGGTCTTTTGACACTCTTCCTAATTTTGTTGTTCATTTTCTATTTGCTATTGCGCTTGAGTTTGTTCATTTTTTAGCTTTGGTTATTGGATTTGGTCTGCTTGCATGTGGATTCCTTGGGCGTTCATGTTGATTTATCGCCGCTAGGGCACCCTGGTTCGTAGTGATTTCCTTGGGCTCAAGGTTCGATCGGATTTGATTCATGGTAAGTCGTCGTTGACTTCTCCCCTTGTTTTGTGCTTTGTGGTTGAATCTTTCAATTTTTTCGTTGATGATTATTTGGGTCAGCCCTTGCTCATTTTTTGTGATTACATATTTATCAAGTTAGGGTTTGATTCACCTTTCCACAGGTTTTCAATACCTACACTGTGCATCCCTTCATTTGTCGATCGAATTTTGGGTGTACCTGTGTGCCTGGGCATTCTTTCTAGTCTTGCCTTCTTTGTGCGTAATCTGGTATAATTTCTTAAGGTAAGGTTTTGATATGTTTGCCCGGGGTTGTTAAGTTTGGTGGAGTTATTGTGATCCTCGCATCTTGTGTCTAGCTTGACCTTGTTCGTAACACTTGAGCCCTGGTGTGCCCTAGTTTAATCATTTTGAGGGATAATGTCTGAGAATCTCGAGCTTGCCCTAGCTTTCATGGCGAAAGTCTGACTATCAAATTTAGGGCATCATTATTTCATCATGGGGATCAACCATTTGAGAATCTTGGCAGTTTAAATTCAAGTACAATCAAAATTTGGCTTATTGGGGTTGAATTCATGTTCATTAGATTCGGATAGGGGGTTTGTATGATCACTCCATGAATTGTCTATGCATAGAATGGTCGTTAGGTTTCTGAGGTGTCTGCGGAATTTCCACGCACCTAGATTTTCCTAGATTTTTCCATTTCCACAGAGTGTGAAGAATTCCCAGAATTTCAAACTGCCTATGAAAATCCGGCCCACCCCGATTTTTTTGGTTTTCTATCTGGTTTCACTTGATTTTGATTTTTGAGATTGAATTAATGAATCAAATGTTGGATGATGATTTCTTGTTGCTTAATGAATGAATCTTATGATAATTATGCATCTTTTTTGTCCGTATTGATGATTTATTTGATGAAATGATGTCTTGGTTGTGGGAGTCCGTCTGGGTCAGATTTCTCTAAAATTTTGCCCCGACCGAATTTTTTTGGATTACCCCATTTTCTCATATTTTCAAGTTTGATGTTTAATGATTTATCTAAACGATGTCATATGGTTTTGAAGTTAACCTTTTGATTGAAATATGGATGATAATTGGATTTTCATAAGGCTCTTTTATGAATGCAGGCTGAATCGAGCAAGGCATCAGCAGGAAAGTCCAAAAGAGATACAGAAGGATCTTTAGTTACAGATGCAGAAAGGATAAAGCTAGATATGAAGAACTAGTTTCCAGATAGTAAGTTGGTTTCAGTTTCATCAAAAGTCTCTGATACAAATGTAGGAGCTTGGAAATATGAGTAGTTCAAAGGAAGGATGGCTCAGAGCGATTTATCAGTTCTGAAAAAGGGGATGGTGAAATCCAGACTGGCTCATGTGGCAGGATTTCCTCCTGCGGTTCAATGCAATGAATTAATATTGGAGTGTGCCTGGCACTATGACCTTGGTATGCAGAGGATCGTTAGTCCTGATGGGAGAGTATTGGCAAATCTTAATCTGGTCTCCATTGCCCAGGAATTTGATATGCCAGACTTACCATGTGTGTGTGCCTTAGACATGGACTTCGCTAGGATGTATTATGAGGATGAACCTATCAAATCTCAACAGATGATCAACTCCTGGCTAGAGAAGCCAAAATCTCATTTCTCTAAGCTACCTAAATAGCTACACAGGGTCAAGTTTCGACAAGATATATATGATGCGATCACACTGTTGAGCAGGGTGTTAAGCTTGAAGAGTGCAGGAACATTAGAGAATTGGATTGTACATGTCATTAACAAGATTGAGAAGGGTTTTAATTACCACTAGGCAAGGATTATCAGTGCAGTGATTGACAGGCAGATGAGAGATGTGTTGGAGACAAAGAAATTCACCATGGCATCTTATGTGGTATATATACTTTCCAGATTTTATCCATACAGGGGATTGAGTCTAAGAGGAACATTGGGGCAAGATGTCGTCTATGAGGTGTACCCTGAGTTGCACCTAGGGAGTCCATATTACAGAAGAGTGAACGATGCATTCACTATGCATATTACTAGGTTGCTTCAAAATGCAGAGCATGTGAGAATTTCTGATGGAGCCAAGGAACTAATTAAAAGATATGGAGCCTGGTTTATACAATTCACCACCTTCTCCTATATCAGAATTGATGGATGCTTGACTGCTCCATACAGATTGCCAAGATATCCTACTGACCACATCATACTCTTGGAAGTTACCCGGCAGATATGTGATTTTGATGCTATTGTTAAAAATGTGAAACATAAGACAGGGTTTGGTGGAGATTTTCCCTTGAAAATTGTTACAAGTGAAGTCTTCCCTTTAATCAACTCGGATCATGCATCAGGGGAAGAGTTGAGTAATTTTGGCTTCTCTTTCCATTATAAGAGGGCAGGTTTTGACATCACTGGCGAAGCACAGAAGAAGGCTACTAAAGACTATCACCACAAAGATGATCTAGAAGACTACTGGGTGAACAGCAAGGATGAATTTGAGGTGAGAAAGAAAAGGTATTCTAGGCTTCCAGTTGATGTAATTAGGATGTACAATGTCAAGTTCATTCCTGATCAGTTGGAGGATGACAGAAATTTAGTCCAGGATCATGCATACGAACCAGTCAAGGACAGACCCATTGGAGAGATAAACTAGTCAGAAAGGGAGATAACTGAATTGGAGGAGCTGATGGTTCCTATTGTGAAATCCACCAAGTCATGGCTAAAACATAAAGTAGGGGAATTGGAGAGTGAGAAGGTACCTTGCACTTTCAATTTGATGGGAAATATGAATGCTCACTCAACCTCAGAGGAATTAGGTGAGGATGATTCTAAAGGTAAAACTAAGGTAGACTCACCTTTTAAGATTAAAATCCTGAGGGTGAACCTGAAAAGAAAAGAAAACCCAAGGGAAAGAAGAGGAGTCATACTTTGAAAATAGGTAAGTCTACAAAAGCGGAGGAACTTGAGAAAGTAGAGAAGGAAGACACTCCACCAGAGCCAAAAAGGACAAGGATAACTAGGGCCTCTAAGAAGAAAGACCAAGAAACTTCTAAGGATAAGGCAGACCCTCCTGTGGTTAATGTGGAGAGCTCAGGAGAGAAAACCTAGGTTTATTCAAGAAGGTCAAGAACTCCATCTCCCAAGGAGAGTATGCAAAAGGCGGATCCCCTTCCAATGACATCCACTATGGAACAACAGAAAGATACCTCTCCTTCATTGGGTATACCTGAGTAGGTGATTAATGAAGAGCACGAGACCAGTGAGAAAGTGGAACCATTTAAGGATGGGGAACTTCATAGTGCAGCTGCTGATTTTGAGGTAGGAGATGTGGAGATGCATCATTCTCTGTTGGTACTATATGAGGATTCTCCTGCAAGTAGTAAAGATAATAGATCTCCTGAGAAGGAGGATGTTCCTGTTAAGACTCCATCACCCCTACATGAAGAGGAGCTAGAATTGGGAAACAAAGGTGATCAATCCCTTGAAAAGGAAAAGGATGAGATGATAGATCACCATGAAGAGGTTAAGAAAGGTGAAACTTGGGTGGATCCTACTGTTCGGGATTGGCTAAACAAGGAGATCAAAAGGAAATAGGTCATTGTTGAGGACACTCCTCTCAACTGGGATGAAATGTTGGCCAAGATTGGAAAGGGTAAAAGAAAGAAGATAGCCAAGGTGGTTTCTAGGATCAAAAGGGATGAAGCTAGTAATAGGGTTATTCACATTGCCACCCCTTTTGCAGGAAAAAGTGGAGATGAGATCACTGGGGAGGATTATGATGTACAGACTATCAATCTTGGGCCCACTTCTATGGAGCAAGATATTGAAGAGTATGAGGGGTCCAGTGCAGTGATCATTGGGAGATTGAGGAAGGAGACACAGTCTAAACATGAACTAAGGAAAGAGAATCAAAGGCTTAGGAAATATTTGGAAGATTTGATGAAGCTCTTACAATCTTTTCACCCATCCTCTTCTGCTGCTACTGGTTTCTTGCTGAAGGAGACCATCTCTGAGCTAGAAAAGATGAAAGCTTCCACCCTGGCTACAATGAATTTGTTGCAGGAAGTACAGGCTAAGGGAGATGATGCAATAAAGGAAATCCTTTCAACTAGAAAGGATGCATTGAGGGCTAAGGATTGGATAGATCATGTGTTATCTCAAGATAAGGAGGACACTGATCTCTTACTGCAGAAAACCAAAACAATCATGGAGTATAATAAGGATCAGCTAGTTGTTGATGGAATTCTCTCTTCATCTAGGGTTAATGAGCCTTGGGAGTGGTTTGAAGCCCTGCAAATCCGGCAGAAGATCATCAAGAAGATCTACAAACAAAGGAAGCAGATTGATGGGAATTTAACTAATGTTTATGATGGATGCATCACCTTTTTTGAGATAATGA